>JAGXJF010001302.1:0-552851 GCA_019208055.1 Stipa capillata
TGGGACAGGAGGATGCCGGAGAAGGACTTGGACCGCCTGGAGCGTGCTTGCTTCCCCGGCATGATTGAAATTCAGCTGGCGGCGAACTGGTGGGACGGCACCGCCGGCAGGCCGATGGGCGCCTCCTGCGCCCTCGTCCGCCAGAGACTCATGCCGAAGCCCGGGGTCGACCGCAGAGGGGCCGCCAGCCTTGCTCGGGTTCTTAGACGGATCGTCGTGCTTCGAGGCCGAAGACTCCCCGTTGCCCGACATGGATGATGCAGGTTCGAAGAAGCCCTAAAACTCCCCCTACCTGGCGCGCCAGCTGTCGGCGTAGAGACGCCTCTAGCGGTGGTCCGGAGGGACCCCCTTTGGAATTCGGCCCAGGGGAGTAGTGGGTTTCTTACGAGCCTTGGTGTGGATTAGAGTTTAGCGAGTAACCCGGTGGCTAAGGATGTAATGGCGCAAGGATTTACCCAGGTTCAGGCCACCCCGGAAGGCGTAATACCCTACGTCCTGCTTGTTTTTGTATATATGTGCGTATATGGCAAGTATGATGAGTTACAAAGGTGCGCACTGTTCTTCTTCTTGCTCTAGCCCAGAGGAAGAACGGTGCTTCTTCGGTACGGATTTTACCTAAGGAAAATCGAACTAGGAAGGAACCAACCCCTTGCATGGACCAGGCTCTCCCCTTATATACTTGGGGGAATACCACATAGGTCGGCAAAGAAAAATGAGCTGGACTGATACTGTGGGCGACGTGGGTGCAACTGGAAGCGCCCACACCTCTATTTAATGCGAACTGCATACTTTCGGCCGGGACGTCGCTTCACCGTATGTCGGAACAGGGGTTCTGACATCTTTACCTTCGGCGGGCCCCGTGGATGAAGACTTATTGGCCTCTTCTGACTGGGTCGGTAGAATACCCACTCGCGGGTCCCATGGGTCAGCCTCTCAACCCGCGCAATGAGTTGCACGGCGGCGTCCCCCATGGGGTAGAAAGGGTGACAGTGACAGGGCGTGCGGGGCGGCGCGCTTGGTTGGTCAAAGAATCTGTCAGGCCGGGCCCACCCTTCAGAGAGAGAGAGGGATAGCTATCAGAGCTTATCACCTGCACCAGTGGGACCCGGTCTGACCATCATCATGCCCTCATAGGGCTTGGGGTTCCTCGTCGAAATGACAGGCATTGAATGCCTCCGCCAGAGCGGAAGCTTACTGGAGAAGCTGGGCGCTGGCCGACGTAAATGGGAGAGGGTCCCACCAGAGGACACGTCGTCCCCCGAGCACTCGGTCCCGAGCATCTTCCTTCGCTAGGAGAGGGCGCCAGCTATCTTCCGGATGCCCCCGAGCAATCCCGAGCGCTCGGGGAGCACTCGCAGGGGGGCCGCTCGGGGCGCCTTGAAGGGGAGCCCGAGGGAGAGCGCTCGGGGGCGGACCCCGAGCGCTCCCCTGGGCCCCACATCTGACAAGATGCCGAGCGCTCGGGAAGGGACCCCGAGCGCGCCCTTCGCCCTCTGGGACGCCGAGCGCTCGGGGACGGACCCCGAGTGCTCGCTCAGCGCGTGGGCCGTGGACTCCCGGAGGCCCAAGACCCCTTCTGGTTTGCGGACGCGGCCTCTGGAGGAGACCCCTTATTCCTTAGGAATGGCCACGGGTTCCGCACGGCGATCCGGGTGGGACCCAAGGCCCCAGCGACCGGAGCACCACGTGTCACCATCTGCGGCATTTGGTTGGCCTCCGCCGGCGGTTAGGGGTACCCTGGGCCCCATTCCGCCGACAGTTGGGGTGTGGTGGTGTTGATTGAGCGACAAAGTAAGTTATACAAGGAATAAAGCCAGCACTTAACAGAAAGTATAAGTTGAACGCCTGCGATAGGGTTTTGGAAACAATAAATAATTTACAGATAGTAGGATGATTGCAAAATGTTCAAAGAGTTTTTTGCCTTGCGGTTCGGCTATTAAGTCTTGTTCCTACTCAGGATTATACGCTTTGGAATCCTCCGGCTCTATCGGGAAGAACGAGAACACTAGAAAAAGGAGATGCAATAATAAATATCACAATGACGAATATCAACATGATATGAAATACATGCCATGGCATAGAGGATTCAAAATGAAGACTAATGCAAGTGAAATCGATTTAATCGGAGTCCGAACGCTCGAGATATCGCGATCTGACGATCTCCAGCTAATCAGGAAACCCTAATTTGAGTTTTTATCCATTTATATTTTTCCTAGCATGAAAATATGTATGAAAATGAAATTTGAGTAGATCTCATTTTTCTAAATATTTTGATATATTATTTGCATTTTTTTGATTAAACATGGATTTTCTATGAATTTTCTAAGATTTAATCAATTCAAATACCCTTTTTATATTTTCTCAGTAAATAAAAATAATATTAAATAATTCAAAATAGCAACAGAGGCTGACATGTGGGCCCCATGGTCGCCTTAGGTCAAAGTTGACCGAGTCTATGACAGGTGGGGCCCACTGTCTTATATATTTATTTTTTATTTCTTTTCTGTTATTCCTTACACATGGGGCCCAGGTGTCATAGAGACGAATTTAAATAGTTCATTTATCGCACTAGTTAGTCCTTAATTGCGGTCATTATTGTGTCGAAACCATTAGTTAAGAATATTAATTATGTCGAAACAGTAATTAACCGAGATTGACATTAATTATAGATATTAATTACACTTAGCAATAAATGTTGCCATTAATGTGTCGGTTTAATAATTAACCACGTTAATTATGTATTAACGACATGGTTAAGGGGCAATTAGTGCCCCCATTAAGAAGCCGGGATCCGGCTGGTGGGCTCGGTGGGCTCGGTGAGCTCGGGCGCCACGGACGGTTCGACCGGCCGGCGCCGCCGGGCTCGGGGAGGTGGGGTGAGGCCAAGCGAGGCGGCGGGGCTAGGGCTTACCGAGGCGACGGCGCGGCGGAGCGGCGAGGCGGTGGAGGCAGGCGGCGCTCGGTTGGAGGCGGAGCGGCACCGAGGCGGGGAGGGAGAGGAGGGGCTCCGGTGGCGTTGGCTCGGGGAGGCGGCACGTGAGGTAGCGCAGGAGACGAGCGGCTTGGGCGGTGGCGCGGCGAGGTGATGGTGGTTGTCAGTGTCGGGGAGCATGAGAGAGAGAGAGAGAACGCGAGGAGGGCTCGGTTCGAGAGGGAGATAAGGAGGAAGGGAGGGATGGCACCCGAAGCGGAAGTAGGATGTGGCGAGAGGGTGGCCGGCTGCTCGCCATGGTGGTAGCAGTGAATTGCTCACACAGCTGCTGATGGCGGCGGGGTGGATAAGGGCAATAGGGGCAGCAGCGTGGATAGGGTTAGAGGGGAGCGGGGCAGGCCCGGCGGTGGAGTGGGCCAAGTGGGCGGGACATGCCGCTGGGCCATCTCGGCCCAGCCGAGAAAAGAGGAGAGGCAGCGGGAGGAGGGAGGGGAGAGAGCGGGCCAGGCAGGCGGGGGAAAAGCAGACCACCTTGCCTTCCTGCATCAGAACACATCCGAGTCCTTGACGAGATGCGTCGCAAAAGATTTCAAAGTTTTTGTGGATGTCAGGAAGAACTAGAACATGAGCGGTGGTTAACTTCTTTTTGAGCTTCTGAAAACTTTCTTCACATTTGGAAGACCAGAGATACTTCTTGTCCTTCTTGAGTAGCTCGGTCATGGGTTTGGCAATGGAAGAGAACCCTTCGATAAAGCGGCGATAATAACCCGCCAACCCAAGAAAGCTTCGGATTTGGTGGATAGACTTAGGTGGCTTCCATTCTTGAACGGCATGGACCTTACTTAGGTCTACCACGATACCATTCGCTGAAAGTACATGGCCCAAGAATTCTACTTGCTTCTTCCAAAATTCACATTTTGAGAATTTGGCATAAAGTCGATGCTCGCGGAGTCGTTCGAGCACCAATTGCAAGTGTTTGTCGTGTTCTTCTTCGGAAGGGGAATAGATAAGTATGTCATCAATGAAGATGACCACAAACTTATCCAAATATTTCATGAGTACCGAATTCATGAGTTGCATAAAAGTCGAAGGGGCATTGGTGAGGCCGAAAGACATGACCGTGTACTCGTACGAACCATAGCGAGTAGTGAAGGCTGTCTTGGGAATATCCTCGGATCTAATTTTTATTTGATGATAGCCCAATCTAAGATCAATCTTGGAGAATACCGTTGCACTGGTTAATTGATCAAAGAGGTCATCTATCCGAGAAAGAGGGTACTTATTCTTGATAGTAACCTTATTTAACGGACGATAATCCACTACCATACGAAGAGAGCCATCTTTCTTCTTTACAAACATGGCCGGACAGCCCCACGGAGATGAGCCCGGCCGGATATAACCCTTATCTTTCAATTCTTTTAATTGCTTCTTCATTTCAGCTAGCTCATTCGGAGGAATTCGGTATGGTCTTTTAGAAATTGGAGCAGTTCTAGGTGGAAGTTCAATAACAATCTCCACACTACGGTCGGGTGGCATGCCCAGCAATTCCTTGGGGAAGACATCCGGGAAATTGCAAACCACTGGAACTTCGTCAATTGAGGGAACTTGAGAACATTTAAGAGTATAAAGTTGAGGTTGGTGAAGCTGCGGAGCAACTTCGAGAATTCTGCCGTCAGGACTTGTAAGAAATATAGTCCTGCGGGTGCAATCAATCCTTGCACCATGTTTGGACAGCCAATTCATGCCGAGAATAACATCAATGCTTGCTGATCCGAGGACAATAAGGGTCGCCAAAAACTCTACCCCACTTATAAGAATTTTAACACCCTCGCATTCGAGCTCAGCCCTCTTTTCCAAGCCAGGTGATTGGATTATGAGAGGAATATGCATGGCCTTGAATGGAATGCCATGAAGTGCTCCGGAATCAAAAAGTATGCTGGCAGGACTTGAGTTAACAAGAAATATACCGATAACCACGTCGGGAGCTTCCTGCACTTTCTCGGTGGTGACGTGATTGACACGTCCACGACCAGCACTGGGAGGCTTATTAGGTGGTGGCTTCTGGACTTGAGGAGCAACCCTAGGTGGTCCTCGAGGTGGATTCGGAGCATTGGAGCCACTAGTCTTCGGGTAAGGACATTTGTTGGAATAGTGGCCCTTGTTGCCGCAGTTGTAACAAGTGACGTCCGAATAGAAAGGAACGGTGTTTGGCTGGCCACCTGGGTCTCTTGGCTGCGGCCTTGGAGTAGGAGGGCGTGGAGGACACGCCGCAGCTCTCGGCGGAGGAGGCACTTGAAAGCGGGGCGCGGGAACAGCCATGAAGCGGGGTTTCTGAAAACTGTCGCTTGCTGATTTTGAAGTTTCCCTTTCGCACTTGCGATTCGCTTCAAGCGCCTTAAGCTTCCCTTCCATGATTAGAGCTTTGTTCACCAAGTACTCGAAACTCGGGCAATCCAGCATGGACAACTCTTTCTGTATCTTATCAGATAGGCCCTTCATGAACTTCCTTTGACGAGCTTCGTCGGTGGAAACCTCACTAGCTGCATATCACGCTAGATGATTGAAGGAATGGAGGTACTCGGTGACGGAGCTCTTGCCTTGCTTTAGTGCCAGGAACTCATCCCTCTTATTGTCCATGAGACCTTCTGGGATGTGAGCACCGCTGAAAGCTTTGGTTAACTAGTTCCAAGTCATTGTCTTAGCAGATGGTTGAATGATGAGAAGATTATCCCACCAAGCACTCGCTGCTCCTTCCAAAAGGTATGATGCAAAGAGAACCTTGTCGCGGTCAGAGCACTGAGCAAGAGCGAATTTCTTCTCCAAGCTGTGAAGCCAGTCATCCGCTTCAAGAGGGTCTACTGCCTCTGAGAAAGTTGGAGGAGAGATCCGTTGAAACTCTGCGAATCCTCCTTTAGTTTGGCCTTCGGCAGAAGACTTCTCCATATGCTGGACAAGCTTCTCGAGGATTCAATTATGGTCTTGTCAGTTGTGCTCCATCTGGAGAAGCACATCAGCCAATGACAGAGTAGGAGGGGGGCAGAGGAGCATCATGGGTTGTTCCATGCTCCTCTCCAGATCCGTTTCTAGACATTCTGCAGAAATTGCATGTTTAGTTCCATCCACATCAATAATGCATTCATCAAGAAGACAAATTGAAATAGTGGCACAAGGGGTAACGACTAACATGTTCACATATATAGCATACGAAAGGTTTACAAATGGCTGCAAATTACATCGCCGTAGCGGAATTTTACAACACATAGTACATCCCAAAACATCGCAGCCATTGATACCTATGAAAAATGTTTTAGTTCATTAACCAATTTACAAGGATAAGAACCTAGCCCTCGACACAGGGACATCAACAGGCTCCTAAGACAAAAGAAAAACAGCACACATACGTGCTGAATTTTACTGAGATTCGCCACTCGAATTGGGGAAGTGAGCAAAGTACTAGCCCGCTTCCTGAGGAATGGGCACTGGAGCTTTGAAGTTGGGTGGCACCTCGCCTGGAAGGGGGCCAAAGCTGCCTCGAGAAGGCCCAGGGACAGCCAAGACAATGCGGTGACGGGGAGCATACCGAGGTCCTGAGACTCTCGTGAACATGAGGGAAGGGGGACGGTTTGGACCGTTAGGTCACTCAAAGTCCCTTCGTGCCATCATGAAGTCGGAAGGGAGGTTGCGAGCCCCGATGTGTCTGTCGATGATGGAGAGAGCTTCACACAAGTGGTGGTGATAGGCATCTCGCTTGTACATCACGGAGCGATATAGCATATGGGTGAGGATCAACATCGGTGCTGTCTCCACCAGGGTTGGATCTTCCTCGAAGATGTACTCCTGCCACACGTTGGCAGTGTAGAGACGACGCTGACCAACATAGAAGCGGAATGGGGAGATATTAAGGACCCCATGCCACTCACGGAGACCACAGCTGGCATTATATGCCGCTGCCTGAACTGCCCCATCATAGGAACCATCTCGCCCCTCAAACTGAAGTGGGCGAGGTGTAGGAGTGCGTCCAGGATGAGGTTGGATGAAAACGGAAGTGGTGTAGTCCGTGAGTCCATAATCAGGGTTATGCCGGTAGATGGTATATTCCGGCATATACGGATACCCGAGATAAGCGAGCATCCGCACGAGGAGAGGGGGAGCACCGCTCACGTGGAAGCCATGGGAGGTACCTGCCAAGGTCACAAAAGAGTCGGCCATCCTGAAGAGGAAGAGAAATAGCTTAGATCAGCCCCAAACCATAAAACAATGCAATAGGTAAGGAAATTCAGATGTAAGATGGATGGGGAACAGAAGAAAAGGGGAAATCTACTTATGATTTTCACAATTAGGTTCTAGTTTTCACAAATACTTTTCTTGGAGACTCCAAGTCCTACAACTAACGACCACATGCAAGGGTTATCCTACGGTTAGTTTGGCTCTGATACCAAGCTGTCACGGACCCCGGAATTATATATGAGTAGGGGAACGAATAATCGCCAAGGACCGAGAAACTAGTCGACCTGGTGGCACGGTACCTGCGCCGTGTTCACCTAGGCGGAGTGGTCCGACACCTGACCAACGCACCATACACTTACCGATGTCATATGCCTTCACCGTTGGTCAAGCCGACCGGAAGCGATTAGTCTTCTCAAAACCACATACAATTCCCTGATCCTGCAAAGGCTTAACGCTGCTCTTAAGCTCACTAAGCAAAATGTAGTCGGAGGAGCTCGACAGTCACACCCACACCCTAACTTAGCCCAAAGGCTAGTGGGTCGCTCGAAAGCCCGGTACGACTGTCCACACCCTGCCTAGCCGGTACTGCATCTCAGCTAGCGGGTCACTCAACCGAGAACATTTCACGGAGTGAACACTAAGAGAAGACATCATTCATTTATGATCGATTCCATATATTTCAATCATACACGCAATGCATATGGAACGACCACAATAATAACTTCATACCACAGTTCAAACTCTACTGTGAAGGAGTTAAAAGGATACATAAGTTATCATCTACCCGAGAGGGTTCCATACTACATAACTTCCAACTCGAAGGCTGGATATAGGTCTTCGAGGTTTCAAAAACAGCAATGAACACAAAAGTGAAAACCCTGAGATGGCAGCTCCGCCATCTCCATAAGCATCAAAACAACCCACATTATTATGACCGAAAAGGATAACGTCAACTAAGCATCTGAATCTGCGTTCCCCATGTCATAATACTCACTGATACTGGGATCTCCTGCAACAAGTTCGGAATTGAATTCCGTAAGTACTTACGTACTTGCAAGTCACATTTATAGGCTATCCAAATTTAATTTCAGCAAGCTATTGACCAAGATAAGACACTAATATTACACATCAACATTAATGTAACATGGCATGAGCATACCAGATACAAACAATACCCATAAGATACCAACATGACCACATGTACCTACACATTTCATATGTACACTTCCAATATCAGATCTGAATAGGCATGGGAAACAACCACACAAATCCACAAATCATCACAAGGCAATCAAGCTTGATGATTTAAGAATAGCTCACAAAAGCTTTATCAAGTGTTCTGAGCAAACCACAAGGTTTGACCAAGGGAGTACTTCCGAGAAGCCGTTAGTCTGAGATTGGCCGACCCTACTACCCGGTCATCTCGCTAAGTCTCCCTGCGTGGGTGAAGGGTAAAGCCCTACGACACCGGCATCGACTGAATAGCTGCGGTGCTTACGCTCACCCTATTCAGCGAACCATCAGTAAGTGACAGAACCCCCAGCTCTCACAGCTCACCGACAAAGGTTTCATAATTCATTAGTCCGATTAAAAGATCCACGCTGATCTTAGAACCAAATCACCTAACCATGGTAGTGATATCATCACAACACATGTTCATATCAACCAACATGCAACATAGCATTTCATCTCAGACCAATAGCAAGACATGATATGAATTTAGGGAATCTTATCGAGCATTTTGTGAACTTGCCTTGTTGGTTTTGCTCCGGATCACAATAGTACTCGAACTCGGAATATTCCTCGTTGCTAGGTTCTACCCAAAAGCAAATCCCGAATACCAAATAAAGCAACAGAAGGAACTTCAATTAAAACCAGTAAGTACAAAAATCCAAGAATGCATGATATGCAGTCTAACATGTAGATAATCACTATATGCAACTTACGCAATTGGTTTCGTCGAAATCGGAGTTCTAGGGTTAAAGTTATGAATTTTTGAAGTTGCATATGTCAAAATGAGGTTTTATCAACTTAAGCATGATTTTAATACATAGGAAGAGATCATGACAAAGGTGAATACATGAATATACAGTATGTGCCCTAATTAACCTTTGGTACCATATATAGCATTATTGAAATTATCACTAATCTCCTAGAATTTATATTTCAATTCTAAGTTTTGAAGGGTATTATGGGAATTTCAAAGTTTTAGAGCATTGTTACATGAATAACAAGTATACCATAATGTTCTACAGATTAAATCAAGAGTAACAAAAAAGAATCACTTAATTTGGAGTTGATATGCAAAAGTTATGAAATTTTGAAGTTTTATCAATTTTTCCTAATCTGCTGGGGCTTGGATATAGGGGTCGGAACGTCCGACCAGAGCCTCCAAACTCTGCCTCTGGGCGGGTTGGAGTATTCGACCGGACCCTCTGGATTTTCTCTCCGCGTGATTGGTTTGGCCGTCGGTTCAACGCCGGTCACCCGAGCGAAGGCGAGCATGCGTGCGAGTCCTACAGAGAGGGGGGGAATAACCACAGCATCGAGTCCAGGAGCTCACTGCGGTCTCAGTTTGGTGGTCACCGAGAGCAAAAGGAGACGGAGCAGAGGTGGCGGCGACAATGGCGGCGGTGGCGCACGGTCGCCAGCGGTAGGAACGATCGGCTGGATTTCGAGCACTGGGAGGAGGTTAAAACGAGAAAAGTAGGCTCCATAATTCGACATTGCACCGATTTAGGAGTGTCGCTCACCGGGTATGGGGGAATTCCTCGTCGGCGGGAACGTGACCAACGGTGACGAGGAGGATGATTCCGAGGGCCTTGCTGCGAGAAAGCCCAATTAACGTGAGGAGTGAGTCCGCGGGTTGATGAGGAACTTATTCGGCAAAGAATAAGAGGAGGAACGGGCTCACGGGACCAGAGACAAAGTCGAAGTCGATGGATGCCCGCCGGACGTGGAGAAGACGACCGCGCAACGAGTGTTCCGTGGTGATCCTGCGCAAAGGAAGGAAGGGAATGAGCTCCTTGTGAATCAGGGAAGCTCGTGCGCACGTTGGATGGAGGAGAAAGTCTTGCCGGATACGAGGACAAAGCAGATACCGGCGGTGCGCTCTTGACGGGGCGACAATGCCAGACGGGAGCTGACCGATTTGCTCGGCTGCGAGCTCGCCTGAGGCGCGACAGGCTTAGCGGAGTGTTCGGTGGGAGCAGAGAAGGTTGCGGATGTGGAGGAGCTACCGAGGGGAGAAGAGGCCGCGGTGAGAGGTGGCGCAGTATTGCACTGAAGAAGAAGCCGGTAGTGCGTTTGGCAGAGAAGAGGCGACGCGTGGCAGGGGAGAGCCGATAGGTGGGTCCGGCTTGCCAGCGAGGAGAAGAAACGGAAGCAGAGAAGAGGTGCTTTGCAGAGGGAGAAACGGAAAGGAGGAAGGGCGCCTTCAGCGCAGGCGGGGAGGAAATTGGGCTCGGCCCAAGGCGCGGAAGGGAACGGGCCGGAAATCGGCCTGTTCCGATGAGGAGAGGAGTTTTCCTTTTTCTTTTATTCTTTTATTTCTTGTTGCTAATTTGGAGATTATTTTGAGCACATAATTCTTGGAAGGTTCAAATAAGATTTCAAATGTGTACAAACGGCAGCAGATCTTTAAAGGAGATCTCACCACTAGTGTGTTTGTGGTACTAATTAAGAATAGATGTATCACTTATTTTGGCTAAATTTCAAATATGGTTCAATCTAGACCAGAATTATAGCTATACAAAATGTTGTCTAGAATCTTTAAGAAATACTATTAGAAGTTCAGGAAGATATTTAAGAATTCAATATGGAATTTTGTGACATTTGTTCACCATTTCATGGAATAGTTCCTGGGTCAAGGTTAAAGGTCTTCGGCGTATGCAGGGTTATTAGTTGACCTATATGGTGCTATGCAATGAAAAGTTCCAGCTCTATTTCCTTTAAAAATTTCGAGAGTTCTAAAGTTGGATATACATATTTATAGGAAATGGGTCATTACAGCAGTGAGAAAGGGAAAATGGGCCCTAGAGGACCCATCCGGGAGGGGGAGGATTTAGATTAGGTTTTTATTTTATTTTAATTTCTTTTTCTGTTTTTATTTTCTATTTTACTCTTTTTAGACAATTGCAGACCAAATTTTTATAGTTTGAAAATTTGTCTATAATTTCATCACACATATAGAGATATTTGAAATACAATCCAATATACTTTATTTACGAATTTTGAAGTTCAAATTGAATTTTAGAAATTGAATCCCTCTCCTCATTAGGGTTTTTCTCCTATTCTTAAAGGTTTTTCCTCGACATTTTAAAAGCTCAAAATTCTTCTCAATTTTGACTTATGCGTGAATGCCATGATGCTCACGATAAACATGTTTAAATGTTTAGGGATGTTACATATTTTTAAAGAGAAATCTAAGAATATTAACTTTATGTCATATAACTAATATATTATTGTATTAGTTGTTGATCAAAATATTAATTTAGATAATAAAATTATGTTTTATAATTTTGAACAGAAGAAGTACATGCCCTTTCAGCAAAAAAGAGACAAACGATTCCTTCTCCTAGTAGGTTGGGAATTCAAGGTGAGCACTTCCGCTTGAACTTTCGACTTTCGAGCACCTTTTCCTCTGCCCAATAGCAATTAGAATTAATTTTGTGTAACGTCCTCCATCCAAAAAACACCATCATCACCAGGGCAAAATCTGTGAGCACCTCAACCAAAATTCACCATCTCCCAGGGAGGAAAGCTGTGGAAACTTGCTTCTTTGCCCATGGAGCATAGCAAATAGCAGGGCAAAAGACAAGCTCCCCCAAAACCCAGCCCAACCAAAACCTAGTTTTGTACAAAAACCCAAGGCCACACTCCTTTCCCCTCCCCTCCTTCCTTTTCCCTTTCAACCATTTCGTCGAACACCTTCTCCGATCGCGCGCCGCCGCCCATGGGGGAGGCCTCCGGGTACGACGCGGCGGAGGCAGCGGCCGCTGTGGCCGCTGTCTCCGCGAGGCTGCTCGAGCTGGCGGCCGACGACGACGCGGCGGCGCTCGCGGACCTCCTCGCCGCGCACCCGTCCCTCGCCGACGAGCCCGCGCCGTGGTACTCCCCGGCGCGGGGGGTGGAGCCCATGACGCCGCTCATGGTTGCCGCCGCGTACGGGTCCGTGGCCTGCCTCGACGCGCTCCTCTCGCCGCCCCACCTCGCCGATCCCAACCGCGCCTCGGCGTCCTCCCTCTCCACCCCGCTCCACCTCGCCGCAGCAGGCGGCGCTCCGTCTGCGCCCGCCGCCGTATCCCGCCTCCTTGCGGCCGGCGCTGATCCCACCCTCCTCGACCATCTCCACCGCCGGCCGTCGGACCTCGTCGCGCTCCCGCCCAACTCGCTCCCCCTCAAGAACCACCTCCTCTCCCTCCTCGGCGCCCGCAAGGAGTGGCCGCCGGACCCCTCCCTCCCGGACATCAAGAACGGCGCCTACGCCTCCGACGACTTCCGCATGTACTCCTTCAAGGTCCGCGCGTGCTCGAGGGCCTACTCCCACGACTGGACGGAGTGTCCCTTCGTCCACCCCGGCGAGAACGCGCGGCGGAGGGATCCGAGGAAGTACCACTACAGCTGCGTGCCGTGCCCGGAGTTCAAGAAGGGCGCCGGGTGCAGGAGAGGGGACATGTGCGAGTATGCGCACGGGGTCTTCGAGAGCTGGCTCCACCCGGCGCAGTACCGGACGCGGCTCTGCAAGGACGGCGTCGGATGCGCGCGCCGCGTCTGCTTCTTCGCCCACACGCCGGAGGAGCTCCGGCCGCTGTACGTGTCGACAGGCTCGGCCGTGCCGTCGCCGCGCGGGGCGATGGAGATGGCGGCCATGGGGATGGGGATGTCGTCGCCGGGGCCCTCGTTCACGCCGCAGCTGTCGCCGTCCGGCGGGGGGAGTGGCATGTCGTGGCCGCAGCCGAACTTGCCCGCGCTGTGCCTTCCCGGGAGCGTGGGGAACCTGCACCTGAGTCGGTTGCGCACCTCGCTGAGCGCGAGGGTGATGGCAGTCGACGAGCTTCTCGCCGCGGCGGACTATGACAACCACGTTGGTTCGCCCGCCTCCGTGCGGTCGGCAAGGGGCAAGGCGCTTGTGCCGTCAAATCTTGATGAACTCTTCTCGGCGGAGATGGCGGCCTCCCACTCACCGCGGTATGCCGACCAGGGCGGGGCTGCGTACTCGCCGACGCACAAAGCCGCCTATCTGAACCAGTTCCAGCAGCAGCAGAGCTTACTCTCGCCACGGGCCGCGGCTACCCCAGAGCCGGTCTCACCAATGAGTTCCCGGCTTCTCACCGCGCTAGCGCAGCGGGAGAAGATGCAGCAGCAGACACTGCAAAGCATGAGTTCACGAGACCTGGGTTCTAGCGCCTCACTCCGGGTAGGCTCGCCGGTGGTGGGCTCTAGCTGGTCCAAATGGGGCCTCCCCTCTGGCACCCCGGATTGGGGTGCCGACAACGACGAGCTTGGCCGCCTCAAGCGCTCCTCATCGTTTGAGTTGCGATCTGGAGCTGACGGCGATGAGCCGGACCTGTCATGGGTCAATACCTTAGTAAAGGAACCCACACCGGAGAATTCATCGATCAACAGGACCACGGCAACGGAGTCCATTGGCATCTTGGGTCGATCAGCAACCATGAGGGCATTGACGGTGAGGAGAATGCCACCGGGGTCATTGGTGGCTGGCTTGAGCAGCTCCAGCTCGATGAGATGGTAGTCTAGAATAAACACACACACAAATGAAACAAGAAGGCGCCATTTTTTTTTCTTTGCTGTGCTGCACCAGTTACTACTACTTACTGCTCCTACAAGCTACTAGCTTCATTGTATCCTGCTAGCAATTACTGGTGACACATTCTTTTGGGGTTCTTTAGTGTAGAAGGTCATGAGATTTCTACCATTTGGAGTTGCCCAGAGGTAGAAAAGGAGGAATTGGAGCCTAGTCAGTTGTATCAAAGTTGCCGGCATCACTCTCTCTTTATTGTTGATCTTTCTAAAGGTGACTTCCTCCCTGTGAGGATTGTGAATTATGTTATTTATTTGCCCCATCCTTTGGTTGTGAATGAAGGATTAGGAGGGGAGAAGGGTCTTACATCAAATTGTTGCTTAGGTCTGCCATGACCCATGAGTAATGTAATACCCTACTATTTACTCAACATTCATGACTGATGTAAAATGCCCCATTTTGTGCCAATATTAAGCTCTGCTTTTTTTTTGAAAGATTAATTTCTGCTATTGCTTGGTTTCCTTCCGAAGGAACTGTATATGCACTTTGACTTGTGTCGTGTAAATTCAACATCAAATGACATCAGGTGAAATTACTTCAAATGACAGTACATTACCTTGAATTACATCTACATGGGGATTGTGTTCATTTGTTGCTGGCCCCTCAACCCCCTTCTCAATTCCTACAGGAATTGAACTGTTTTTGTGCGAACAAATTCATGTGTTCCAAAATGTTGTAATAATCTCAGGTCCGCAGAGGCATTGACAAAGATTGGCTTGGACGCATGTCCTTCTCTTCTCCTGGAAGCATTGAAAAGGATTGGATGGTTAACATCATACATATCGATCACTGCGAGGTTCATTTTTTATGCGTCATCGACGAGACCTGGTCCCTGACCGATGCATGTCATAATAAAACAACTGGGACGGTGGCTCGGTAAGATCGCCTCATGTCTTGGCTCACTCACAGTGCTGACATGTACTGTGACCTGGAGTAGAAAGGTGGGCCGCATTATTCTATTGGAATTGTATTGGTCTGTCATTGCTTCTTGCGATGTTCTTGTGTTCGAGACAGGTGATACTTCATCTCCATAAAAAGATATGAGATACTTTGATAAAAAAAAAGGATACGAGATACTGCCTTCACTCATAACAGTCTCAGAAATGCAATTGTAGATAGTAACGTTTACTGTAACGTGTTTACAAAATCTGCCAGAATTGTAATATTCTGAAGTACTTTTCGTTTCCTCATATTTTCGTAGAGATACTGATAACTGAAGTTTTAAAGGTTTAAGTGCACGTATATCCCATAACGATACTCTTTGGTGAATGCTTAATGTTAGTTATGCTACTGGTATCTATCATAACTGATCATGTCTTGGCTCACGGTGCTTGACTTGCACTATTGATCTGGAATGAAAAAAAATATGCTCATTATGTTACTGCAATGCAATGTTGAGTATGAAATTCCTGCGGAATTTCCATGTTCCGTGTTCTAGGAACTAAATACTTGCTCTAAGATTTTATTACAGTAAAATGTGAATGCCTAATGCTAGTTATCCATTGTGAATGCCATTTTTATTATGCAAAGAATATCACAATAATTCCCTAAAAAATCATGACAATGTGATATCTTTTAAGGGAAATATCTCATTAGATATCATGATATTTCTTCTAGCTCACAGCAAAGCATAGTACAGAACAAATTTCTGAACTCTTTTCCTTTTGTTATAGCCATTTTTATTTGTTTATAATTCCTGCTACATATGTTAATCTTAATTTCTGTTTCTAATAATTTATATTGAAGTTTGATCCTTCTGATAGTACAATGATAAAAAGCATCTCTTTTATAATAAATGGTTAGGTTCATAATGCGATTTCAATTAGAATATGGGTTGGATTAGGGCACCTACCTCACTCCTGCTTACATTCAGGTGCATCTACTGAAGCTATAGGTCCCAACATTTCAAAATAAATTGGTGGGTAATATACAAAATTGCACCACACCTACCAGTACTCTTGGGCCATTGAGTACAAATTCGACTCGGAAATCTCTAGAGGTAATCAGCATGACAACCTAATTTGGGTAGTGCATAGTATAAAATAGAAAAAAAATATCATTTGACTCCAAGAAATGTTTTCAGAGATGAGATTTGTTGAGTAAACTAATCTGTATTACGGCATTGAGATGAGATTTTCTTTTTCATTGAAAATTGATTTGGTTTGAAGGTGGCCACTTGAGATTGGAGATGGCACCCTGGTGACACGATTCTGATGTGGATTTCCCCATTCTACTAATTAATGTTGCTATTTCTAGAACCAATGCGACAGCAATCATTATATTATTGTGTGATCGTGATGTACCGTAAATCTTCCTTTTGAAAGCTCTTTTATATTATTGTCGAGACAATGGGAAAGAACTAGCTAGTGCAGCCATTTTAAGGCTCACAATGCATAGGTCTCTTGAAATATCATAGTGAAAAAGTTCACATAGGGTAACCCACTCAACCTATAGTTGGTGGGAATCTAAGTCATCACACAGAGAGACAATGTCCCACACTGTTAGGCTATCTGACAGTTGGTTCCTTAGAGCTGACATATGTAAAATTGTATAATACCAACCTTTTCGGAATTGATGAAAAATGTATCAGATAGTTATGGTTTATTTCCTGTCTGCATAGCGAGTACAGTGTTTTTCATTTTGCTCTTATGTCGTCTTACATGCAGCAAACCAGTTTTTCTAGGAAAAGAAAAGAACGTCAAGTGTCATGGGTTAGTCTTCCTTTTTTTTCGTTCGTTAGCCTTGTGTGGAATGCTTTTTGCAAGTTGCGTCCTTTCTGTTTGGGGTTTTGTGGCCGTGGAATTGTCGGGGTAGAGGATGGCAAATATTATTATCTCCCTGTTTTGGGGTCACATAAGCTCCTCTATAAATTATATTATAGCTTTGGGTCATTTTCCATCTAAGTTCATGTTATGGAAAGTTAAAAAGACCCCTACGTTTGAACAGTCTATTATTTTATATCAAATACCAGTTAGTGGTAATGATAATAGTACGTCATCTTCATAAAGAAATTTAAAAACTCTAGTGACGGTGGTGTCACACCCTCTCAACAAACTTTCTCAAAATCTCTCGTGTAGAATCACTAAACCCTCACACCAAACTTTCTCAAAAATCTCACATAGAATAACAAAAACAAAAAACAAAATCTTTCACTTTCTCATCACATGCTCAAACAAACTTCCCTAAAATTGCTTGCCATGGCCAGACGAGTTCCGTAACATGGACGCGTCGCTTTCGCTTGCCATCACAATCGTGATTCTGAAGCATGATTGTAAGTTCATAGCTTTTTAATGCTTGATCTGCTCTCTTTTTATTAGGACTCTCGGTGCTCTTGGTTTCGCTATTGAACCGAACATGAGTGCTTGCTTAATAATAACCGTGTATTTAAAAATTGATCTTTTGATCTTGCAATGTGCTGGAGAGAGCCAGACTCGAGTACTCTGCCTCGGTGACATCCTCTGGCATGAACACCATTGCTGCAGTGCTCCTCACGGTGGTGCCGCCGGACGGCCATGTCGTCGAGACGATCGAGCAGTGCTACAGCGAGGCGTGCACCTTGATCCGCGGAAAGCTCTATGAGATGGTCATCAGGTTAAGTATTACTTATTTACATCTAGCTAGACAAATGGTGCGTCAATTTAATGGCTTCTTTGCATTACCATCCACGGCCGCTGATCTGCATGACATGGTGACGCTGAAAGCTATCCTTGACTAGGGCGACATAGGTTTTGCCAAGCATAATTCTGATATATTATACCATCGATCGGTCCATACTTTTAAATGCTTGTGATTTCTGACATAGCAATTGATCTATGCAGGTGATGTGATGCTCTTCTACTCGGAGGAACCCCTACCAAAATGCATCGACGCTAAAACTTGTCACCATGCTCTGCAACCGGAAGAGTCTCACGAGCAACGAATGCCGAGCCAAAGGAGGGGCCCGTACGGTGGCCATAGGTGGAGGTCATCGCAGACCGCAAGTGTTGTCCCGTGTGAAGCCGAAGATGAAGCTGGTCGCCACTGCACCACCTTCGCTCTATTGGCAGAGGGGGTGGAGAGGGGAGAATGATGCTATTTTGCCATTTTCGCATGCCCTTCTTTATTATCTCTCTATTAAGGTGAGACGCGCCACCATCTGTCATCGAAGATTCAGAAGATGACATGACTACGAGCGACATAGAGTGGAGCAGGCAATGGTGAAGCAGAGTCACAAATGTAGCGGTTTCACAGTAAAGGCAGATAGAACTACAGGAAGGGAGATAGAACATGGTACCTTGTCTTTTTGTGTTGTAGGAGCAGAGAAGTATTCATGGACACAAACAGAGAGCATCGACAGCCGTCAAAGAAAGGAAAAGCAGGTGAAAACTGCAAGCTCGCCGCACGTATTCGTAAAATTGAATGACCTTTTAATCAATTACGATGTTTCTCTTCATTGTTAGTTTTGCTTATCGCTTAATGAAAACCTTCCTTTTTTTCATAGTCGGTTAGTTCTACTATATATCTATATATGATGATACTTGTATACACTACTCGCTCGCACATTCCTTTTAGCGACATGGCTTGTTGTGCAACTCTACTCAAAAAGTGATCATGACACTACTATGAATTTCGTTTGTCATACGGGATGATGTACTAAGTCTTCAGGAACGCGTACGTAGAACAAAATGCTTTGGCTTGGCCTTTGCACTCCCTGTTTCTATTAAATATCTAGAGTTGCTTATGTACTAAAATCAACATTATTTAATTAGTCATCTCTTAGCTCCCCAAATGATTTGATTAACTGGTGAGTAGAGGTCATGATTGCAATTTAGTTAATATCAAGATTAGTACCCCCTGCATTTCAACATATAAGGTGTCTACACATTCTAAGATTAAATTTTGACCAACAGTTAGACCAATAAATATGGATCATGTGACACAAAAGTGACATTTTTACAAATACTTGTGAATACGAATCCAATGGTATGATTTTTATCTCACATATATAACTCATATTTTATTAGTTTAATTATTGGTCAAATTCGAATCTTATAATGCGTGAGCGTCATACATCTTGAAACGACGAGAGTACTATTTAACTATCCACCCCGAAATGAAACGCAGTAGTTGGAGATGAAGGCGAAGCCGACAAGGCTAGCACAACCGGTCATCACCGAATATCACACTACTACAGACATCTACATCACAGACGGTACGTTTAGAAAACCGTTTGTTGGTTTAGGGTTCGTGATAAAAGAAATAGATCATATACAGTTCAACGAGAACTGTCTGTGGTTTCGAGTAAGAAATTAAAAAAAGATAAGCCCTAGCTCCGCCACCACATCTCTGATCACCAACGCCACCAGTGCTCGGATAGGGGGCAATGCGGTGCTTGGAAGGAGTTTGTGACCACCAGAAGATGGAGAGATAGAAGGAGAAGGCGCGCCATGGTGGAGAGGACAGCGTTGTGTTCCTCCTTTCGTTCCTTGGCCGTCGAGCAAGCCACTGCCACCATGCTTCTCCAGTAGTCTTGCTACTCCTTCCGTTCCTTGGTGGCTGCCAGCTAGGCTCCTCCTTGCGCTTGAATGCCACAGAAGGTGCTTCACCACCGCCATTGTGGCCACGATGTGTGGTCTCCTCATTGCGGCTCCTTCTAGTCCTCCTCACGATGCCTCTTGGTGCTCCTTGTTGTGTGCTTTTCCAAAGGCGAGGGTGAGCACAAGCTCCCCAATTGTGGCACGGATCTACAAGAATGAGGGGATGAGGAGGCGGATATGGTAGGAAGGGAAGAGGAGGGCGTTGTGGTGAGCCGGATCTAGAAGGAGGGAGAAAGGCGTTGTCGGTGATAGGGGGTGTGGCGCTGGTGGCGTACAGAGGGAAGACGAGGTCGAGAGAAGATAGAGTGAGGGTTAGCGTGACTCGGTCGGGGGACTTGGCGCATTGCTGCAAAAGAGAGAGGGACGCTCGGGCTGGGGAAGTTAGGGTTGGGGGCTGTTTGGCATATAACCTACTCTTCCTGGGCCTAATAGGCAAAAACTATCTGTGATGACATATACATCATAGGTGGTTCTTTTAAAGAATCGTATGTGACATGAATAAGTCTCATCATAGGCGGTTTTGTTGAACCTCTGTGATGAGGCGTCTAGGATAGGTATTTCTATAGCAATGTCACCAGAGTGCCGATTGCGGGATACAAATGTCGATGTTGTTGCATGTCCATTCACATCCTTAATGATAGAAAAACTTGGAGGGAGGATCAACAGTGTATACGGTTACCTCCAAACCTCTTCGCTCTCCTCTTAGAGGTCGTTTTTTCCAACACCGTGAAGCATGGAGCCATATTGTAAGGGGTCGTTTTCTCCAACTCTGTGAAGCTCTTATCACGGCATTTAGAATATTAGAGAGGATTGTTAGAGCATTGAATGGTAATTTATTAAATCAAACACATAGGAGGTGGAGGCCGCACCAGAGGTAGACCTCGTTATAGAGATGAGCTGGAGGCAAAGCCGGTCACACCTTTGGCATCGTTGCCAAATGCGAGGGACGAATGTTATTGCCGCAAGTCCCTCCTTTATTCTCCATATTAAAGTGATGTTGTGCGCTAGAGACGATGGGATCCGCGGCGAATATTCGCCGGAGTTGGAGAAGGTGCGAACATGACGAAGGAGCGGCATGCCATAGCAGCAAAGTGGAGCAACGGTGCAATGGTGGTGGGGTAGAGGCAGACCCGAGGGATGAGCAGAGAGGGAAAGGAGGAGGAGAAATAAAACACATTGTATTATTATGGTGTAGGGGTGGAGGAGACATAACAGAGAGGAAGATAGCTATATGGGTGCATGTTGGTAGCAAGAGAGGGAGGAAGCATGAGATAGTGTTTGTTGAAAGAGGTTAGAAACCGAGCATCACTTTCAACACATGTGTTCATGAGATCGAATGAATCTTTGGCTAATGCCTCTATATGTTCATCTGTTGTGCCATAGCAACGCATGGGTAGCAATCCAACTGCTACTTGCCGGTGACCTGAAGGTGTCCTGCTCGTCGTAGAGGGATCTGAGCCTATGGTTTAGGTTGGAGTTGGACCCATACAACAGTAGCTAGATTGTGAATAACTCTAACCTCGTATAGGTAAGTTGTGTGATACTAATCTTTACTATATTTTATAAATAGGAATTAGCAGTGAATGGCAAATGTAAGTCTCTTTTCCCTTTTATCATTCATAGTAAGATGGTGCACCAAATGCGCCACCATTCGTAGCCTCCAGCGATGGGAACCGTGGGGAGATTCCTTGTAGTTGGAGAAGGTTGCTGCATATGCCGACGTAGCAAGCAATGGTTAGGCTGAGGGACAGGTAAGAGAGGGAGGAAGGAAGCAGATGACACCATTCCTCTTATGGGTTGGAGGTGGACAAGGAGGCGATTGGTTAGGAGGAAGGAAATCAAATGAGGCCGAGGAGAAGGTAAAAAGGGAGAGGGAGAGGAGGAAGACGATGCCTATTCCTCTTGGGGGTTGGAGGTGGACAAGGACGCTACTGGCCAGGGGAAGGAAACCGGAAGGATGCACGGTGACCACCAAATGGAGGGGAAACAAGAGGATGATGCGGGCGTTTTTCTTGACCAAGTCAAAAACTACACACTTAGCACGCTCGATACGTGACTTCGTGACATGGAATGAACCATTTATCAATACATCTATATATTATTTTGTTATTTCATAGTAACATACGGGTACCCGACTAGTTTGTTTAATGAAAGGGTTCAACACACGGTTGACTCAGATTTTGTTAAATTACAGTCATCTATATCCTAGCCATCAGATCCCCATCTAACTATAACCCTCCCCTCTCTCTCCTTCTCTCTTTCTCTCTCTCCCTTCCTCTCCCTCGTCTCGACTGGCCCTCACGCCGCATCCTCTCACATGCTCGCCGCCGCCTTCTCCCTCATCCCACCGCCTTCCTCGCCTCCGGCATGCTTACCACCACTATCGTCGCCTTCCCCAACGCCACCTACCGGTCATCTACCTCACCCACGGCCGGTAGCGCTACCGCACCGCCTCGTCACCCCATCCTACCCCAACCGCCGGTCCACCCGCCGTCCCGACCATCCCTCTAGAACTGAGAGGCAGCAGTCTCTTCTTCAACACCAGTACCCCTACCCCAACCCCCCCCCCAACCCTAACCTTAACTTCTCTGTTGCCGTCGCCTCCCTCAGCTCCACTCCTGGCAGCTCCGCCTTACCGCTCCAACGAAGCTCTACTGGCGGCTCCGGTAGCTAGAACACGTCGCCTAGAATTTAAGAATATTTTAGACAACTGTTCCCTAAAATCCATTGTGCAATTTTGATCGAACGGCTGCCCACAAAAAGAACCCTATGGCCATGACCTAAGCTTGATCGGTATCAGTATGCTTGTATTACTGGCACACGCATTAGCTATTGCTAGAGGGGACTACGTAACAAGATCCTGACATTTTTGTGCCGGCGTTTTCTCTTTGGTAAGGTTAAAGTCTTTCGTTGTAGCTGCTTTGTTTTGGAGGCTGATCGAACCTCGATGAGGGGCGGATCCAAGCTTCCAACACTTGTACCCTGGCCATAGGACTAAAAGCACATGAAAATCCTCTTGAAAAATTACCAAGCAAAATAGAAGGATAGAGAGCTCAGTCCCGAGAGGGCATCCCAACCTGAGGTATGCCCATCTTAAACTCCACCCTTGACCATAGTCATGAGTAAAAGAAAAGGCTCTTTTAAGACGCTCCAAGTTACTACATAGGAGGTAAGACCCTTAGATAAATCTACACCGCTGATTATTAGAATAGACTTGGTCAAATTATTTGCACATGCAATGTAACCTGCTCTACCCTATTATCTCTTTCCATCTTGCGCAGTCTTCTATCCTCCACAGAAGGAAAGAAATTTTTGTTGTAGACATTTTTCCTTTAAAGCATTTGTTGTTGTAAACTTAGACCTCCACTACAGTGAGGCATTTGGGCACATACTTGATACGGGGTGAGAGAAAAAATTAAATGATCGTAACTCGGGCAAGCGTGTCAGAAAACGTAATATAGCATGGTGTTTAAGTATTTAACATATATCACTTTTATTTGTAGTATGTGACAACATGTAAAAATATGGTCAGGTATATGTCCAAGTTTTGGATTTGTACAAACCTTTTTAAGCTACCTATAAGTAAAATGTTACAAGTCTTTCTTTCAGTTGATCAAATATGTTCACACTTAACGATACTGTCACATCTTCTCAAAAAAAAACGATATTGTCACATCTTTTTTCTTCCTTTTTTGCTTCACGTACTACCTAATGACTAAGGATATATAGCAACACGATTCTATATTATCAATTACTAGCGCTTTCCAAATGTATGATTTCCTTTTATGCTAGATAACAAATCTAAAAAAGCATTGAATGCCTATTTAATTACCATAAGTGACTTATGACCTCCCTAGGAGGGTAGTAGATAATCTGCATCATTGATCAAAATGAATGTATGGTCTAAAATAATTTAGGAGCATGCTAAAAAATTTCCTTAAAAAAAAAGAAGGGACCATACTTATTATTTATGGAAATTTCTATGCATTAGAAAATGGGAGGGAAATCAACACTCAACAGCACATGCTATTCCTTCTCCCAAACAGCAGTGCATTGCATTACTGTGTTGTTGCATTTCCATCAGTTTTGCCTACTACCAGGCTCTCACGAGTCATGAGCTGCCAAAATCGAGAAGTTGTTGACTCGGACAAACATGTTATCTGACATTTGCAAAAATAGTGGGTAGAGGTAAAAAAAAACTCCGGGTCTGCTTGGTTTAAAATTGCTTGGATTATGCTCAAATTCAGTTCAAAAATAAAATGAGTCGATTCTTAGTGAACCTCGATTACGCGGTGAATCTCGGTTACGCTCTGTGAGTTTGATAACAAAATTTATTCTAAACAATAATTAAGATGATAGTAAGTCAAAATATCTTAATTACAGCAAAATACGGTAAAATGGCCGAGATTCAGTTGCTGTGCTTTCTTTTAAGATTTTCTTGCTCTTTAGGATTTTTCCATATGGTATCATTAATTTAGGTCCTTTGCAAAAAGATTTAGAGCCAGAATTGCAACCATGCCAATGTGTTACAACTTCTCATGCCGCTACACCACTACATTGAACGACTCACCTGGTATGCGCTTGAATCACGTTCACGACCATAGCACAAATATTAAGGGCATGTTTGGCTTGTAGACACGTTTAGCGAAACTTTAGGTACATAGCCCGGCAAACGTTCCATTGCATCCACAGTTATAACATGCCTACCATTTTACCTCATCTTTCATAGATTCATTTGTTAGCCGACTATTGCCACAAGCGTGGCCACTAACTTTGTTGCTATTGAGCCTTGTTAAAGTCCTGGCACTAAGGTGTGGTAAAGTGTAAAAAGCAACCAAATATACCCTAAGGCAATCAACTTTCTTTACTCGAAGTGACCAAAGCTCAATAACTAGTTAAATTGGCCATAGTCTCTACCATAGGCGAGGGAGATCGATGCAAGATGGAAAAGTATGCATTGGAAAACATATAACAACAGAGTTTACTAACAAATAATGTGATCAAAAGTGTCGTGAGGGAGGAATAAAAGGGTCTCAGTAGAAATTAAATACCCAGGTGCCTTGGAGGGTATTTTGGTCACGTAGAATTCAGAATCAGAGTTTGCAATAGTTAGCCAACTGCCCCTTGCCCCCAACACAGGCTGACTGAGAGGAACAATGTGTCTGAACCACTAAATTTTCAGCACTGTAGTGTCACAATCTAGAAGAAGGTTCATGCTTCGCATGCGTCATTTTCCATGAGCACACACCTGGCCTCTGTTGGATCCAGCCATGTTTCTCTGGCACCGGCCTTTATCATCTATCTTCTTTTTCTGCGCTGCATCGAGGAGGTCTTCAAATCGACAGCGATGTCCATGTTTTTACTCGAAATTAATAGCAGCTTCTGCATTTTTCAATAAAAAGACAAACAATAGCAGCCTCTCCTTTTTTTGCAACGACTTGTGGCGTGTGTATGTTTGTGATCTGCCTGCAGATTGGAGTGCTAGTTTTAGGAGATGTGATGCAAAAGCAAAAGGCATTTGCTGTGTTTAGAAAATGATATCATTCTTTGTGCCTACCTTGCTTATTCCTGAAGAAGCTCCCCCACTCACCTGCACAGTGCCATGCAAAGTTTCTGCTCCGGGGACACAATCTCGGCAGGAAGAAAAATCTCAGGGGCTCTGAGATTTTACCTCCCAAGTTGTTGAAATACATTTGAAATGTGAACAAAATTTGTAGAAATTTACCAGAAATTTGTTAAAATTCAAATTCATCGGATTTTTGGCTGGTTTGTGGACTTACCGTGTTCTCAACCCCTGTGCTGCTCAACTTTAATTCAGTTCACCAGAAGCAGAAAGGTAAGTACTCTCCTACAAGAGTCTTAAAGGTAACAAGAAAAATAGGTCCCATTCCATTTAGTACCCTCATCCCAGGCTCTCTTGACTAACCCTGTTATACCTGACTACAAAATTTGGATTCTCCCTAGTCAGTATCTAACTAGCAAAACACTTTGGTCAAAAGAAAATGAGAGATGAGAGATAAAAGAAAATGAGTGGTGTCTCCATACACATGTTTTTCGTTGAAAAAGCAGGCACTATTTCATAGATATGTACAACAAGTTCTCATTTTTGCCTCATACTAGTTTTGAAATTTCTCGAGATAAACAAGACCGGTTTTAGAGTTCTCAAAAAACAAGAGTGGCTTTAGATTTTAGGATTGATGCAGCATCCGCTTATACAAGGTGGTATCTTTTTTAAAAAAATAAAAAAATAATAAGCAACAGATGGCCAGCTCCTTTGGAGAAAGTGAGCCTACTAGCAAGTTATATAAAATTAGTTAGTTAATGAGTCAAGAGGGACGCACGGCATGATCCAGCAATTGGCTTAAGATGTATAGCACCACAGGAATTTCAATCTGACTGGCAAACAGGATTCAGGTACGCTCTCATCATATTCTTCAACGAACAAAGATAAGGTACACAATAAAGTAGACAATCCCTCAACAGTAAGGTACAATCTCTCGGTATTACTTCACCTCATTCTGGTACAAAGAACTAATGAACTCTCTGGCAAACAAATAGCAAATGGAAATAAATTCCACGTTTTGTTTCCTTTTTTTTCTCTAACTAAAATGTTTTGAAGCTGTCTTGTCTCAGCTAATTGATGCAAAATTCATCAGTCAGCACTTCCGCAACATCATTTGCAAGAATGTTTAGGGTTATCTAATGCCCTTCAAACCATTGTCAAATGAGTCAACTGAGTGTATCCCAAGGCCCCTTGTTCGTCCGGGAGCACCTCCTGTGAGAGAGGACAAGTCAAGCGCAACCCTGTCAAGAAGTCCAAAATACACAAGAGTAAGCATCAAATCATCAGTTAACAACATCACATTATATAAAAGAAGGGGCGAGATGACTCACAAGCTTGCAGCTCCTTTTTCTACGTCACTAGTTTCAGATTGCAACAAAATTTCTGAGTTAGTTTTGGACAAGATAGAATAACACGCAGTTGCTTTGCCATCCTTGATGACTGAAACACAGGGATATTTACCATCAAAAATCATACATTGAAGCATTAATAATGAATGGAAATAAAAAGTTCATGTAACTTACAAGAATCATCTGAAGCTTCATGGTCATCATCCAAGGAAAGCAACTTCTGCAGTTTACAATAACAATTTATTAAAAAGAAGAGAGGGAGATAGCAGTGCCTTACATCCAATTATCAAAATAACTCAGGCAAGGAAAGATTATGTAACCAGTGAGCTCAGTCACCTACCTTCAAATTCTCATAGCAAGTTTCAAGGTCATCATTTACCAAAAGGTGGTCAAAAAGACCTGGTGAATTGGACTGGTCAAGCTCAGCACGGGCATTTCTCAGTCGTTTCTGGATTTGTTCCTCTGTTTCCGTACCCCTGTGCGACCAGAGTATAAATTAACCATATCTTGGCTTTATAAGGTTATAACTGAATAATCAATCACATGAGATTAGGCTATCACTGCATTTTATAAACTACAAATATACCGTGCCCGAAGGCGCTTCTCTAGTTCCTCGAACGATGGAGGGCATACAAAGATGAATATTGCTTCAAGAGAAGAAGCCCTCACAGATCGAGCTCCTTGGACATCAATGTCGAGAATGCACCTCTTCAATGAAAAGCAATGGAAAGATGAATAACTCACCTTTCAGAAACTAGTATGGAAAGTGGTAGTAATTTTACCTTCCCCTCATCAGTAACAGATTCAACTGCTTCAATACTCGTGCCATAGAGATTTCCATGAACATGAGCGAATTCAAGGAACTTGCCCTCACTTATATCTTGTTCCATCTTGCTTCGTCCCGTGAAGTGGTAGTGAACTCCATCTATTTCGTTCACCCTTGGAGATCTTGTAGTATGGCTAACAGAAAATCCAAACTTTGATGGGTACTCTTTCATCAATTTTGCTATTAACGTCCCTTTACCAACACCAGAAGGCCCACTAATCACAACTGGCTTTTGGCCGACGCCGAGTACTCCCTTGCTCCAGGAAACAACTTCTGCACGCTTGATTTTCCGCTGTTCCTTAACAAAGGGGGTATCTATCTGAGATATAAAGCAAAAGAGGATCAGATCAGAGAGGTTAATCACAGAGAAGTAAAATGACAAGTCTAGACAAAAAGAAAATAGAAATCTGGAAGCCTCTAGATAAGAAGCACGCAGAAATATGGAACATCACTTGACCATGTGCTAGCATCTAAAGAAAGAGAAATCTGCATTTACAGAACAACAAACTGGATGAAGGCACAATACTAGTTACCATGATGCCATTAATATAATTCTGGCTTGCCAGTAAGATGAGACAAAAGTACATCATATTATTACAGAATGAACAACATCCCATGGCGAGACAACACCAAGCAAATTGATCTCTTGTTCAGTCTATAACTGTATGTGATTGTGCAATAGAACCAAAAGGTGAATAAATCCTTCCTCCATAAATAAAAACAAGGCACTAGATGAGTCAAGAAGAACAACAATTCTTGTGTCAGTTTTGCTAATGTTTACCTCTAGGAACCAGATGGAATCATTCAAGGGAACACCCTTCTCAACAACCAATATCTTCTCATCATTTACAAGAATTGCTGAGTGCGACTTGGTTGGAGGCTGTGCCCCAAGTACTGTCGGCACAACCCTGCCATAAGACCAATACTCAGAATGACTATCTACTAAAAACTAAGGAAATATAAGCAGAGCACAAACCAAAATGAATGGCAAAGTACAGTACCAAGTCTGAGTTAGTTTGTCCAGAATTTTAATGCCAAAGGATGACTTTGAATCATCATCTGATCTGCCGATTACATACTGCAAGAACAAGAAAATGTTGTTACAATCTAGCTTTATACTTTAGAGTGATCCTTACTAAGACAACCACTGAGCGTTACAGGAAAAAAGTAGGTATTAATTGGTGCAACCAGTCAATCTCAGCTATTTCCAAGTATGTACAAAAAGCTCATGCAGCATTATATATTATACCTACACTGCCTTTATCTTTATTAATGAGAAGCAAGCAGCTCAGTTCTCCTGTTTGGTCTCATAATAAAAGGATGGCTATCTTGCTTGCTGTTTGTATACTAACACAACACATTCTTTATGATATCTGTAGGTAATACATAGCTACACAGCATGATGTTGCCACGTTTAGAGACACAAAACTGTTGCGAGCTTACAAAGAGCATCTTTAATCATTTCTAAGCAACAGAATACGAGTGATTGCTTCAACAACTAAGAACAGGCAGTAATAACTAAGAGGCATATCTAAAATCAAACTGAAAGAGTATGTATATGAATCAACTTATCAATTGAACTCACCGTCTTATCACCGACATCTACGGCATTCCATTGGCAATCGTTGGACTGCAAGGTAACGCTTTCGACAAGAAACTCGGGAGCCTCTTCACCCTGTTTATCATATCAAATCAAAATTGGACCCTGTTCAGCATGTCACCTAATATAATCTTTCTTGGCATCGTCACAGCACACACAATGATAAGCAAACTACCACATCATGGAACTCTGAAACAGAAGCAGCACACACGTACATGTATGCGGTGCGTAAACAGCTAATGATGAACTCACCATAAAATGCGCCGTAGTCAGGGGCCGACGCTACGAGTCTCTCGCTTCCTATTCACAGAAGTAAACATCCACAATGATTAGGATACAATACAGGTAAACACATTTGGTTGATTACTAAATGAAGAAGACCGAAGTGGAGGAATTCATCCCAATACCACTACTAAAACAAGAACCAAACCTTTTATCGGCTCTCACATTTCCAGAATCAAACTTTCCGCAACCAGCACGACAACCTAGGCGGCCAACACACACTAATCACGCGCCATTACCATACCAAGCCTAGATCCAAACAAACGCAGCCGCTAATACGGTGGGCCGGTGGGGGGTCCAAGAACCCGTCACCAACCACCGCCGGGAACCGTCCCAAGAACGATCAAAGAACCCTAAATCGGACCGCAGACGACCCAAAAACTGGATTCGGGTTGAACAAACCTCGCTTCCCCGTACGAGATCCCGCGATACTCCGCGCCGTCCCGAGGTGGGTCAGAGCCCGGAGGAGGATTCAAGAAACCCACGCGCCAAGGAATGCCGCCGCGGCGCCGGCTGCTGTGGCGGGATTGGTCAGCGCGGGCGAGGAGAGGTCGCTGGGATCAGAGGAGGGAGCAGAGGAGAGGGATCAAATGGGGGAGGGGAGGAAGCTCGGGTTGGAGGAATTGGTGGGGAAAAAGCGACGACGAGGCCGCGGCGTTTTTATAGGACTTTTTCTTCTCTATTTTCTCGCTTTCTTTTTCTTTCTCTCTCCTCTTTATTCCTGTTTTATTATTTATTAATGCTTGTAATTATTATTATTTGTTCGGATTCGGTGGATCTGGTCTTGAGTCTTGACCCGCGAGGACACAAAGGGGGAAGAAAGCTCAAACTCCAAAGCATCTTCTCTTTTTGCCCAGTTTGGACCTTTTCTAAGGCAGCGTTGCTTTTTTTCTTTTCTTTTTGCCTCCGTTTCTTGACTCGTTGACTTGAGGACGATTCAACGCGACGCAAAGAGTGAACTTGATTAAATGCAGGGTAGAACTTGAGGTCGATTTGAGTCATCGGCTAAACACATATGACCGTAAAATTGAGAAAATTGGTCTCACAACTCTTCTTTTTAACCGCTTCTCACGTATAGCACCTCTTGGAACAATTTTGATGTCGTAAAACGGGTTTTGCCCTATTAAGAGGTGAATAAGAACTTGTATTAATTATGAGTCAATAAAACGATTTTGGTAGCCTATATATCAGGGGAACTCCTAGATTGCATGACATCGACTCCATAAACTATCGCTTCCTAGCATAGCATTGCCTCTAGATCCGATGGAATCCACCACACCTTTCCTATCCTCGTCGTCCTACGTTGTCGTGGAGGTTGAAAGCCACGTGTGGACGTGGTAGAGACGATTGATCTACAGCACTATAGATCAAGGTTACCGCGTCACTAACTGTCAACCTTCGGGCCAAGGCCATAAAAGCCTCCAATCTCGTTACCGCCTCTCTTGCTCAACTCTTTCATCTGTCAAATCAAGTGACAGCGGTGGATTTAGAGATGCGGGAGAGGATGTTGAACACGAAAGGGAATCGATTATATTTTCCTTTTATATTTTTCAATATCAAGAAGATAAATAGTGCATGTCACGTAAGCTAAATCGTGCAATCAGACACCACTACCCTAATTCTACAGTTAGTGATCCCGGCAAATCCCGCCCTAGCCAGGTAAATCCTAACCCTAGCTCGGGTCCATTGTTGCTGGAGATTTCCACCTCTGTATGCATGTACAATGAACTCAGTGCAATGTTCGTGATCAATGCATCTGAGGGGCCTATTGATACCGTAGCTTCTCAGGTTTCAACCCTCAGAATCGACCAAATGAAACCCTTGGAATTGACCAAAGTCTAATTCAACGGACATTGTTTCATTCACGCACTAATTAGATTATGATTTTTCTATGATACTTTTTACGGTTCTCTAAAGCTGTCATTTTGGATATTGGAGTCGTCTCTAAAATACATTTTTGACAATAAATTTATGTTTTGATATATTTTAAAACCCAAAAGAATTACGTATTATGAAATTAGTTTTGAGACAAATTTATACATGTGATTTTTAAGTGTCTAGAGCAAATATTTTAAAAGATATTAGTAATAAATCTTAAAAGCTTGACTTTATTTATTCGAAAATGGCAGCTTTTCGCGAATGAGGAGGTAATTACCTAGACAATGACATTTAGAAAAGAAGAAAAAACTGCCGATTTTACATTGGATTTGGGCATTGGCAATTGGATGCACTCGTACCAAACTCCAATAAGCACCGGCAGTGGACTAGTGGTCAATTGGCCCCGTAGGTTCCTTCCCCTTCCTTGCAAGTGAGCAACCTGGAAGTCCCCTCGGCCTGAACCTGTCCCCTTCAGTTCTTGCTTAAAGTGACAGTGACACCCCTTCTTCCACGGAAGCCGACAAGAGGTAGCACCAACCTTTACGGATTTCCATTTTAAAGGAAATTGCCGATTAGATTCGGAAGAAAGGCAGGTATAATAGGCTTGAAAACGACCTGCAAGGCCATTGCAACCGATCTTGCCTACATCCCGTTTAACAGATTCCTGCAAGCTACTGATAGATACATGGGTCTCATGGATTCCTGCTTACAACATAGGAGAGAAAAAAGGGCAGGAATGGCAATAACATTATGCTGCAGTTACTTGCATCTGTATCGATGTGTTTTCATTCACGATCTTCCCCCTAGACAAATTACTTACTGGGAATTTTATGTCCGTTCTATTTTTATTTAGGATATATCGATGAATGCGGAGGAGGCATGTTGTTGCCGGACTATAATCCTACGTGAAGGGCTTGTTTATTTGGCAGGATTTTAGCTTTTTGGACTTTGACTTCGAAGCCAGAAAAGCACCTATTTACCTGCTTAAACAAACAGGGCGCTAAACGGACCGCGTGGCTGGCTGAGAGACAACACGATTTACCTATCAATCATACTACGCGCGCTAAACAGAGGGAGGGAGGCGAGGACTTTTGGCGCGTCGCTGCTCTACGTACGCAGCTCTCCCGCGTGCTACTCGACTCACGGATCATGCACCCAGGGCGACAGCTCACCAAGCAGCCATGTACGTGAAGGCAACCAGAAGGAGGCGTAGTCATATCCAGCTACGTACTCACGCCAAGGCAAGAAAGAACAGTGGCAAACCAATCAAAAAGCAAGGTGGCCTGCGTGCCACACAATTAGCCATGCTTTGGTCGATTATTAGTAATCAAGTTCGGTTAGGTACTTTTACAAACCCAAATCACGTGACAAGTTTCTGGTGCGGGCTGCCCCAAGTGGCTACAGGGCGGAGCCATAATTGTTTTGGAGTCTAAGCAAGCCCATATAACCCAGGCTATGACACGCCGGCAAGCCCACATAACCGGTTACAGCAGGCCGGCGAGCTCAGGCAGCTGCTCAGGGTCGTTGGGTGCTACCTCGCCCCTGGCTGCACCCATCGAGCCAACCTTAGGCCATTAAATACTCGTGTAACGTGCTGTGTTTTAGCTCAGACTGGGCTTGATAATTGAGATTAAAACATTGTAATTTGTTTGTTCCTTTCGATCCACAGTTTATGTGAGGACTAGTGAGAGAGATTGAGCGATATTATGTTTTTATTTTTGCAAGTAAGGTTAAGTTTGCTTTTCCGGGAATTGAGGGCTTGGCGATCACCGCTTCGTAGTCGGCGGAGATCAACCCGGAGCATATTGGACGAATTTCTATAGAGCCACAAGTTCATGCATTGGGGTGTGGTGTATAGCTGAGTGTTCTTTATCGAGTAAACACTAGTTATCATCAAATCGGACAATCCTGTATCACTAGATTTTTTTTGCAATTAGATTAGTCCGCACCTGAGGACGAAAATGAGATTTGTCTATTTCAAAAGGTTGTGATTATTTTAAATATATAAAATGCTATGACATTGCAAAAAGTTGTGCAGGAATATGACCATTTATATGCTGACACACAAAAAAATTTGAATGGCTTGAACAGTATTTCTTGTGCACAGATTTGTTGTTTTTGTGTAGTACACAAATTGCCATATTTTCCATGAGATTTTGCAGGTTTATCCTTTAAAACATGTTATTTATCGATGATACATCTTGATGACAGTGGAATGGAACATATTCCATTAAATTTGCCGACCAGCTAATCTATATTCTTGATAGGAAGGAAGAGTCGTCTTGCATCCACAATCTGATCCGATGAGGGAATTTGATTCAATACCAAGACCAATTTAGCCACTCGTATTACATATATGCGCGGCGGCACGTTGTGCACTTGTGTAGTTTATCATTTTGTTTTCTGTTTTTTCTTGTAGTTGTTTTTTTTTGCTTGCTCTTCTTGTTGCATGCTTCGGTGATTTGGAGGGTATTGCTGCATTGGATTTTAGCTGTAGGAAATAACATTTGACACAAAATCTGGTTTATACAGTGGAGAGTACATATTTTACATACGGTTGGTATATACGTCTTGGAGTAGTTTTTTTTACGACGGGGTAACGCGATTGTCGATTTTACATGGAATGCAGATCTATTTAGTCTATACTACGTATTCATATAGGATGGAACAGTCCACTACGTGGACAAACGAGGTTATGCAGGCTGACAGAAGATTAATAGAGGATGGAACATTTCACTACGTGGACAAACGTGGTTATGCAGGCTTACAGAAGATTAACAGAGGATGGAACAGTTCACAGGCTATTTTTTTACATGGAATGCGGAACTAATTAGTCTACCAAGCAGAGGATGGAACAGGCCAAACAGCTGAAGCCGAAAACACAGCAGTCGTAGGTATAACCGAAGTACCTACCAAGGAACCAAAAATTCTAACAACACAACAGACGACAACACACCTCAAAAGACAAGCAACAACAGTAGAAGCACATACCAGCCGACAAACCAATAGGCGGCTTCCCCCCGACGCACCACTCCAGCAACGACGTCCGAGACCCCAGGACTACCAGTGAAGGCTCCAGATGGCGCCTCACACAAAACCGAATCAGCAGCCGAGACCAAGGCAGAACAGGAAGACGCCCCATGCGACGACGACGACACATCCGGAAACCCCAACGGAGAAATCCGACGCCCACGAACTAACGAAGACGACAGCTGGTCCGAAACACCAGCATCGACAGAATCTCACCCACGACGCAGTACGCCGGCGACGCAGCGGCCGCTCGCAGGGCTGTGAGGATAACGTAGAACGCCGCCGGCGCGACGGTCGCGGGCACACCCAGCCCAGTAAATCACTCATGCATATACAATACACGTATAAATCGATTTACAAAACGCACAACAACAACTAGCCGAACGAAAGGGGAAAATAAGTACTACAAAAGAAAAGAGCACACACCTTGCACCGTCTGCCGCGCGACCAATTTGCGCCGCCACAAACAAAGCAAAGTATGCCCGGCTACACCAACGTCCGGCCGCGCAGAATGTACCGAAGGCCTCATACAACTTTGAACACAACACCAACCTCAACGAGAACCACCACCTCGAAAACTAGACTCCGATTGGAATATAGAAATAGAAAAATCATCAGAATAGAAAAAAACAATGTAAGAAACAAAAGATTAGAAAATGGAAAATTTTATAAGTTTACGTTTGAAACGCAAGATTTTGGGAGGTAATATTTACTTTTCAGTCACCTATAGATGGGCCCCGAATTGCACGTCTTACCCGTCACTTCAATTGCTCTTTGTTCTCATCTCGCGAATCGTCAGTCCACTCATTCCTCTCTGTCTTATCTACTCAATAGTTCTCATCCACGTTAGAAAACAGAGCCAAGATCAAATCACATTTGAGCAAACAGCTGGAGTACGACGAGCAGAGGACAAGCGGCGGCTCGTTTCTGCGGTGAGCATCGGCTCAATTTGGCGACGAGCGGCTGCGGTGGAAGCTACAGATCTGGCCCACCACCGTCCCGCCATTAATTCCCGCCACTAAGCTACGCCGCCGGCCACCTGCAGTGCTTGCTCTTCGACGAAAACGGTAGTCACCAACGTGTTACACTTATCATGGGGATTCCATTTTTCTGCATCATCGATCACCTCCACGCCTCTCACACCAACGACCTCTGGATCTTCTCTTTCTCTCTACGTGCGTTCTATTTCTTCGCTGTTTCTCTCTCTGTGCGTCGCACGCTCTCGTTCGCAGGGAGGACACAAACCTAACGGGTCAACCAAAGGAGAGAGAGAACTAAGAATCCGTAACCCAGCGGAGGAGGAAAAAAAGGACAGACAGCACGCGAGCCACACAGGAGCAACAGAACAGTGATAGACTGATAGGTAGGAAGGACACCTGTCGCTCAAGAAAGATCGAGTCAACGTCCAAATCGGTGAGGAAGCCAAAACGGCAGCACAGAGGCCACATAAAACCAACAAAACAAACAAATACGTGTCGCACAACCAGATCGAGCCAATGTCCAAATCGCTGAGGGACGGCCTTCGTTATAGTAGAGTACTAGAACATAAAGGCGCGCGTTGCCGCGCCCGTCCTCAAATGTTGATAATTAATATCTGAAATATTGTACTATAGACTGAATGTTTTAACCATAAATTGAACAATGATGGTATTTTGAAGATCTTGATAGATGTCACTTGAGGCAAGCAAAATTTAAGTCTTCAATGTTTAAACAAATTAGAAAAATTCCATTTTGCATATGACAGGCTGCTGTGTTAGCAGCCTGAAGCAAATATATGAGCATGTAAATGCGTGGAACAAGATGTTAATATCTTGATAACAGCACTGTAATCCAGTTGCATGTGATAGACAACTATAGAAATATAAGATACTATTTATTATAGTAATTGATAGCAATATGTACATCAGCCAATAAAACTAAAAACAAGCTGTGAGATAACATGCACAGATAAAAATCTGACGACTACCGGTTATATTAAGGACAAACACTATGAAGAAAAACAAAAGAAAGGATAAGTCGGGAAAATCTTATCTAGCTCCTTAGCTCCAGCCATTCTCCATTTTCTTGCTTCCTTATGGATGCTTTACTACTATTTTGATCCATTGTTACATCATGATCCATTGTTACATCATGACTCACGATGAACATAATTTCAATATAATGGCAGAAATGAATATTTCTCTATGATACCCAGCATTTACATTTCTGATGTTGCTTTACATGATCGGAGCTTCATCTTTAGACCATCTTGTTTATGTGCATAAAAACCAATCTAACAACATTTTCATCTGAATGCGTATATCCGAATAATATTTGGTTCCAGAATACAAAATACAATCAGTTTTGGTTTTCTGAGCTTCTTCTAGTCTTGTAAGTAGTAGCAGCCTCACATCCTTAATGACAAGTAGAATATTCGTGCCAATATAACTCTTTTGGCCGTCTAGTGACAACAAAAACATAAGCAAAGTTAAAGAGGCAAAAGGCAAAGGAGGTGAGAATAGTAAGCATAACAAAAAGTAAACAATTAGTAGCTGCACATTCCTGAGTTTCTACCACATCTACACTGCAGAAGATGAACAGAAAATATTGTTGACCTCATTTTTACATTTTGAGCTTGTAGTACAGTTCCGACAATGAGCAATCAAAGTTGTTATGAATTTTAATATGAAACAACTCAAACAGGGAACATCAGGACTGAACATATAAATAGTAGCTACGGACTAAGAGAAAACAACAGAGCATTGTGCAGGTCTAGGCCAACGTGCTTTCTGAATAGTACAAAGATGTTATTGATCAAGCACTGCAATAGTTATGAATCTTCAATACCATGTTTGAATACCAGCAACCTGAAATTCATGTGCAAGGTTTATATTGTTTATCATGTCAACACGAATATCAAGCATTGACCTTGGTGTTGAATGCAGAGCATAAGAACCATCAATATTCACCTGCCAAGATAACATGCACCAATATAGCAAAATGATCTAGTTCCAAGGTTGGCAACAACGAATAGCATATATTCTGAGATATTACACTACTCTAGCTAATGAAGTCTTAGTTACTTCCGGCCTGTACTATTCTTCTTAGACATGCTTTCCATAAACTACAAATTACACACAAGTATTATCAGGTAGTAGAGCTCCATGCTTTTTCGTGAGTAATTTGATACTGCTGCCTAGATATCAATTAATGATTTAACATAATTGACATGCTATTCTTCTTATTGATAGTTATTCACCTAGCCTCACTCCTCATCATCCTTGTCATGAGGCCACACTAAGACCAATTGAATAAAAGGACGTTGACAGAGCCTACCCTAAAATAGCTGGAAAATCATGACACGGCAAGAATTTGTCAATCTCATCTACGAAACACAAAAAAAAACTATGCACCAATTTTGAATATGTAGAAATAGGAAATTTCCTTAGCTGCCACAGATGGCAAATCATTTTTCCTTTGCAGGTATTGTTTAGCTTGAGGGAATGCTTCAAAGCCCTGAAGAGATGAAATGTTATAATCCACTATGGCGGTATTTCAAATTTGCCATTAGCTATCCTTTTCTAGCTGAACAGAACTTTTTTTTATTGAAATAAGATATGACCTGTGATATATAGCCCCAAGCAAATAAGCATACCTAAGAAAAAGTCCAACTGTAGTAGCAGGCCAAACGAAAAAAGGGCTAGCATATCTGACAGTTTATGGTGAAAAAAAAGGCAATCAAGCAAATAGTTGAGCCAAATTTGTAAATTAGCTTGTTTATCTCAGCTTACCGGTTCTCATGGTTAAATTAAGAGATCTCTTTCGATAGACTTTGCTGTTATATCATGATGAAGTCTCAACGGGGGTAACTGAAAAGGCACAAAAAAAGCAACCATCTGTTCTACTGAAAACTCACATGCGGTGGTAATAAACAAATTCAAAGGAGCTGCAGCTTACATCAGTAGGTATTATTTTGGAAGGAGGAAGAGGTATTGAATACAGCTAGGAATAAATCAATAGCAAGTATGCGTACTTGAGGGCATTGGGCAGAGTGGGCATTGGGCAGAGTGGTCAACTTGCTCTTCGGGATCTTGGAGCTCCTAAGCTGCCCAAATCAACCAAGCAAACACAGAAATCTCAGTCTGGCCTCATAGCCTCATCCAATGTTAAAGCCTGAAGAATCTTACAACCGGAATTAAGCACATGATAACACAGACACACACTACTACAAGCACGAAAGCAGCAGCAGAACACGTCGAAGAAGACAAATTAACCTGAAACCGAGAAGAAAACAACGTCTTACACAGCAAACAAGCTGAGCGCAGTAAATAGGCTGTAGAGACACCCCATCAAACTGACGGCAGCAACCATAACCACCGACCACCTGTCGAAAAGCATAAACAAGAAACAAGAAACAGAACCGTCATTTCCCAGACCAAGAAAACGAGAAAACCAAGCGTAATATGCAAGCCCACCTGGATAAAAAGGAAAAGATGAACACATCGATGCACCATTAGCATCATCTATGTTAGGACATGGAAAACACCACAGTAAATGGACAATGCTATGAAACGCAAGAAACACGCAGCGATTAATTAACTATTAGTATATATACCAAGAGGGCGCGGCAGGCGTTCCGCCTTAATTAGTAATCCTTAATTTAATTACAAAATCAAGGAAGATATATGTACTTATAATTATTCATGTGAGCATGAAAGGAAACTATAACCAGATATCCCAATAACAGACAACTTTAGTGTCAACTTATCCGTGCAAGTGATGAGAGAGAAGTACATCCTGAAGAGTTTTTACAGTATAGCTCCTCGTACCTGTATATTTCTGAACATTGCTGTTGGCATCCAGCTTGAACCAATCGTTGTGCTAATTTAGCAAGCAAGCAAAGGAACAAACTTTGGCTCAATAAGAGCAGGAGGGCTGTATACGGTAGCCTCTGAGTTTTGCTGGTTTTCGGATTGTACGACAGCTGATTGGTATTTTCCACCGTCAGGATGAGATTCAGATGATGGCCGAAGTGTACTCGGAAGGCAATCGAAAAGACGATCAGGCTCCACAAGCTTGCTGGATCAGTTAGGAGGGTGCACAATGCAAGATTTAGATGATGTCGAGGTAAAAGAAAATATTAATTGACAATGAGATACAAACCTGCGCTGAGACAATTGATTCTGGAATTCACTCTCCATCTTCACAAGGGCCTTAGAAAGGAGGGCATTCACATGGTTGAGCACCCGATCACTGCTACTGTAGCTCCTATTTGAGCTAAAGAAACGCTTAATACTTCTCAACTGATCAACTGCATCTAGAAAACCTTGAAGATTCTCATGTGGACCTTTCTGTATTTCACGCTCTGCCTGCATAGATGACAACAATTGAATTTGAGCCTTGCTCCCGAAAAAAGTAATACATCATCAAACCTTATTTGGTGAAGATTCAAAAGCATCACCGCAATTTGGAAACATTGGATCTATTGAGCAATTTTAGCATCCAGGCTCTCAGCCTGCACTGTCTGTACTTCTTCTTTCGTAACATATTCAACTCCCAGCTGCTTAAGGGTCAGCTTCAAAGTGGAACTACGAATATCTCTGGAAGAATGAAAGAAAATGTTGTGAGCACACAAAGCTGGAAATGGAGAAACAATATAATGCAAGTATGTCAGACAATTTGGAATTTCTGGAGGCATGCACCTGTATATTTTCAGAAACTGTTTATGGCGACCAAGTTGAACTGATTTCTGAACCAACTTTGAGAGCAGAGGCATGTAACGGGGATCGACAAGTGTAGGAAGAGAGCACACAGCATCTGGATTTAGCTGACCTTCAGAAGAATCTTTAGCTGATGGGTGACTTGGAAGACAGTTGAAAAGACGCTCAAGCTCTACAGGTTTGCTATAACCAATCATCGAAAACAGTAGGAATAGTTTCCATGAGATCATTTATAAACATGAGACAAATATGGAGCTAAGAAAATGGAGAACCGAACCTGCATCTGGATAGCAACCTACTGAACTCATTCTCCAACTCAACAGCTGCTTTAGAGAGCAATTCATCAACACGTTTGAGCACGTCGTCACCAGCTGTACAGCTTCTCTTTGAAGTGAAGAAGTACTCGGCGCTTCTCAATTTATCAACCGTGTCAAGATAGGTGCTAAGACCCTTGCTCGGTTTGTTCCATATCACGCACTCTGCCTGTACAATTGAAGTTCAACGAAACATTAGTATGATCTAACAATATGGAACACAATAACAATGTACTCATGCTGATAAGAAGCCCAATTCTACTCAGGTAGAGCATGAGCCATTTTATTGCGATAGCCTAAGAGACTATCAAGCTGCTTAGAAATCATCCACAACATGTTTCACGGCAACCGAAATAAGTCCAAGACTTGATCCTAGAAGTTCAAAACAAGGGTGCATCAGATAGTAGGTACCGGTGTCTGTTCTTCTTCTGAGATGAGCAGTTCAGACCACAAATGTGACGGCGCTCTAAAAAGGTGAAGTATCTCGAAATCCATGCCATGAAATAGGCATAGTGCATACCCGCATTGCAGCAATTCTAACACTTGGAGCTTAATGCTACACTATAATCCACCGATGACTCAAAAAAATTAAGTGATGGCCACGCAGATTCAGAATGGCAAGCAAAATCGCCGGTAACGTAAAGAAACACAAACCTAGAGACGCAGGAACGCAACGCATGAACCAAAATCCGGTACCATGCGGATGCGGGAATCGGAGCCGCACTCCGGCCAAAAATTCTAAACGGAGGCGCAGTAGGGTAGCGGAGTGGAGCAGCGCAAGAGCCCCACGGCTCACTCACCTCGCGAGGAACCGCCGCGCTGGAGGAAGGCGAGTAGCTCGCCCCGCCCCATCGCCCATCGGGGAGGAGCTGCAGTAGCCACAGAGGAGTCAGGAGAGCAGGACGCGGCCAGATCTGGGAGAGCCAGATCCGGGAGACCACGGCGGCGCTGCTCCTCGGGGAATCGGATCCGGTGTGGCCGCGGGGAGCAAGCGGTGGGGGGCACCTGCGCAACGGGGAGGAGCTGCAGTAGCCACAGAGAAGTCAGGAGAGCAGGACGCCGCCAGATCTGGGAGAGCCAGATCCGGGAGACCACGGCGGCGCTGCTCCTCAGGGAATCGGATCCGGTGTGGGACGGGCTCGGGTGAACGCGGAGGCGCCGATTTTGGTCCTCCGAGTAGCGGCCCACAGCACGAGCAGCCGAGCTGGCACCCCTCCCCCGAGCACCGCCGTCGCCGTCGCCATCGCCTGGATAGGAGCCGAAGGTCCGAGAAGCCTCCACCCACTCCAGTAGCCTGCTCAGCACACACCCTAGAACAATCCAGCAGAGATCAACGCCACCGATTTTCTGCGCACGCACGCCCCGCGCCGGCCGATCGCGGCCGTCCGCCCGGAAACGGACGTCACCCGACATCGACGCACCACGGACCACCAATTTTTCCCGTGGAATAGCGTCCCACGCCAGGGCGGGCCGACGGAACAACACGAGCGAGGCGGACGCAGGCCGAACAACGCAGACGAGCGGAACACAGGCCCCCGTCCAAGCGCACGACGCGCCCGCCCCGCGCGGATCGATCGCGGCCGTCCGCCCGGGAACGGACGTAATCCCGCAGCAGTGGCCCTGAGATCGCTCGGAGGGTGCCCGACTTTAATAATACAAATATGCAGATTCCAGCCGATTGCATAAAGCGTGTTCTTTCCGGCGCCGTTACTTCGTAAGTGTTGCGAAAGTGGATTGAAGGCAGCAAAGAACTGACTCTTGTTTTTTCTTACTTCTCTCCGTTGATGACGTTTTGGGCATTTGTACTTTAACCAATACGAATGCGCAAAGAAAACTGTATTATCGCTCTTCGTTAGGCCACAATATAGCAGCAAGGAATTAATGTCTTCATTTCTTTTGTAACGTTAACCAAACCAATTTGGAACAAATAAGGACACCTTCTGAAAAAGGAATGCCTCAAAAACCAAAACTCAAGTATTTGCAAACCAAATGCAATTTGCTGGAAGGGAATATATTTAGAACGGAGGCAGTAGAAGACTGTTTTCGTACAGGTACTTATTTTGACAAACCGATGCGTGTGACCAACATGACTTTGTGAGGTTTTACGCATATTTTACAACCGAGAATGTTGTAATGTTATCTTCCTCAAATCATGTCAATACACAAAATGGCGCCTTTTATAACTGGAAGTTGGCTAGGAGCTATAGCATTTCGCGATGAGTGAGCATCTAGGTTCGAGCTAGCATGGTTGTACGGGGTAGTCAATGCCACTCTTGACCAGAGGAAAGCAATATAGTAAAGTATCCACTCTCTATGCACCGCCAAACACAACTAGTTTACCGGCCTAGTCTCGGTTCAGTAAGGCTAGCCGAGAGAGTATTACCATAGAAACGAGTGCCTCCCGTGTCCCGTGGGCGACACAGGGCAACCAAGCCTTAGCCGCTGCGCCTCTCCAATCTCTTCTCTTTTCTCGTTGTTGTTGTTGTTGGTCTTTGTACGTTTGCTCCGGATGGAGGAAGAAAGTAGGTGGCGGCGACGATAGGGCATCTCTTCGCACGTCGTTTTGGGCAGCGATCGATCTGGAGGGTGCTGCTCGGGTGCAATCCTCCAAATTGTATCAAGATGGACAACAGGCTATGTGTCAAAATAGCATGACGGCTGCCTACTGCATTGCATGGGAGAGCGCATGGATGGCGTGTGGGTGTGGGTGTCATGCTCAGTTGACGATGAGTGGGTGTGCTCCTTGTGCTCCTGTAGCTGGGTCAGGCGGTCGGCGGCATGACTTCTGTAGGGATTGTTCTCGGCTCAGTAAGCAATGGTGGTATGCGGTGGCTTGACCGATCGACTTGGGGATCACGACGGACTTCAGCCTCCCTATCTAGGCACGTTCCGCTTGGTGCAACATGACCTCCCTTCGGCAGTTTGGATTCTCTTTTCGAGGACATGTGACAGTCATGACGGAATTGGGGATTTGGCTGATCTGTGGCGGTCGGTGACACTGGTGCAGATGGTGAACACTAGAATTTCGCGGTAAAAACCCTAAATCTGCCCTTAGTTGGATGCATCCGGCAATAGTGGCACACGAGCATCATCCCTTTCTTGGAGGCATGATCTCTGAAGCAACAATACTTGTTCTCTAGGGTGAGAACCCTCGATCTGTCCTTCATTCAATGGATCCGGCAACGGCGGCACACAAGAGTTGTCCCCTTCGTGAAGGCGTTGTCGCGTTGGAGAGTTGTTCTTTGTCTGTTCTAGTGTCATTTAGATGGTTGTGTTGGTTCTAAGAATAGTATGTTGTCGTGTTGGCAGTGGCAGATTTCCTTGCTAATATTGGCCACAATGTGGCATTTGTTGTCATTTTGTAAGTTGATTTCAATATCAATGTTTTGCACGTCGCTTGAAAGAAAATGGAATATGCATCGCATGATGCAAAGACCGAGAGAATGATCCTTACATTATCTTTTAAAAAATAGGATTCGCCAGGAAAAGTGAAAATATTTGTTCTTTTTGTACAACTGTGTGACAGGAGGGCTTCTGTCATGCTATTGGTAATTACTGGCGATTTGTGCTGAAAGAAAAGCAAAAATAAAGAGGAAATAAAACAATAAAATTTCTAGAGCACAGATAAATTTCCGTCACCTCCGTCTAGTTCATCTCCTTTTTATTCTTCTAGTCAGGTGACTTTCTCGTAGTAACGACAGTGGGGTGCTAGGGTTAGGAGACGGATTACTAGCGTTGGAGATGAGGAGGAGGGCAGGGGTGACAATGACGATGGTGGAGACGACAGCGGTGCAAGTAGTTCGTCTTGCGATGGGAGGTGTGGGGTAGGAGCCACCAGAGATGAGAAGGAAGGTAGGAGCGGTGATGAGAGTGATTCGTGAGGCAGCAGGGGCAGTTTTGAGCGTAGATGTGCCGAGGTAGCAAAAATACAGGGGTTGGATGGGAGTGTCGAGCAGCAGCAAGAAGTTGTGGATTTTTTTTTCTTGGCAGAGGAGAGAAGGGAAATCGGGAGAGAAGAAAAGGTGGAGAGGGTGGTGAGAAGAAAGAGAACACAGTTAGCACAGAAAAAGAAAGGAAGCAAGAGCATATGCGTAGTCAGATTGACTGTTGCCATGGCAGTCCAACCAAACAATACTTTCAAAGACTTCTATATACTTACCACAAAGTACGAGATCTTGGAATACTTGTAAGAATAAAATTGTAATTGCGTGTCATGGGCACATTTCAAATTTTTGACGACTGGACAAGCACTAAACTTGTTCGTCACATGGACATTCTCCGACCACGCTATACACAAGGAAAAGCAAATTTGACGCACGATCCATCATAGTAGCCCCTTGGATTGAAAATTATTGTAATATGAAATGGAGACAATTGTTTGAGACAGAGATTCGATGCTGTAAATGATTCTTGTATTGATTCTTGAATGAATTTACCTATATATATATATATATATATATATATATATATATATATATATACGGCAGCGCTAATCTGCTCGTGAGCGCAGAATAGCTTATTCTGCGCTCCGGCCGAAACGCGCCAGACCGAGCCAGCCACGCGGGACAGTAATTTTATGTGTATCGAGTAGTAATTTTCGAACGGGATTTTACTGTTGAGATTTTAGCGTGACTCAGAATTACTACATTTTGCGATATATTTTACGATATCTTATACACAACTTTACTGCCTCGCGTGCATCTCGACTGTGAAAACCTTCTGAGTTTAGCAACTTTCTACTACCTTTTGTGATAGATTTTACGACATCCTATACACAACTTTACTATCTCACGCACATCTTGACAGTAAAAAAATTATAAGTCACGCGCAGTCCGTTTTATAATTGAATAATAAATAATGAGGTGGTGAGATTCGAACCGTGGACCTGATACATGTTACTCTTCTCTTCTAACCAACTAGACTATGCAAATGACTGTGAATAAACAGAAGAAATATTTTTATTATAGAAGAAATATTCCCCTAATCCGTTTTAGTTGAAAAAATAAGGACGAGGCGGGATTTGAACCCTGGACCTCACGCATGTTGCTCTTCTCTACTAACCAACTGGGCTACACAAGTGATTGTGAATAAATGGAAGAAATATTTCCTTTCTATTATAGAACGAGCAGACATGCAGTAAAATGATGGCCGCGAGATCGTAATATCGTGTACATATAATCATAATTTTGCGACACGCTTTATACAAAAATTACTACAGTCCTGAGTTTTACGCTGACACATGTTGTTTTACTATTCGAAAGACATAAAATTACCGTATTTTACATGTGAAGTTACATGACTGTGAGAGATCTGTTCGACAGTAATATAGTTCGATGGATTTACTATATCTACTGAATAGTTTTACGGTCAGTGGTGAAAAGGTGGGATGTGGTGGGTTTGGGCTGGCTGGCTCGGTCGGTTGGCCAGCGCGTAGAATAGTTATTCTACTCTCAGCTGTAGATTAGGGAATATATATATATATATATATATATATATATACAATAGCAAATGACGGCAGTTGTCGTTTGAGACGTTATTAGCAACCGCTAATGACGATTGTCTAATTGATCACAAGCGTCGCGTCTGCTCCTGAGAGGCGTCGGTCTGTAATAAAAATAATGAAACATCCTGTATGAACAAGTGTAGACACCATCTTAACCATGAGAGCATAGATATCAAGGTTAACTAATTGACTAAGCTTTCCATCTGCTTGAATAGTGGAATCCTGCACGGCGATGCACAACAATGGTTCATAGATCGGTTGCATTCACAACCAGTTGCGAATTCACGTTTCCGAATATTGCCTTCACTTTTTTCTGTCAACTAGTTAAACCTGTTCTCAAACGTGTCATAAACCATTTGTTTTGTCTCAACCGTTCACCTCTCGATTAAGGCGCACAGAAAATACATCCATCTGTTCTTAAACCATGGGCCTTGGCAACGCTTTAATAGCCTGGGTTTTGTAATGACAGCAAGTCACTATGTATGATGCGAGCACCAAGATCTAAAAACACAGGTCAAAACTGATACAAAACCCAACAGATAACACAAGGAATTATGCAAAAAAAGAAACTCGTCAACTACATGTACAAGACCATCCTGCTACCGCGCTAACCGCTTCTTTTACATCCATAGTACCCTAAACTTCCAGTTTTCCCTCTTAACACTAACAGAATTCAATGGAAGCCAATGAGCTTCAAACAGCACAGAAACAAAAGTCTTACATGCTAGACTGGCGAAATTCTGCACAACAAATGAGGTTGCGCTCCCTGTCTCGTCCAGTCAGCAATAGCAGGACGGCGAGGAGTCCCCCATGAACAGCAGTAGTGGCCAGCACTGCTGCACGTACAGATGTTAGAACCGGGTGAACTCTGCCTACCGCACTGATGGGAAGAGCTGACACCAGATGCGGAAAGGTTTCATCTCTTTCCGCCCTTTGCCCTTTGAGCTATCAGGCGAACTGCCTGCTTTCCCAGCTCTAAATTCTCGGATCTACCATTATCTAATTGAACACATAGCGTACCGTTGATAACATTGGATACCACCCCCTGATGCCTGCCAAGAAGAATGATTCAGACATTTGTTTCCCCCTTTTGCCAACCAGCTAAAGTGCAATAAGATTGACAAGGCTTGCTGAACAATACTATTCCACGATGCAAGTTCCATTACTGAGCAGATCAAAAATTACATGGTAAGATTATAAGCGAACTCAAATAATTTGGGTTATATATGTCCTCAGATCAAATCCATTTCTTATGGCACAGCATGCAATTTTCAGTGGATAGGCTAAGAATAAGGTTACGAATAATTACTTCAAAAAAATAAGACAAAATATATTTAATCAGTATAATGCAATAAACAGAACAAATAACAAGAATTCAGGTTGAAGGAGCTCACCATTTGCCATCAGAAGCTAGTTGGATCTCAATCCTCTTCCCAATCGCATCCTTGCCCAACTTGCGCAGTATCCAGGTCGCATCCATTGCTTCATCGGCTGCGCTCTGCTCATGCCTCTTGGCTGGAGTCTTACCTTCCGAACCATCCACCTTGTCCATGGAAGGTCTTTTCCTCTTTGATCTCTGACCTTTAGCAACATTTAACTCCTCTTGCTGAGAAGCCCAGGTAGCTGGCTCCTCTGGTTGAGAAACCTGGGCACTTGGCTGCTCTAAATGTGGACGCTTAAATTTAAGTTTGAGCAATGACGGCTTTAAGCTGTCAGGAGAGTTGTTGACAGAAAATGCAGTGCCCTGGTTCTCGGTCAGCTGATTAGAAATAGATTGTTTATGTCCAAATGATCTGCTTCTCGTACCACTTTCACTTGCATTTTCCATCCCAGAAATTACAGCATTGCTCCTTTTTCCAGTTGCGTGCTTTTTTGAAGTACCCAAATCTCCCAAAAGGCTATTTCTTTGCTGTACTCCAGTCTCTCTAACTAGCTTCATTACACTTTTTTCTTTTTTCTCACTCTTCAAGCTTTTGAACTGGCTTGTTACATCAATTTTCCCTCCTGGAATAGTGAAAGGAGACCAAGCTATTTCAATCTTCAACACAGGATCAAGGGAAGAAAGTAAACTAAGAGAACTCTTGCATTGTTAACAATCAAGCAATGGCGTAAATATTTTATATTTAGAACAGGGAGATAATAAAGAATTATGACTTATCAGCTATCAACAAAAGATGAATCCAGCTGCCGGGACATTAAGATGGGAAACTAATCGGGAAAAAGATGACAAGATTACAGGAAAGTCAGCAATGTGAATTAAATTGCAGTATACAAACCATAGGTTGGGAAATGGTGGCCTAGGACTGCTATCTACAGGGTGTTCAGATCTGGATATTTGGGGTTCCCATATGGGGAAAGATCTGAACTATGAAGCAGTGGACAAACTCCATGTTGGAACCCAACCAGACACTTAGGTTGGAATGATCAAACTGCTAATAGTTTGTCGATAATATGACTCACCATGAAGCCTTTTGGGGAGTCAGAATTAGTATTAAGAAGGATTAAAATAATGAAGTATTGCCAAATCAGGCATATGGCAACACCCTACAGGTCAAGTCAAAGCTCATCAGAAACTATAGAAATGCCACATAATTGCTATAGTTCTATACCTACCCAATATGAGGCCTTTGGTAACAGCTTAAATTACTAGTTACTAACACAGAAGTCCGTACGTGCATACCAGATATATTATAGCAGGCAAACTAAAATGGTAAATGGCAAAGCACCGGGCACATACCATGCATTGAACCAAGCTCTTGCTCTTTATGAGAATTGGACATTTCAGACTTGGGAGATCCACTCCTACTTTTGTGGCGTGTACCGAGATGAATAACCAACTTGGTACCTTTCCCTGACTCACTCTTGGCAGTATTTTCCTCACCTATGTCTTTGAAATGCAAATTCGGGACCTTACTGCCTTTGATCTTGACTTTGGGTATCATATCTGCATTGTTTGCTGCAGCTTTCGCAGATGACGATTTCAAATCCTTCCCTGAACTTCGAGTTGAAGATAAAACAAGTACATTATCATCATTCTTAAAAGAATTCTTGTCATGATTACCCTCTACAGTATGATCTCCCAAATAACTACTCAATGATTTAGCTTCATGCCTTCTCTCCAAAAATATCTCATCCGGATCACCAACTGTTTTATTCCCTTGATTGCCTTTCTTCTTGGAATGCTTCTTATTCGACCCTGAGTTCTTGAGAACATTGTTCTCTGGCTCAGATTGATCTAAAAGAGGCTTATTGCTGTTACTTTTGAAAGAGAATTTTAGTGTGTTTCTACCATCATTTTTCAACACATATGCCCCAAGTCTTTCATCATCCGAGTTTGGATAAGGTGGTGATACATCATCTAAAGAAGGCAGTGCAGCAGCAGCCCTCAAACTGACCATAAGATCATGATCGACAATGTCCCTCCTCTTCCAAAGCTCCCGAACTGCATCTTCTGCGTCCCTGATCTGAAGATAAAGGGGTGTAAGATAGCATGATATAATATCTTTACTATCTATAAAATTTGAGTTGATGGCTATGGTGATGGTGATGTCATACCCTCCCCTAATCAACTCTCCAACTCTCAACAAACTCTGCTAAACAGACTCCAATCTTTACGTAACTCTCAACAAACTCTGCTAAACATACTCCAATCTTTACGTTCTGAGTTAGTTTTTTCCTCTGCTGAAATTTATTATCTTACTAAACAACAGAATCAAATCTTTACGTTCTGAGTTAGCTGGCTAGCTGGTGCTATTCCCTCCCCCACACATGTGCGTAAATTTTGTTATATGTGTGCATGTGTCTTGTACGAGCACTCTATTATTAGATCGTTGTAAGGCAAAGCAGTATATTTTGTTATGGACTTATGGTTTGATCAGAACATGAGATGTTATTATACTATTTGAGATTTCGTTGCAACGCACAGGCACCCTGCTAGTAGTAATGAGAAACTATGACAGAAGTATATAACACCTGGGAGCATTCGCCACGGCATGCTGAGCATGTATACTGGAGGTTTTGGTCAGCTTGGAACTGTTGATACTTTTCCTCGCTGCATAAATATATGGAATTGACAGTAAGACATGCACCACAAAAGAGAAAAAATATATAGAGAATTGAAGTATCAAGGCAAAAAGCAGTACTCAGAGAAGACAACAAGTATGAGTGTAATTATTTAAACAAAAACATGGAGTTGATGTTCACACAGACCTGATGCCATCACACTCGATATGCACCCACTTTTCACAAACATCGCAGCAAACCATAGGTATCACTTCAGAATCTCTATAAACCTGAAAAAAGGGTGAACCCAAGCAGCAGAAAAGGCATATAAACAGAAGCTAAAATGGAAAAAGCATTGCAACACATTATGTTGTATGTGAGCCAACATTGCTTCATACATTTTTCATGTTAACAACAAAAATGAAATCTCAACAAGGAGACTTTCAACTATAGACAAATAACATCCTCACTATAAGACCTCATGCATAAAATATTGCCACTATATTAGAAGAGAAACAGCAAGCAGAAACAAAAATATATATATAATACCCTGAAACTGAACAAGACATGATAAATTCCACAAGCTAAAATTAAATTCTTTCATTATAGAAGTCATAGTACGTCAAGAAAAAGTAATAGTAAAGGGGCTACCTTCAAGCAAACTGGACAGTAGTTTCCTTTCACAAACAACCGTCCGCAAGCATCACAGCACGTATACCCCAGAAACCACCTGTGTACCCAAGTTCGTAATGTTATAGAAAAGCACAGGACAATACAGTGGCAAAGGACATGCTAAAAAGATCTTATGTTTTCAGATCAATCTCATTCTTTTGAATTAGTACCTTGTGCTATGGCCACTCCCAGGCACACCAGATCCACAGCTGTGACACCTTGTATGTTTTGGACATAAGTATGGTCCATGGGTAACATTCTGAAATGTTATATAGTTCACTGTTAAGTGATGAGCTGCAGATTCAGTCTATAGAAAACAGAAGGAAAAAAAATACACAATAGTTGTACCTTGTGTGAGGGTTGCTGACAATAACAGTGATAAGCACCATCACATCTTTTACAGAACATTAGCTTATTGGGATCACCAGGCCGTCGACACACCTATGTATATGACAAGCATTCATTTTACAGAGTCAAGCAAAGAGGCTGGGTTTATTTCTTTTTTTAGAGCAAAGCTGGTAGTAGTTACGGTATAACAAACGTTTTACAAGGTGCCAAGATGCTAATTTAGAATAGCATCAAGAAGAAGAAAAGAACATCTGTATAGAGAAACAGGGAAACGAGAACCTCATAATCAAAACATAAGTATTTCTGGTGTGGAAGTACATGGCCACCACAACAATAATTGATGCATATACAAGTAATAGACCACTAAAATGCCCATTACAATTTGCAGAAACTGCCCTCAACTCAAAAAGGACATCAACTTCATATTGTACCAGCAAATACATGAAACCAAAGTTTTAACAGTACTAGAGAATTTTTGCAATACTTCTGGTGAAAAACTACAATAGTTGGGAAACGCACATGTATAAGGTAATAAGGATAATAGTAATAATGTAAAATAGAGATAACTGACCTCACAGCTACGGCAAGAGGGACAGACCCATGAGCTCCAGTGGAAAAGATCTAACGGAACATAAATTTGTCAAAGGATACAAAAGACAGTTGTGTTGAAAAGACAATTAGAGGAGTTTTTTTTTAAATCACCTCTATGTTCACCCCAGTTTTTCAAGCACTTTTGATGATACTTTTTGTTGCACAGTTTGCATGGAAGCATTTTGGCAGCTTTTGAGCTGCCCTCATTTTCTCCTGAGAAGCATAAGCGGCACATAACCTTGACAGCGGCATTTCCTTGATCTTCTCGGCCCGAGTCATCTTCATCTCCTTCGACCTCCTGGGAAAAGAGTGAGAACTTTCTCATATTAGTAGAAAGACAAAATATGCCCATTTTAATTAGTGTCACTACGTGAAAATGAAATAATAAGCCAACAAAATATACAGAATCATGGAAACTGTAGCTTTGGTCTGCATCAACTAAAGATGCAAACACAATGTGACCAAACAAATATTAGCGGTCACAATTACAAGATAGATTTTGTGGGCACTATGAATCCATGATCTGATAGTTCAGGAATAATGAGCTTACACTCATAACACAGCTATCATGTTATTAATTCCAAGCATGACGAATGGCCTTACATTAGGTGTGCAACAGAAATAACTTGAACCAGCCCTGAATATTCATAGCATACTAGATTTGCAGGATTTCATGCTATTACAAACATCATTCCAATATAGAAACTCACTGTTATTGTCCTGGTATAAACTTATCATTGGAGAAGGTCCTGTGTTGTGAATTCCACATCTCCAGTATTAAACTATCCTTAATAATGATAAACTGATGACAAACCGTCGATCTTATATTCTTATTGACTGATAAAAAAATCTGCATCCTTTGTAACTGCCAAGACCAAGACAACTGGAAGCAATATTTGATTAACCAAATTCGGAAACAAACAAAAAAAGACACCACAATTGTATAAACACAGGATATCTATAGGATATTGCTTCACTACAATAGCAAATGGCGCCTGTAAATTAACTTATACTCTTACTAGGGCAACTATTTGTGTTACTGCAAAGCTAGGTTTAATATAGAGCAACGTAACTACATAAGCATGACTGCAAGAGTAACACATATGAGAAGCTCTCTGATGACACGAGCCTGTTTCTAGGTTCATTAAGATGCACTAGTTATATCATACACTCCTATATGGCTACATTATTGAAGGGACCAGCTCTCCCCCAAGGCTCACCCATGCTTCCTCCCATGCATAACAACAAGTTTTCGAGCAGCACCAAACACGTGCATACACACATGCACAAGACAACACTAAGTAACTAATACAATCAAAGAGTCACACCATCATTTTGCATTTGCAGAGCTTAAAATCCATCTATAAGATCAGAAAGCTCCACAGGCACCAAAAACCACGACCATTTATCACAGTGCTTATTAAACCCAAAACCTAAAACCTAACACAGCATATGACCCTATACTCCAATCACGCTTATCCACACCCCCCAAATAACAAAGCAAACAGCACCATCAATTCCATCTGGCATAGCCCTCGCATATACACTCACTCAAAATGGAATAACTAAGGGCATGCATATTCGCTACAGCCGCACACCACATTGAACTATGGGTGCGCGTGCAAACAACTATTGACGGTGCAATTTCCCCGCAAACCCAAGCCCGGCTCTAAAATTCACCAGAATTCCCATAAAGCATACTTACAGCGGCTACACACTCCTATAAACCTCAAAACAAGAAGATTCAAACTTCTGCGCCAGCACATGATTTCCACGCACAGTAACTTCTCCCAATCCAGAATTCCCCGCGAATCTACACCCAAAACCTCGCGAAATTCGCACTACCAGACACACTCCTACACACTCTGAGACACAAAACCCGAAATGCAGCTGCACGAACACCAACGCGAGAACCATCACCACGAACACCACAGCGCAAGCCCTAGCTCCAACTCCCCTACCCTTTCCCCCAGAAACAACCACCAGGAAATCCCCACAGGAAGGAAATCCTAGCCACAGGCAAGCAAGCACGGCCGAGATTTGTCTCACCGGAGAGCCGTAGGCGCCCTCGAGCCGCCTGGCGAAGTCCTCGGCGGCGGCCGCCTGCCGCTGCATAGCCGCCCTCCGCGCCTCGTCCTCCCCCTCCTCGGCAACCTCCAGCGGCGGCACCTCCACCTGCACCGTGCCCATCTCCCGGTCGCCCGCCTCCGCCGGCCTCAGCAGCCACGGATCCGCGAGGAACCCCTCGAGCGCCGCCGCGGTGCCGGCCCATACCGCGGCCGCCGCCTCCTTACCCCTCGCGGCCCCAAACCCTAGCGCGCAGTCGCACACCCTCCGGCTGCACAAGAGAGAGCGCGTGAGAGGGATGTATATATATATACAGAGAGAGAGAGAAAGAGAGAGAGAGAGAGAGAGAGAGGGAAGAGAGGGAGTGTAACGAGACATACCAAGTGATGGGGCACGCGACGTGAAACGCCATGGGAGCTTAGGGGGCGAGATGGGGGATGCTCGCCTCACCAGGAGCCCGGAAACCAGATGGGTTTGGTTGGCTGGTTGGTGGTGTTTCTGTTTCGGACGAATTTGGAGCGGGGGCCTGCAGCCTGCAGGGATTCGCCGCCGCTTGGTTTCGATTTCGAAATCCTTTTTGGGGGAGATTCGGGGTGGATTTGGTGGGATTCGTTTCTGGGTTTTGGAGTGCGTGGGGGGAGGCAGCGACCGTCTCGTAGGGAGGAGCGGAGCACGGCGGAGATCGGAGGTTTTGCGGGTACGCCCCTCTGTGATGGGTTTTTGTAAGGATAGGCTTTGTCTGTGTGGGCTGGGTGGGCCTGATATGGGCCTAGCGTGTTAACTCCTGGTCGGAGCGAGAGAGTGGGGAGCTGCCTACCGCCTGCGAAGCTATGCTCTCACGCCGGCTCGCGCAAGGCGGCGGCGGCGGCGGCGTTGCCGGCGCCGTGGCGAGGATGCTGTCCGTTTCCGCCTCGGCGGCGTATGGCGGAGGAGGAGGAGGAGGAGGAGGAGGGGGAGGGGGGTCGGGCGGTCCAGGGGGTGGGGACACGCTGGGGAAGCGTCTGCTGAAGCTCATCTACCCGAAGCGGAGCGCGGTGGTGGTGCTGCGCCGGTGGGCCGAAGAAGGCCGCACGGTACAGAAGTACCAGCTCAACCGCGTCGTCCGCGAGCTCCGCAAGTACCGCCGCTTCAAGCACGCCCTCGAGGTACGCCATTGCCTGCTGCCGCCGCAGCTCCTAGCCGCCCGCCACCTGTTTGTTGTATTGCCGCCTTGACCCGTCCCGCGTGAAATGCAGATCTGTGAGTGGATGAGGACGCAGCCGGAGATCAGGCTGCTGCCGGGGGACCACGCCGTGCACCTAGACCTCGTCGCCAAGGTCCGGGGCCTGGCCAGTGCGGAGAAGTTCTTCGAGGACGTCCCGGAGCGTGCCAAGGGGCCGTCCACCTGCAACGCGCTCCTGCACGCCTACGTGCAGCACGGCGTGCGGGACAAGGCGGAGGCCATGCTGCGGGAGATGGCCGATGCAGGGTACCTCACCTGCGCGCTCCCGTTCAACCACATGATGTCACTCTACATGTCCAGTGGCGAGCTGGAGAAGGTGCCCGAGATGATCAAGGAGCTTAGGAGGTACACCGTCCCGGACCTGGTGACGTACAACATATGGCTGACATACTGCTCGAGGAAGAACAGCGTGAAAGGTGCAGAGAAGGTCTATGATCTCATGAAGGATGAGAAGGTGGTTCCTGACTGGATGACCTTTAGCCTGTTGGCCAGCGTTTACATCAATGCCGGCCTTCATGTCAAAGGGCGGGACGCGCTGGTGGAGATGGAGAAGAGGGCCTCCAGGAAGGAGAGAGCCGCGTACTCGTCACTTCTCACCCTGTACGCAAGCCTGGAGGATAGAGGTAACTTGGATAGGGTGTGGAGCAAGATGAGAGAAACCTTCAGAAAGTTCAGCGACACTGAGTACAAATGCATGCTTACTTCGCTCACGAGGTTTGGCGATATCGCAGCAGCAGAGAGTGTTTACAGCGAATGGGAGTCGGAGTCAGGAACACGTGATTCGAGGATCCCAAACACAATCCTTTCATTTTACATCAAGAATGGCAAGATCCAGAAGGCCGAGAGTTTTCTTCAATACGTTATGCAAAAAGGAGTCAAGCCCAGCTATAGCACTTGGGAGTTATTTGTTTGGGGTTATCTGGGCAACGATGAGAGGACGGACAAAGTTCTTGAATGCCTGAAGAAAGCCCTGTCAAGCTTGGAGAAATGGGAGCCAAACCCTCAACTCGCCGCTGCTCTCTTTTCGCAGATTGAGAGAAAAGGCGACATTGAGGCTGCAGAGGAGCTGCTCGTCGTGCTTCGAGGAGCAGGATACGTCACAACCGAGATATATAATTCGGTCCTGCGCACTTACCTGAAAGCTGAGATGATGCCTCTGATAATAGATGAACGCATGGACCAGGATAAGGTCTTAATGGATGACGAAAGTAGGAGATTGTTGAAATTGACAAGCAACTACCCAATTGGTGAAGTTTCGACCATAATGTCTTAAGATGTAATAAGCTGTGGTTGAAGGGATGTTCCAGGATGAAATGTGTTGTTGGTATGCGGTCACAAGTCATTGCTCTTGTGGATTTACAAATTTGAAATCGAATGGCAAGGACAAATTTGAAACTGATAATACAGAGCTTGCGTTCGTGGAATTGAAAAATTAGCACAGTTGATATATGGTCCTTTAGTCATAGCATTACTTTGACCTTGACCTTTTTGACAAGCGAACACGGCAAAATATGAATCTGGTGTATTTTTACAGATTTTATGTATATAGTGGGAATCCTGTTTTAACTGTGCAAGCGGTACCTTGAGATCCCAAGTGTAAACAACTACACTTGTTCATTTCTGTGCTTAAATTCCATGAGTTATCCTCTCTGAATTTTGTCTATGGACAGCAAATCTTATATACCTCAGCATATGTTCATAGCTCACAAGCGTTGACACAAGGATCTATTTGAGGCAGTTATAAAATGCTGCTCCAAGATGCATGAAAGGCACAATTTGAAGGCTAGCACAAGCACAAGCTTCCATACTTGCATAAAATTCACAAGAATGGGAAGTCAGCAATACTCGATTCTGTCGTTGAATGAACGAACTACTACTTTCAGAGCCCAAACAGATCTCACTCCTACAAAATGAGCTACTACTGATAGATTTTAGAGTTGGCAGTGTCAACTTGAAACAGCAGAGCAAGTTGACCAAAATGATACACCTGAACTACAATAGTAAGCTATAAACTAAACCAACCATACCAAACACCCTAAAGTGTGGCGCAAGAAGAACATATATACGCATCAGGGAAAATGGAGCTTCACAAAGCACTTCTCGTTTCCAGTAGGCAGAAAGACATCTCAGGCAGCAGTACCAGATGAAGATGCGTTTTGCACATCACTCATTTTGCCCACAACTTGGACATAGAAACAACAAATGCCCTAATGATAAGCCAAAATAGGTTGTCCTCTTTCTTCTGCTGTACCTTCCTAGTTATCCTGTACGTCATTAAAGCAGAACATGATAAAACGTTAGACTGCCACCTATGCTTTATTGAATCACAGTGCATGCTTAAGAATAATCAAATGAAGATACAGTAAAACTAAAATCCAAGTTATCAAACATTTGATATGGTTAATCCCATTCCTGGGCAAGTAAAAGAGATTAGACCCCAGGAGACCTGTAGCCATATACATGCACCAGTAGCTTTCTTTTATGTTGTTTAATTTTTGTTTTCTTCTTCCTTCCTTTTCACTTGCCTGTAATCACATCTCTTTCTTCTAATAGAAAGTAAAAGGAAAAATACAACGTAGAGCATCCTCCACCTTCCACCTCAAGAAAATCACATTCCAGTGAACCAAACCAAGACTTGAGCAACCAGAAAAGCAAAAGGGAAAGGGTAAAATAACTGCTTTATGTAACAAATTTTAAAACCAAAATTTTTTTTGTGTGGTTTCAGACTAGATTAGAAATTTGGGTTCAGAATTGATACTACAGAAAATATCACAAAATACACCTTTCTTGTGTCAAAACTACACTTCTAAGAAAACATTTCACAGAATTACACTTTTAGCATGTAACATTTCATAGAATCACACTATAAGCTTGTAACGTTTCACAAAACCAAACTTTATGGTATGTAGTATTTTCACAATACACTAAAACCTTCCACAGAACTACACATTGAAGAGAAAAGTCTAGCTTTGTGAGCTGGTTGCTTAACAATGTCGTTTTGTGATAGTTTTAACAGATGAAGTGTAGTTTTGTAATATTTACTCTTCATATGATATGGCAACTTAAGACCAACAAATAGGTTTCTAGACAAAAGACATATCCCTATCTTAGCACACGTGTTTTTACATGAGTACCTTGAGCATAAACGTATAGCAAGATATGGTGTTCTTCGTATGGAAAAGTAATAATTCTAGGCTTTTATATAACAAATATGAGTTTAAAGTCAACCACCTAGGACGAAAGATGAAACAACAATCTGGTCCTAAACACAGGAATAACTCCAATCATGCATGAGTTGAATGGTTAAAAGATGATCTTATTGAAACAATCCAACCTACCTAAGCCCAATGCAGTTACCAATAGAGTATCTACTAGCATGTTATTTGGTAGTTACTTGTGGCTAAATTTACAGCTTGATCATGTATAGCTGTTCCGAAGCTCCACTTTTGCCTCAATTTGCGCTAAGATGTTGCAGGGTAACCTCACATGAGGACCACGGCACAATTCAGTTCAGATTATGTGGACTGATTCAAATGATACCTCTACAGGTGTAAATCATGTAATGATATGTATATAGCTTTAACAGGTACACAGGGTGGACGAAAACATGATGAAACTTCGACTTACCTAATACATTACGGCCTTTTGTGATGTATGAAGAAAATTATAAACTGTAAGCATGCAACGCAAAGTGAGAATGCAAAGTGCATGCCTGCCGACCGCTGTTGTGGCGCGTATCCCATGTTCATGCTTGCCATTGCTTGCCTCATGCTCTGCGTTTGTGACACCAGATATTGATTTCTTGAATACGCTTTCATCTTTCTCTACTGCGTTGTGCTTGTCTTCCTTTTGCACCAACCCCTAAAAAGAAGCAGAATAATATGAATTGGACATATAAAAAATCAAGTAAATGAAGTATAAGCAAAAGAGGTCCAACAGAATTTCTCATGCAAATGCATGCCATACAATAGTGTTGTTCGGTGCCATAGCATAAATAAGTAAACATAATAGGTAAAAAGAGAGATCATGTTCTTTGGAAGATAAGAAGTTGCGTAAGGGCTATGGAAAAATTCTACAATATTAATTACTGATCTCATGATTCTGCATAATTTAGTAAAGATGGCCCAATTCTTGCAGAAACCTGCATTGACTAACCTTTGTATCCAATGCTGGTTGAGAAGCAAGACCTTCTGACTTATCTTGTTCGTCTGGGCTGGCATCAAGCAGTGGTTGCTCAACCTCATCATGATGATCAATGGACACGGCTGAGTCTACAGTTTCTACACTTGTATTCAAGGTATAAGCATCCATTTGATTTGCAGATGTTGCAGATTTAAATTGGCCATCTGTGATACGAACATCACCGGTCATGATACTTTCAGTCTCAGGTAGTATCTCATGCTCCTGTATAAGGGTCCGATTTGTTTGAAGAACACCATTAGTTTCTGAGCAAAGATTAGGCTCAACAACAGCACTATTAGTCATGTCATTACAATCGTCAGGTGATGTCACACCCTCATGTAGAAGTGACCCATTTGTTCGAGAAACTGCATTAGGTTCTGAGGAAAGAGTAACTTCATCAGTGATGCTACTGGTTGTTCCCTCATCAGCATCCCTCAAACTGTCTAGCTCATTTTCTTTATGCAACTCAGAAACATGAGCAAATGAAGGAGCTTGCTTTTCAGAACTATTAGTCTCAATCTCCCTAGATTTCCCACACAGAGCTTCATCTTGTTTCTCAAGGTTTGTCTCCAAGCCTGTTGCATCTCCTACATTCCCATTTGGACTACCCTGTTCAGAATACCAGCCTCCAAGAGATTAGATGAACCCAGTAGTTGCTGAGTGCTGATCACATTCTTTTGCAATGGAAATACTTCCTCCTTGTCGGACATTTCCAACACAGAATCTGTTCCGCTTTGATTCTCATCAGGCATATCTAATCTCTCTATATTATCTTGGCCCAATTCATGCCAAGTAGATAATTCTGAAGAATCAGGGCAATCCTCAAAACTCAGCACCTTAGCATTCAAGCCACCAGGGCCAAGAACTCTGTTCTCTTGGATGATATCTCTCACAATTTCACGAACTATATAATATGATCCTCCAACTTCCTTGTGTGTAAGATTGACTGAAGGAAATTTTCCGTTGTTTGAAATCCGATAGCTGCAATGAGATAACAGCAATGCCAGTTCGATTACTACAAGGAAAAGTATAGTCTACATGCAAAAATTAAATATGATGAAATAGGGAAAACTGGCTTTTCCATATCTTTAACCTCTATTAAAGCTCAGTGCAAAACGGGGCTTAAGAAAATGTCAGATCATCATCGCATTTTTCCCTACTGTCGCATTCCAATGGAATGAACAAAAATGCAAAACTGCGAACACTCGACGGCATAAGACATCACTAAATCATATACTACAGAAGTTACTTCATATTTCTAAGAAACAAGGCACCATAAAACTAGACTCGTGGTACAGATTTTCTATGACAGATTGTAAAAAGAAAGAATTGAACTATCAACTATGACAACACGTTTGAGCTAAATCCTAGCGACAAACCAAGGACATCAACAGAGAAATAAAATAAATCCAGTCTCTAGATCAAGACAACTAGTATGACAACCATGTCAGCTTCCTGTTATTGAATTTCCAAACACGGTATGCTTGCTCTATCACTGCTAAATGACAAATTGGAAATTCTGTTTTAGCACCAACAATCAGAGTGAGCATGCTAACTAGACGGTACAGACCTACACGCAACAAATTCAAACACAAGAAGAACAACCACAATATAATGCGTGAACTAAACCGAAGCGACGGGGGAAAGAGATCGGGGGGCCAGTACGTGTTGACGAAGGACTCGACCATCTCCCTCCGCTCCTCCTTGGTCTTCCTCACCCGCGGCTTCTTCTCCTGCGCCTGCACGCAGCACCGCACCACGCCAAGCCCCTGGAACCTACCACACGAAGCGGACGACGACGACGACGACGAAGGGTACGGCACCCCGCCGCCGCATCTCCCGAGCACGGACGCCTGCGCGCCGACTACCCAAGTCACGGTCCCGGTGGCCTGCATCCTCCTTCCTCGCCAAGAATCACCACCGCCACCCGAGGCTCATACACGCACCCCCACCTGCAGCAAAACGAGGCACATGAGAACCGCAAGAACCACCACCACCACGGCACAATCCAAAGAAGCAAGAAAGGCGAGAGCGCGGCGAGAAATGGTGCGGGATTTTAGGGTTTTTTACCAGGGGTTTTTGGGGGGCGGCTGGATTGGTAAGCCCTAGTGCGGAGTGGGAAGAGAGGGAGATGGAGATGGAGATGGAGATGGGGGCGCGTAACCCGACAAGATTGGGGTTTTAGGAGGGGACGGGGCGGCTGCTCGGCTCTTTTCATGGGGACGGTCGCGGTCGGGGTTGCTCCCTCCTATCCTAGGTTTTCTCCGTCGTACATTTTCATTTCATATTCTTCGTTCTTGAAGAATTTCTACTGAGACTCCGTTTGTTACCGCGGTGGCTTTTTAAAGATATTTATTTATTTCTATTTATAGCATAGTGATAAATTAGAAATATATTTTTGAGTATAATAAAGATATCTTACTAATGTTTAACTCACTGAATTTCGTACTTGAGCATAGTTCATCATAGTAACCACGAACTTTAAAGTGGATTATTTCCACCCAAGTTGATTTGCAATCTATATTCTCTCTTCTTTCCACACATTATAGAAAGCTGTGAAAAATTTTAAGAATGTTCACATGGAAAATTTAGTGTAAAAGATGATCATATGCATCCTGCACAAAAGAAAACAAATTGGTGTATCTTAAATAGTGAATAGTAATGCTATTCAGAGGTGTAAATTTTTTTTTAATTGTGTAGGGCGCATGTGATCATATTTTTGTGTCAAATTTTATAAGTATGTATGTAATAGCATGATAAATATTTATATCTTTTTCATAACTTTTTGAATTGTGTAAAGAGAAAACATAATATAGGGCAATCCAAGTCGAGATGAGCATTTTTTTAAGCCTAAAATATTAATATACCTTGTTTTTCTAATCTCTTAGGGTGAATATCTCAAGTCATAAAAAGGAGATGAAAATGGATTCCACGAGGTGCAAGCTAGAAATACAATATGTGTATTCACGGTTATATTTAGGCCATAATGACATTTCTAAGAGTACTTAACTTGCCGTTGTAAACTTTTTAAAGGAAAAAAATCTACTTTTGGACTCTAAAATTTACGCCAAGTTCACTTTTATTTTCTAAGTGTTGAAATCGTCTAAAAGAAACCCCGAACTCCCAAACCGTCTAATTTTCAATCGCAGTCTCGTCATAGGCAGTTTTCATCAGACATGGTATCTATGTCTCAATGATTGTGACATACAACTTGTGACATGGCAGCCAACCGGATTTGTATGTCGTCATAGGGTAAGGAAAGGATGGGGGAAGAAGAGTGGAAGAGGAACATGGGACAGAATGACATGTGAGCCTTCTATTTTTATTTTTAAAATCTTTTGAATGTTAGGTGTTACATAAGCTAAGTGGTAGACAAATGTTGGTGATGTGGCATCATTTACCATGTGGCATCCACATCATTTCAATACCGGCGTGTATAGGTGCAAGAATGTTTGTCGTTTGGTTTTTGAGGTTCAAAGTTTGTGTTAGACAGTTTCAAACGTTTAGGATGAAAATTCGACTTGGAACAAAGCTCAGGATCCAAAAGTTGACTTTTATTTCTTTACAATGTGCGTCTCCCAAGATTGGGTCTTACATTACCATTAACTTGTACCTAAAGAAATGTTGTCATTGCCACTCTCTTGAAACAAAAGCCATAACAAGTCGAAGCTCTGCCCTACTAAGAGATTTGAGAACAACTTCCTCCCTCCCCTCCTCTCCCTCATAGTCCGCCTTCTCCGTCGAAAGTTAGGACTCCCTCCATTCTGCCCTACATGCCACTAGTAGTGTTGTTTCTGTTGTTATTTTAGCATAGGGCCTCTTTGAAACAAAGGAAACGGAGGGGGAAATGGTAGATTGGAATCCTAGGGAAAATTTCCTATCCATGCCCTTTTGATCATATGATTGCGTCAAACGAATTTCATATGATAGGAATTTTTCCCTACAAATTTTGGAAGAAACCAAAAGTATCTAACCTCATGTAGAATTTACTACAAGAGTTCAAATGCATCATGTCGACGATTGGTAAACCGCCGATCTTACGGTAGTCGTGAGACAGAGATACTTATTGTTGGGTAGGGACCCCTAGGGCACAAGGCCAAGCGATCTGACGACAAGGAAACGCCCTTTTTATACAGGTTCGGGCCTCCCTCAGGATAACAACCCTACGTCATGTTCGTATATATTGATCAGAGAGTATCTTACAAAGGATGTGTGTGTTAGTGGCTATTCTAGACCTAATCAGAGGCTATTTCGTCTAGTTCCGCGGGCTCGACTCCTTCGAGGCAGCGGGTCTTCTCGTGGGAATCGCTGGGGGTTTCTGGATGGCTTCAGGCTTCTTGGGACTTGAAAGACTTTGAAGACTTGTTCGACTTGTAATACTTTAAAGACCTGTCCTCCCCTATGAGATTGCTGATCCTTTTATAGGGGGCTTCCCGAGTCGTACCGGACATGGACTTATGCCCAAGTAGAACTATGGCTTCCTTAAACGTCGGGATTGACTTCCTAATTTAAGGGGTATCCTTCCTCCTTACGGGGGGTTACCTTAGCTCCTGGGGATCCTTACCGGATACGTATTCTTATTCCGATAATCCAGGGAATCATATACGGATACATCCTCGTATACGGGATACTATACTATTCATCGTCAAGCCCCCAATCAGTACGTGAAGTGAGGTCATGACTGTTCTCGGGAAGCAACTCCAAGTATGCGAAATCGAATACTTTATTGACAACATCCCCGAGTAGGCACTATCTCTACCAGGTAGTCGTGATATCCTTGTCGGGATAAACCTCCGAATAGTCCAAGGTATTTTCTGGGCTAGCTTGCCCGAGAAGCATCTTTGATTTAATCTGATCCGTCGATCACAGACACGCGTTCACTGGTAGATTTCTGTGAAACCGAATTATCGTGGCGGAATTTTCGTGTGGTGATGAAGAATCTTTCCTTTTTCTGCACTACTATTCGGCTAATATTAGGCAAAATGTAACGCGCTCATCGGGGTCGTGGGCTTGTCAGACCCCCGTTTTCCTGCGCATGCCGTCTCGCATGCGGGGAAAGCAACTGTCCGCATTTAATGCTATGGAATAGATCGTACCGTTAATCGTGCTTCGGTCAGGCGAAAATTGAATCTCTTAAGAGACCGAGAGTTGGTTGAGGTTTTGCCCGCATTGCTTTCTGTCTCCTAGCATTCCCATCTTCTTCCCTGCGCCCCTGTCTCCGATCCCTGCTTCGCCGTCACCGACCTCTGTCAACGACAATGGGAAAGAAAAGCGCAGCGAAGAAGTCCCCAGAGACCAAGAAGTCGGCGGAGGATCCTTGGGAGAGCCGATCGTTGTTATCCCCGAGTTCGAGCCCTCAGTGATGGACTCTGCCACCATCAAGAAGCTCATGGCGGAGGTCATCCTCCCGGAGGACCTTGAAGGAGACGGTCCCGAGTCCAGACACGGACTGGACCGTCGTATTCGTGGATTTCTTCAGGTGTGGATTCCAATTCCCACCTTCTCACTTCTTCCTCCTAGTGCTCCAGTTCTACGGGATTGAGTTGATACATCTCAACCCGAACTCGGTCCTGATGCTGGCAGTCTTCGTGCACTTGTGCGAAGCGTACCTTAGCATTAGGCCGAGCCTGGAGCTCTGGAGGTACTACTACAACCTCCGCCGGATGAAGGCCAGCGGTGGAGGCGTCGTCGGCGGTGCTGGATTTCGACTCCGGGAGGGGAGGAAGGACGCCTACATCTCCTCCTCCTGGAAGTCGTCATGGTCGGGCTGGCGCTCGAGGTGGTTCTAATGCCAGCCCCCACTCTGCTCCGAGATTGTGGCGTACACGGATTTAAGACCGGGTAAAACCCCTGTGTTTACCGTACTAGTCCCATGATCAATGGCTAGTACACACAAGCACTTGATAGCATAGTTGCTCGATACATTATTCGTTACACAAATAGCCATATTTGGTCTTTATTAGTACAAACCAGGCCTATTGGCCGAATTTAAACCGCAGCAGAATAAGCACGTGGAAGATGACCCATCGGTATGCCAAACCACAGGTAACTGACTGGGGGTTGAAACCCTACGCCTCGAAGTCGCTGTCACTATCTCTGGACTGGTACTCCTCCTCGTCTGGCCACATCAACAAGCCAGGTGAGTACATTGAATGTACTTGCAAACTTTCCACTGGGGTGTTTGACACGTATATAAATGCATGCAGGGGTATTTCAAGAAGTGGCTCTAACCTATGTTTCATATTGTGCGAGAAAGTAAGTTTGCATGTGAAATACGTAAATAGATATTAAGAGCAATTTTTTTTGAAAATTGCCTCGGTGTTGCGAGACAAGCATCTGTTCACTTCCTTCTTCCCGCTACAACGGGATTCATATCTGTGCTTTCTGCTACAACGGAAAGTCTGGTATTCACCCGCTTCAACGGGGAGTCTTATACTCACCCGTTACGACGGGGATACTAGGGTTTGCCCACTTCAACGGGGAATTCCTCCTTTACTCCTCCCGCCACGACGAAAAATTTTCATGCCACTCTGCGAACACGGCGTATCGCGTCCTTAAGCCCATAACCCATTGTTGGTTTTGGAAACCCAGTCTACTTTAGTGTGGCCCAACCAAGTTCATCCATGACCGCGGACATGGCTATTCGAATAGTTTAACCCTCTGCAGAGGTGGTACGGCTTTACCCACAAGATGTAGGTCACCCTGGGTATACTGTGCATCGCATACTACCAGAGCTAGTACAACTAGACTCTTTACCGGAGTAAACCTAGCCATGAACCCGCCAGAAGGACATATCCCAAACCTAACTTGAGTCAGTAACATCGCTACAAGGAGGTTGGTGTTCCAACTTTGTGGCGAACATGACCCTGCTTCAACGGGAGCTTTCTCTACAGAGGCTATAACCTCATCTGCACGCTTCACCCTGCCTACGGGTTCATGCTAGTCTCAGACCGGGTACTAGGTCCAGTCCTTCCCATAAAGGACATGTGGACGTACGGTAAGATTTGGCCAAACGGCACTTAAGCTCAGTCCTTATGTGATCCAAGAGGGACTCCTCACCGCGTCCGTAAACGGATAGCGAGAACCGCACCGGGCATTACCTCGCAATAACATTCTTCCTGCTTTCCCCCTTCTTTTCCGACTCGGATCAAAATCTTCTCCATTTTGTTTTGGTTTTCGTAAAACCTTTTTGGGTAAATATCCCAACCCCTGGATATACTACCTCCATACACCATCGGACACGACGGTCCCTTCTCAAACTTTCACCACATAAAATATGTGAGTATTCCTTCCTTTTTGAAAATCCTACTTTTTACTACTGCAGGGCTAAGCCGGGTACATACATATGCTACCCTAGGGTTCCCGTTAATATTTCTCGGGATGTATAGCTCTAGGGCGACAAGGAGTTCTGAGTCGAGTTAGGGTTTGCAAAGTATCGGTCATAACTTATCTACATAAAATAACAGGTCGTAAAATATAGCATGCATGTTTCATAAACAAAATATCATTTCGCAAACTTGGGATTCAACATGATCAAGGGTGGAGAGCTTGCCTGGCAGTTCCTGGTCTTGTTCCGGACGCGGGGATGATTCTGGCTCCTCCTGATGAACGTACCTCACACTGTCAACTACACGTTTCAAAGTACGCCAATAAGAGCCAATGACATGATGCACCAGAAAGGAAAATCAATATGGGACACATGCCATGCTTGCAAGAATAAACAGGGGGAAAGAGAAGTTGATGCCTTTATATTTTATGCGATGATTGCTTGTGTTAGGGTTTCACGATTTCTTAACTCCCTTTTCTTGAAAAGCGATTGTTAAACAACTTTATAGAAGTCCAGAAGGAAGGTGGTGGGATAGAGAGCTAGGAAAACATTTCTAAAAAGGTTTGAAATAATTTTATAGGTTCAAAAGATTTTTGAATAAGGTTTGAAATGAGAGAACTATGGTATATCCTCTGTTCTTGTATAAATTGTTTGAATTTTAAAATTTGGTTTGAACCAAAAGATGATAAATATTTTTAGGAGCCTAAGCTATTTTGGAAGTTTTCAAAAAAACCGGACGTCTTGATGCCGAACCAAATGAACCAATGTCAGGGCCGGTTCTGGAAGAAAAAACCGGCCGGTTTCTTGCTTCAGAAGGTGACGTCGAAGGCGGGAAATGGGTTTACGTCTCCACTTGAACTGCTACTAGGCCCGGACCTGGGTTGGGGCCCGCCTGGCAGCGGCTTGCTAGCCTTTACCGTTTGGGCATGCCCTCCCCCGGGTGGTCCCTACCCGTCGGCTGGATGAAGCGGTGCCACCGCTCGGGTCGTGTCTGGCGGGAGCTCACGGTGCTAGCTCCAGCGAGGGAAGGGGCTTTCGGCTCCGGTGGTCCTAGTTAGAAATTGGAACCGGTTCTAGAGAGAGGTAGAGAAGGGAAATACAATGGTTGAGCCGGCTGGAGATGGGGTGGTGTGCAATGCCTGAATTTGGTGAGGTCAGCGGCATTAAGGACCTCAGCCGGAGGAGAAAATGGTGGGGGTTTAAGTGGAGGCGCCGGTTGCGGGGTTTCCAGAGCATGGAGGCGGAGTGCGGTGGAGTGGCTCGGTTGCTCGGACTGCCTTTTGTAGGCTGTCGGAGAGGGCAGCTGGGCGGTGGCCACTGGCAGGCGCCGTGCACGGTGAGGCAATGTCTTTGGAGATTGATGAATGCGGTCCTGAGGTCGCGGGGGATGCTACCGATGCGGTGGCGCACGGGAGTGGGCTTCGGCAGCTGGGAGGAGAGCGGTGACATGTTGGTGCCGTTGCGTGGCATGACAGGGCGCAGTGCTCATGTCCAGAGCGCGAACACACCTGCACGCACCAGCGGCATGGGCGCGTCCATGCGTCTCCTGGCGTGCCGGCTGGGACATGGTGGTGTCCTGGACATGGGGTAGCTAGAGGGAGGAAAGCAAAGGAGGGTTGACCTCGAATACGTGCAGCAAAGATCACCCAGAAGCTTGCCATTGTTGGCATGAAGTGACCTTGGAGTTGAACACTGCAGAAAGGGGCTTCTTACCGAAGTAGAGATGGTGGGGAAAGGTGCCTGAGGGTAGCAAAGACTCTGGTAGAAAGTTTGGAGGCAGTTCAAGGAGGTTTGCATCTTGATTTCATGGGAAAGGAAAGATTGGGGCAAGGTGTTTGATAGCTGGCATTCAAAATTTTGAACTGGAGATGGAATTATTTTTACATATTTGGGTTCCTGGACCAATGGTGAGTGTTGTGTGAATTTTAGGGATTTTTCTGAACAAGACTTGGAAGGGTTGTAGTTCAAGTCCTAGATTTTATTCTAATTTAAATTTAAATGCAATCCAAAATATTTGAACTGGCCCTCAGATATTATTTCATAAGTGTGTGACAAATAGTTTCAAGAAATTTCTGGAATTTTTCCAGAATTTTTTGGGTGGAAGAAAACACATGAGATATGGATTTTAGGGTTTCTGCCCGATGGAAAAAGTTATTAAGAAGTAGGGTGGCAGATTAGGTTTTGGGGTTTCGGGCAATGGCACGATAGAAGGGAGGTATGGGGGAGATTAGGATCCTTACTTTGGGAGTCGGGAGCAAAGATGGGTGGGTTGCCGTTAGGGTTTTCGCTTGATATGTGCATATGTACATGGTGCGTGTGTCTGATTTAGGATTTTAGATGCACATGCGATAATGGGGTTACGACTTGGGTTCGTTGCACGACGGTGCAACCCAACTCAGTACTCCCATGAAATAACATGCTTCGAGACATATTGAAATCCAAATGATCATGCAACATGATTGAAACGTATACGCATATATGCGTATTAGGGTTTAGGTTTTCGAAAATCAGGGTACTTGAAAACAGGGTGTGATAGAGATCTACTACCGCGGCCTGGCCCCCCTCCCAAATAAGAGCTGGTTGGAGGCCCCGAAGGAGATCAGATGGCTCAAGGCCCTCGTCAGCGACATCACCGCCCTTGCTGGAAGGGACTTGTCAGCATGGGACGTCGCAGAGGACTTCCTTCGGTGCCGAATCAGCCCTCTTCGGTCGAGGGTCAAACCTGCCTGGGTGATCCCAGAAGGCTAAGACCAGACAAGGGATTTCGACACAGGAGGGTGTCCGAACCCTTCCGTGTCATTTTAGTCAGAAAACTCATGTCTTCTCACTCGTTAGATTTCTTTTGATTGTGTAGATCTTTCACCCGAGGAGCTTCAGAATAGGTTAAACAACCTGTTCGAGCAACCTCCTCAAGGTGGGCGGACTGACGTGCCCTTATGTGGCGTACCCAGTTTTAAGGATCCCTTGTGTTTACTATACCGGTCTCATGATCAGTAGCCGGTACACACAAGTTAACATGTATATTATTGTCATGCACACATATTTCAGTATCGGAGATATAAATAGACTCTCAGGTCGAGGTTCTTTACCTATAGCCCATCGGCTAGAAATTTTCAGCGGAAATCAAGCGGTGAGGTGGCCCATTAGTATGCCATACCCGACAGGCAACTGACTGGGGTTACGCCCTATCTTCCATGAACATAATCGTATCTTCGGAGTCGACGTCTCTTTCGTCTGGCCAAATCAATAAGCCAGGTGAGACATTGAATGTACTCGCAAGTATCCCGTAGGAAGAGTATAACGGTCATATTTCATGCAAGGTTTGTTCAATAAAAATGCTCTACCCTAAGTTGGAGATTGAGCGGAAAAGTAAGTTTTCATTTGAAATACAATGGTATAGATTCAAAAGCATTTCCGAAAGCAAGCCCGTCTCTGACGGGTCAGTATCTGGTGCCCGAGATTACCTTCTGACAATCGTCAACTAGAGGTCGATAACCCGTGTATCGTCTCAGACAGTCCTTAAGCCTACCCGTGCTACTGCCCTGCAGCACAGGCTAGGTTTCACTTCTGCAGTTCCTTTCTACCAGCCTGTAGCTCAAACTGCACACTATGGACACATCATGCCCACGTCTTTAATCCCATTCCCATAGTTTGTACCAAAACTTAGTCTAACCAATGTGTGGCCTTCCCAAGTTGTGTCCATAACCGAGGACGCGGCTATTCGAATAGATTTTAACACTCTGCAGAGGTTGTACGGTTTTACCCACAAGATGTAAGTCCCCTTGTTGCCATGGCCAAATAAGCACTCTTTACGAGGGGTGCCGGTAGGGTTATTACAATGAGACATTTCCCCCATTTTCATACCAGTGCTAGACCCGCTAGATAAGATCTACCCAGTCTTCGTTTGTGCTCGGCGACTCCCGACACACAACCCGAAGTGGACTTACCTTTGTATCAAATGACTCCCTACGTAATCACGCGGAGTTCCTCTAGGGATGCCAATCTACCTAGCACTCACTTCCTACTGCTCACGGGTCCAGACACTAGCAATCGACGGGGTAGTTAGCCAAGCCCTTCCCACAAAGGGCATGTGGACGTACGAGGTGAACTTGGTCGAGCGGCACTTAGGCTCAGTACTTAACTGATTCAAGCAAGACTGCACATCATCACCTCTTAGCCATGTCACTACATGCTACAACCATTCCTCCGATCTCCACCTACTGTTCTCACCCGAATCAAAATCATCCTCTATTTTATTTGGGGTTTCGGCAAACAATACTTTCAAACAGTCACCTCGGAAGGTACACGCCTTCCCGAGGGTTTTAATCCCATAACCAAAGAGGTTTCGCATGAATCGAACAAAATTAGGTTTTCTCTATAGCAGGTCTAAGCATGGCTAATGCCTATACTCTTGATATTTTGCTGGTCGTGCGATGACCGGCAAATTATTACTAGTGTTACAAGGATCAGATTCTCGGACCTATGTCATATGCAACTATTGGGTATATCTAGGTCTAGTACAAAATATTATTGATACACATATAGCATGCAGAGTTGCAAACAAAATATTTAAATTTTGACATATATGGGATTCAACATGTTCAAGGGGGAATGCTTGCCTGGCGAGTTGGGGTACTGGTATTCCTCCTGGAATTGATTCTACGGAAATCCAGGACCCTCCTCGAGAGAATCCGGCGCGTCGGTAGCTACACGTGAAGGAAGCGGTGAATAAACAATGATGTCGAAAACTCCAAATAAGAACCAAATGGTGCATAAGATGTATTCATGACTTGAGTGTAGCTTAGGGGCAGTGCTGGGTCGCTAGGGTTTTTAGGTTTAGTGGTGATTTCTCGAACAGAATATAGGAGCAATAGAAAACAATAAGCTTCTCCCTCTTCCTAGATTTACAACGAAGAGATGAGTGGATGTTACCGCTAAGTTTGGAGGTGAATAAGTGGCACAGTAACAAAAGTTCTTTTGTAAAGTTGCTAATATTATGCCAAGACACGTATAGCATGAAATAAGGGTACCATATGGAGAGAAATCCCTATTTTGAGGCTTTATTAGGAATTAGGTCGATTCCTTGACCCAGATACGTTACACAAATAAGTGTAAAAATGTGCATAACCTAGATTAATAGGGTTCTGGAATCATTTCTATTCCTATTAGAAATTTCAAGAAAATCATTTTCTTAAGGAATATAAACTCTTCTCTGGTTCTACTTAAAATAGTTTGAAATTTCACAAAGTTTTTAAAGGAAAAGTTGGGAATTAATCTTATCTTCCAGGAACCAGAACAATAAGTTCAAAACCAGTCCAAATCCTATTGAACCGGCCAAACCAGTCGGCACAACAGTTCTGGACCGAACCGGACCGGTCATCCCGGCTGAGCGGTGACGTCAGAGACGTATTCTCCCGAATACGCCTTCACCTATCGGACTAGTGAGCTCGGCCAGTAGCTGGCTGTGCTGAATTAGGCGATGCTTAGCACGTAAGGTATGGATTAAGGACTTGACCCTAGTATTAGCACTGAGAGGGAGGGAGTGGCAGGACCTTGCCAGTGGCCGGTGGCGGTGTGTTCGGGTGCAGGCAACGAGGACAGAGGTGAGGACGGGGAGGCTCTCAGGTCCCAGTGCAGATGCTAGGCCGGCGTAGTTCTTCTGCAAGAAAGAAAGGAAGCTTAGTGGGGTTGGAGAAATAGCTCCTAGTGAGAGGAGAAGAGAGTGTTCGACTCCTCGGAAGTGGTGCTCGCTGGTGCCGAGCTGGAGCGGAGTGGATGGCGGTGAGGCGCGGGCCTTCGCGGGTGCTTCGACAGCTCTAGGAGAGCACGCGTCTGCTGTTGCTATAGACCGATTCAGAGGCTACGAGAGAGAAGGGAAGGGAGTTGTAGTGGGGAGTGTGGAGGTGAAGGATGGGGTGCTCGGAAGTTTGGAGAGGCCAGGGAGCTCGAGTTGATTGTAGCAACTCAACTCGAGTAGATGGGGTGCAGAGGAGGGAAGAAAGGAAATAGATGGAGCTCTCGGGTGAAGGAGAAGGAAGCTTGGGCTCTTGAGGAAGAAGAGCAAGAGGGATTGGGGAAAATTGGAGCAGAGAGCTGGGTTTTGAGTGCTTGGATTGGGGAGCAAGGTGGAGTGGGAGAAGGAAGGGAGGAGCTGCAGCAAGAGGACATGAGGAGCTCGGGCAAATCCAGCCAGTGGCGGCTCGAGAAGGAAGGAGTGGGGGCTTGCACTAGGGACTCGAGCGGAGGAGGAAAGAGAGGAAGTGGAGAGCTTGAGAAGAAACAAGGGGAGCTCGGGCATAGGAGAAATGGGAGCTTGGGTGAAGCTTGAGAAGAAGAGGAATGGAGAGTTCAGTTTAGAAGCTGAGAGAAAGGGAGTTGGGAAGAAGAGAGTTGGGGAGAGAAGATGGGTGGCAGCTCAGGTAGATGGGGCAGCTCAGCATGCGTTTATGGAGGAAGGAAGAGCTAGTACAAGCTGCTGGTTGATGCTGTAAAACCACATGGGAAGAAGGTGGGAAATTAGGCACTGAATTTAGACTTGTGGATGGCGTGGCCTGGTGCAACAAAGAATTCGTACTGCTGGTATTACTCCACTTAATCTTGGTTGTGGTTATGCAGGTAATAGGACAGGTCACATCATGAGTTCAGGAACAAAATTGGGTGTTCTCCTGATTCTTTCTAATAGAGTTTTATAGATTGGCATGCAGCACGCGCAAGGTCAAGTCAAATGAAAGGAACTGAAATTTTTGTGCACACTATATACATGCAATGCATGAATATTTCATAATCAGGGAGGAGGGTGATCATGTGAGCAGGTATGGCAGGTGGCGGGGTTAGGATCGCATGTTTGTTTGTAATCATATACATGTGCACTTTGCTGATTTTACTATAAGAAGAAGGTTGGAGTTAGGTAAGCATACCATTAACTAATAAGATGCAAATGAAGATAAATCCTCAAACATGAGGACAAAATGGAAGTGTGCTATCTTGGAAATTTTAAATAGCCATGATTAAGTGATGGTTCACACCACAAAATTTTTAGGATTATTCTTCCCAAACATTTTGTTTTGAAATTATACACATGGTTGAATAGATCACACGGAAGTAGAAGTGCCGAAGGAGGACAAGGAGCTAGGGCTTTGGACCTCTCCTTAGCTCGAAAGGAGTTAGAATTTTAAATGTATATACCCACATACACTTGAAAATTAAGCGTATATAGGGTGGCGATGGGGTTAGAATAGACATAAGAGGTCGTGGTGGGCTAGGTTTTGGGGAATATCACTGGTATACTCATATATATGCATATGATTGTAGCAGAGCCGAACGATAAGTTAGGGTTTTGATCCATAGTCCGGAAGAGAAATAGGATGAGCCTATTTGCGCATATACCAAGATAGTATATATGTGCATATATTCATAACAAAACATGGTGAAGTAGATGGTAGAAGATCATGGCATATGGGAGAGGTTCACAACATATATATGCTTCAACTTCGCAAGATACCATGTGAGTACATGTGTAGAGAATGGGAAGAGGTCATCTGATTGTTGTACACTGGTGGTGGTGTGAACATGAGAGAGGCGATAAGGTTCTACTTTGGTTTGCCTAAGAATTTTATTATTGTGGCAAAAAGTTTTTGTTAGCCCTAATTTTCATATTTTGGAAAATCAGGTTGTGACACCTTACTGATCCTGAAGCTCAGCTACGACAACCAAAGGGAAATCTTTTCGGTGAGTTAATTGCCTCTGCCTTGTCTAGTCATGGTTTGTTCGAATAGCACTACTAATGCTATCCGGGTCTTCTTTTGTAGCGAGTAGGCCGTGGGGCTCCCGACTCGGAGACTGAGCGGGCTGGTGCCCCCATTCAGGACGAAGACGTCGAAGTCCTCGGTGCGACCGCTCCGACCCTTGAGACAAGGGTCGAAGGTCCATCTGAGGCAGAGGCAATAGCGGAGACTGTCCGAGCGAAGTCTCCTACTCGGGCTTCTTTACCTCTGCTGCACCCCCAGCCCCAGGTACGAATTCGTGCTCGACTAGCTTTCTCCCTTTGATCTTTCCATACTCTAGGATGACGGGAATGAGCTTGTCGGAAAGTAGGATGTGAGCGACCCTCACCCGGAGGGGCCGACACCTTCCGCCGTGCCTACTCGCACGGAGGAGGACGCGCCGGTCGTAAGCCCTCCGGTAGATAAGGGGAAATCGCCGCTGGTTCCTGTCGAGAAGCGAAACTCAGAGGCGCCAGCAAAGGGATCTCACCCCCGGCGAAGCGCCGATGGTAAATCTTCTTTTCGGTTTTCTTCACATTCCTCATTTCTTTTCCTCGTGAAGACTGATAGGCTGCTTTCTCCGACTAGATTGACCATCCGTCTGACCGGGGCTACAACTAGGGCCGCTGCAGAGAAGTAGCCCCCGGCGGCGAGGCCGGCACAGCCCTCGGTTAAACAGACTCAGCTCCCAGAGTCAGAGCTGTCGGGGCCCGAGGACGACGACGTTTGCTCCCTGCTACAGGTAATCCAAGGAATCAGTAATCAAAATGTCAATGTACTCGGTACTAACCTTGTTGTTTTGCAGTGCGCCCTTTCTTGGGTTATCCCGTTGCGAGGCGAGCTCGAGGAGCTGAAAAAACGCCTCGAGTAGTCCGAGAAGAGCTAGGCGGAGAGCGAGGCCGAGCTCCAGATCGTGAAGGCCCGCCTTTCCGAGGCTGAGTTTTCACTGAACCGGAGTCAAATCTATGCAAGGAAGCTGGAGAAGGACCTCGAGCATGCCCTTTGCACGCTCGAGCTGGCGCTCATAGAGGTTGGAGTCGCCGTCTTCCCCAGCCCTCTGCGTGCTATCCGTTTGGTGGAGCTGTGGTGTCAGTCTCCCGCCTGAAGTCTGTCATCGAGAAGCTCCTTTTCGAGCTGCTGCAGCAAGGCGTCCGGGACGTTCTGGCCATGGCACTGGCTCTTCTGAAGTGCCAGTACCCGGAGCTGTCCTTGGAGGCCCTTGAAGCCAATCTGCCAGCTGCGAGGAAGAGGAGCTCCTTGATGCTGTACAGGGTGTGGCTGATGCTTTTGCGGACCGCATCCAGACACCTAATCTGCCTAAATAACTTTGTAATACACTGTGATTAGTAACTGTACTTTAATTAGTGTGTTTTTGTTTTCTAAAAGCCTGAACTCTACTACTCTACGAATGTTTGTCGGACGCGAGGGTTCTCGTAGACTTAGTCGAACTTTGCGTCCACTTTCCTTGACTTAGGCTTATGAGTTGTGCCGTATGCCGCTGACTGCGATCGACCAGGCCTTAGGTTTAGTCGGATGGAGGTCTCATTGGCTCCTCATCATCAGTAAACGCGATAAGGGGTCTTCGTACAGTCTATCATAGCCATAGTAACAACTCATGTTCCCTTGTTGTAGGGATACTGGACGCCATTAGTAAGTCCTACTTTTGCCCTGGTTATGACAACATTGCACTCTATCCGCAATGCCTGCTGCTCAAAGTAGTCGGGGATGCGGATAAGCAAGCGGGTTCTGTTGGCTTAGTCATATTCGCACCTTTTCTTCTTCCTGTACTTGTGGTCGGGAAACTTTACTACAGAACCAGGGAGCTTAGTCTACCAGGCCTTAGGTCTGGTCAGGTGGGGGGCTCAGTGGCTTCCCCTGTCACCTGCAGACACGTTAAGGGGTTTTCCTTGCATCCCTGACGGTTTGTAGCGCGGAACCACTTTTCCCTTTGTGCAGGTTGAATTGTTGGTCACGTCTATGCGTGCGCCAATTTTGATGCCACCTACTTATCCAGTCCCCGACTGTCTTATTCGAGAAGTTTTTCGGATAGGCAGTCTGAAAAAATAAATATCTAACTAGAAACTTGATATTAAAAAACTGTGAACTGACTGAAGTATCATTTACAAGCTACTTAAAAAAACTGCTAGGAAAAACTAGAAGTAAAAAACATCATGTCCTCCTCTCGAGTTGTCGTTGGTTGCTCCAAAGACTCTCGTGCTCTTGTCGTGACCCGCTGAAAAAGCTTATCGAGTGCGCGTGCTAGGCGATGGCGTCTGGAGCGTCTTATCATCGGCTTGTTCGCAGCTTGAGGACTTGAGGCTGGAGCTGGCGCAACCTGAGACGGACTGGCGGTCGGAGGGGTGATGACTGTGCGATCTTACCGAAGGTGTGTGCACGAGGAACTCTCTAATGGGACTCGACTATCTCTTTACTGTTAACTCGAGCGACTTGGATTGGGCGACTTCTCCTGTGGAGCCGTTGTCCTGCTGAGGAGAAAGTCTTTTTTGCCCCAGTTCCGAACTAGTCGTAGAACCTGCTCTCCGACTTGGAGGGGGTGTTTTTCGAAGTCATCGCTTGTAGTTGCGGTAGAGGTCTTGCTGACGCGAGGGTGCACGCAGCAGCGTCGAAGTCTGCTTTCCTGCTCGAGAGTTGATGTTTTTCTGCGAGGTCAAGGTTACGCTTGTCGCAAAGTAATGCTTCCTGAGGGGAGCTTTTTATTGTGAGGACACCCTTCGGGCCAGGCATCTTCATGCACTGGTAGGCGTAATGCGTTGCTGCCATAAACTTGGCCAAAGTTGGGCGCCCTAAGATAGCATTGTATGCCATCTCGAAATTGACTACGTCGAACATGATCTTCTCTGTTCGGAAGTTCTCCGGTGTTCCGAAGGTAACCGGTAGTGTGACTTGCCCGATCGGCATAGCCGACGAGCCTGGGATGATACTGTGGAATGCTGTGTCACCGTCTAGACCGATGACCGCGGCACTTGCATCACATCGAGGGCTTTTGCAAATAGGATGTTAAGGGAGCTACCTTCGTCTATGAGCACCAGGGCCACTCGGCAGTTATTGATCGTTGGTTCGACAATGATCGGGTATCGTCCTGGTTGAACACAGTTCTCGAGGAAATCGGTTTGGTCGAAAGTGATCATGACCTCCAACCACTTGACTACCCGAGGGACTCGCGGTATACTTGCAGGAATTTCTCGGGCAATCGCCTTGTACTGTCTCTTCGACTTGTAGGAAACCGAGCCCTCGAATATATGCTCGATCGCTTGACATGCCCCTGGAATGGCTCAAGAGCGGAGTCATCGTCGGAAGTCATGTCCCGGCTGTTGCTTTTGACCTGCGGGCTCTCCCCGTGGAACTTCTCTCTTTCTTCCTTGAGGTACTTCTTGAAGATGCGGCACTGACGGAGATCATGCGAATCAGTCTGGTGGAAGTCGCACCAGAATTTTCCTGTCTTGTCGGAGGAAGTCGTTTGCTTATCCTTGGTGCGCGGTCGCCAGGTGCGCTTCTCGGGGAGATCGGCCAACACCTCATCGGTTTTAGATCTCTTCTCCCTGTTCCCTCCAGAGGATTTCTTCTTGCGCTTCGTCTTTGTTGAGTCATCTCTGGTCCGGAGGGGAGACCTGGGCAGCCTGTTCTGTTGCTGCTTGATGTAATGTAAGGTTTCCTCAGCACAGGCAGCCTTTTCGGCTAGGTCCATCAGCTATGTCGTTGTCCTTGGAGGGTGCCTGATCAGGTCGGGTGTGCACATCTCGTTTTTGCTACCTCGAACAAAGGCACGGATGACGTCCGAGTCTGTTATTTCAGGAATAGTGTTGCGAACAGCACTAAACCGCTTGGTGAACTCTTGAAGGGTTTCGTCCGGGTGTTGGACGACTAGGAATAAGTCATCGATCCGGCCGGGACGTGTTAATGTACCTTGGAAGTTTCCGAGAAGCATATCGCAAAGCTGTTCCCAGGAGCAGATCGTTCCTGGGGGTAGGTTCGTCAACCAGGTCCTGGCTGCTCCTCTAAGAGCGGTCGGGAAGTAGTTGGCCATGACTTTCTTGTTCCCGCCTGCGGCCTCGATTGTCATAGTGTAGATCTGCAGGAACTCTGTAGGGTTTGTGGTGCTATCGTATAACTCTAGAGCCCCGGGCTTGAAGCGAGATGGCCAGCGCACATGTCGGAGCTCCTGGGACAGCGCTTGGCATCCGTTGATGGTTCTCCGATAAGGAGCGTTCTCACTGCTGTTCGGGGTTGGAGATCGTCCTCGGCTACTAGCGCAATGCCTGTGGTCTCTCCGGAGAGGAGATTGCTCTCGTTGGCGCCTTTGGGATCGGCGCTCGTTGAGCGTGTCACGGAGGTCGACATGCTGTTCCTCCCGGCGAGACCTGGCCTTAGGATGTCGTCCTTCTCCGTCTACTTCCTCTTGTCAGAGAGGGGTCTTCCCTCGGTTGGAGATGTGTGTCACCGACTGGAGTCGAGAAGACTCTGCTTGGGCTTGGGCATACTGTAGTTCAGCCCCCAGCCGTTGTAGCCATTGTACTCCATCGGGTGTCGTCAAATCTGCCACCGGTGGTCGTGACAGCAGATTGTGCACCTCGACGAGTCTTCGAGCAGTTCAGGACACATATAGCCCCATCCCTTGAGGGGTTCCATCTGCTGCCGCAGGCATACTCCCGTTCCCGCGGGGAGTAGCCGTTGGGTTTTGATGTTGTGAGCTCCCATGCTGATCCGGGTCCTCGAGATCTTCCCAACCGTCATGGATCGCGAGAACCACTCGAGGGTCTAGATTAGAGGAGGTGTAGTTCCACTCCATCGTGTCTTCCTCATCGGGAGCGATATGGTGATCGGGATCTTTATCGTTTGGTCGATCAAAAGTTGCAGGCGACAGTCCGAACAGCGGGCTGGTCGCTCCTGCCTGGGAATCGTCGGTTAGCACCAACGTTCCTCCGAAGGCCCTGGCGCACTCGGTTCTGAAGTGAGCAGCTTCGCAATCCGAGTATTTGCCAGAGACGTATTCTCCTAGATCTACACGGTCGGTTGCCGAGTACAGATCTATCTGGCCGAAGTTGTCGTAAAAGCCCAGATCTGAGTATCCGGTACGTTGCGTGAGAGCGATCGGATCCCCCGCCGAACCTGCTTCTTCCTCCTCGGGTCGAACCGAGGAGGGCCGTGCAGTCGGCGTCATGGGCTGATCGCGACTAGTTGCACATCTTGCCGAGACTTCGATACTTCCTTGACGGCTTGAGCCGGAGAGGTCCCCACGGTCGGCACCATCTGTCGACGATTGGTAAACCGCCGATCTTACGGTAGTCGTGAGATAGAGATACTTGTTGTTGGGTAGGGACCCCTAGGGCACAAGGCCAAGCGGTCTGACGACAAGGAAACGCCCTTTTTATACTGGTTCGGGCCTCCGTCAGGATAACAACCCTACGTCCTGTTCGTATATATTGATCAGAGAGTATCTTACAAAGGATGTGTGTGTTAGTGGCTATCCTAGACCTAATTGGAGGCTATCGAGGCGGCGGGTCTTCTCGTGGGAATTGTTGGGGGCTTCTGGATGGCTTCAGGCTTCTTGGGACTTGAAAGACTTAGAAGACTTGTTCGACTTGTAATACTTCAAAGACCTGTCCTCCCCTATGGGATTGCTGATCCTTTTATAGAGGGCTTCCCGAGTCGTACCAGACATGGACTTATGCCCGAGTAGAACTTTGGCTTCCTTAAACGTCGGGATTGACTTCCTAGTTTAAGGGGTGTCCTTCCTCCTTATGGGGGTTACCTTATCTCCTGGGGATCCTTACCGGATACGTATTCTTATTCCGATAGTCCAGGGAATCATATACGGATACCTCCTCGTATACGGGATACTATACTATTCATCGTCACATCATCTCTCTGTCCTCTCTCTAGCTAAGTAATTCCTAATCTGAAAATTCTTGCATTTTTTCTATGCAGCATCAAAACACATCATTCAAGCAATTCTTGTGGTTTTGATTCCTGCTGGATTCAAAACATGCCATGACATTCAAATTCTTTGTTTTTCCTATTTCTACATTTTTAGATTTTTTAGTTCCAAAGAGGCCCTAAACTTTGGAGGTTATGCGTGGTTTATGGTTGATTTCAGAGGGGTTGTTTCTTCAGATACCAATTAAGTTGTCATGTTTCTTGGCGGGCCTATTACGTCATTCGACAACCCTAATTGTGCTTGACGCACCGTCACCGATTTAAGCGGCCAGCCTCTCCCTCTATGCAGGGGTGTAGCTACACTGAAATCGACCGAAATTCATCAGAGGGGTGAGGGCTTCGTTGGCTTATGTGGTTTGGCCACCAAGAATACACCCTATATGGGATAGAGTGGTGCACAAACTGATTTTGTGGGCTAATTGGTACGAGAAAAAAGTAGACCCAGATACCTATACAACCTCCTAGTTCTATGTGGCCCTACCCGTACCTCTATGTTAGGCGATGCTGTTCTTTCATTTATGTTCTATGTACTGCTGCAGCTCAAAACACACCATGCATTGTCTTAACTCTTGACCCCACCTCGTGTTCCTATGTTTCATCCCCTAATATTTCTTCATCTCCCTCGCCCCAATCTTCTTGATCCACACCGACTCCCCCCTCCTTCTCATACTCTTCCATACTCTCCACTATCTTAGCACCACCACAGCACATCACCCGTAGACGGGAGGAGGCCCATCTCCGGTACCCTCCGCCGTTTTCCTTGAGAGCGTGCCGGTCAAAAAATATGAATAATGAAGACAATTTAGATATAACATATGCATGAAAGTTATGTACTGAAGGGTTTTGTATGTACATGGCCATTTAATTTATTCTCTCACTTATAAATATAAACTATAGATACAACCAACCGGCTGGAGTGCCCCTAAAGAGCGAAGGATTGCGGTGTAAAGTGCCATTTACCACTTTATTCTGAAACAAGGTGCCATTACCACTTCTGTTTTAACATAAAGTTCGAGCATGCTCTAGAAAAAGGACATATAATTGCTTGTTGGCCAAAGCAATGGAGATCCTGCCGCCTTAGCTGCCTACTACGTACGTTGCTCTATGGACAGCCTCCCTCTCCATGACATGCTTATCTAGCTCACTAATCAGTTGCTTCTAAGACTAGACATGACCTTAGGTTCCTAGCCGCCCGAACGCAAGCAAGCAAAAAACGTTTGGCGAAGACTAGGTTTGATTAGTTAGTCGATCGGTGCAATTAAAGCCAGTACACATGCATATCTCGATTTGGACCCAAAAGACATCATGTTCTAGATTTGGACCCAAAAGACATCATGTTCTCGGCTTCGTTTTGGGAGATTATCCGCGTATGTATTTTCTTTATTTTAAAATAGATTTTTTTGGTTTTGCATAGTTTTAAATATGCAACATTAACCACTACTTTTAATTGAGTATAAATAAAATATTATGATTTTTGTGATAAATTTAATACGGAGTAATAATATTTGCATATAACTAATATAAATCATTTTTAATTGATTAGTGGTTAAAAATAAAAAATTTGATTGTACGCTTTAAAAAAAACAGGTTTTAGAAGTTGCCTAGAATTAATTGACTTTTGAAATTTTCATGTATCGAGATCGAGCAACATGTAAACTGTATGGTTGAGCTCCACAGCTCGAACTTCGAAGCTCCTAGCTATGGCCCCATTTGGGACAGCTTCAGCTCCACGAAAAAATGAAGCTGGGTTTTCATAGCTTCACTTTTTCGTGGAGCTGAAGCTAGAGGTACATCGAAGATGGTTAGAAGTCATATTTTATTAATATTGTATACTAAAAATAGATATATAAATTATTTTATTTTAGCTTTTAATCTTCAAATCTAACGTGGAGCTGGGAGCTGGAGCTGTCCCAAACGGGCCTATATACTTGGATCATCTCTCCAAGAGAGAATTTTTTTTTATGGGCATGAGCATCTGCCCTGGACTTCTGAATTCTTGGATTCTCCGGTAACGAGCAGTTTTTTTATCGCTGAGCTATCGTACCATAGCTCGTTCACGTCACACACGGTTACGATGTCTTGCACTACGTGCATGCAAGTACGTAAAACCGTACGTAGCGAAATCGACACCTAATAAATGAAGCTTTTAGTTTCTTTTCGTTTTTAGAGAAAGAGAAAAAGACCGATTTCCATTACTACTAGAAAGCAGGAACCATAAGCTACGGATTATAGGTCCGGGGCTAAGAAATACACTTAAGCTAACAAACATATACTCCAAATTAATTGTTGCCCTTAAAAGGCTTAAAAATACACCATTTGCTTAAGTAGATAACGAATTAATTCACACAGCGACTCAACGAGCTTTGTTACTTAACAGTTAACGCAAGGAATTAAGAAAGCAAGCATGCATGAGCGCTTGCATTATCCGATCAAGTGGTGGACGGAGAGACCCGCGCGCGCTTCTGTTCTCCTTGCTTCCACACCACCCCATCCTCCTCCACGAAAATCGATCTCGTCCATCCATCCATCCCATCCCGTCCCATCCAGACCTGTAAACACTCGCCACATGTGCACGCACGCGCGCCCACCGTCTCTTGCCTTCCGGACAAACACATCTCCCGCGCTCACGCCACCCTCCCCTCCCCCTTACCTAAACCCCTCATCCATGGCGGATCGATGCTCTCACATGTATATATACCTGCACACTCATCTCCATCGCGCACCAAGATCAGCAGCACACGCACGCACAGCAAGCTAAGGCTATAGGTACAACTCCCCATTGAAACTGTGTACGCGCGTACGTAGTAGCTGCTCGTTGAGGGATACGAGATGGACGGTGGTGGCGGCAGCGCCGACGTTTGCCGGTCCGTGCGGGTGGTCATCGAGGGCCAGCCGAGCGACCCGGTCGGGGCGCCCGGGCCGTTCGCGGCAGCGACGCCCTTCGAGCCGCAGCTGTCGGACTCGCCGCCGCGCTCGAGCGTGGGCGACCGCGCCCACGACGAGGCGTCGTGCAGCAGCATGCGGGACGTCGCCGACGGGGGTGCGGCGGGGCCGGAGCGGAAGCTGACGCTGCTGGCGCTGCGGCTGGCGATCCTGGAGAAGGCGGCGAGCGGGCTGGGCGCGCTGGGGTTCATCTGGGCCACCGTCGTCCTCCTCGGCGGCTTCGCCATCACGCTCGGGCAGGACGACTTCTGGTCCGTCACCGTCATCCTCCTAATCGAGGGCGCCCGCATCTTCAGCCGCAGCCACGAGCTCGAGTGGCAGCACCAGGCCACCTGGTCCCTCTCTTCTGCCGGCCGCTCCAGCTTCCGCCTCGTCGCCCGATCATTCCGCTTCGTCTTTGGCCTGAACGACGGCGCCAACGGCAGCCGCAAGGTGGCTTCCGCCGCGCCTAGGTGGAGCTGGAGATGGAGGAGCTGGAACTTCCTGTCGAGGCACGTCGGGAAGGCGTTCTACTGGCTGCAGCTGGCGTCGGCGACGGCGTGCGTCATGCTGTCGGCGGTGCGGCTCATCAGGCAGGACTTCGGCGACGTGGAGGAGGCGCGGACCAACCGGCGCTCGGCGCTGGACATCTTCTACGGGCTCGCGCTCGCGGAGGCGCTACTGTTCCTCACGGAGAAGGTGGTCTGGGAGTGGGAGGTCAGCCACGGCCGCCTGCTCGAGCGCGTCGCCGGCGAGTGCCACCTCGCCGGCGCGCCGGGGCTCCTCGCCATCCGCCGCTTCTTCTACGACGCCTACTCCCGGTGCGTCGACGGGAGCATTTTCGACGGCCTGCGCATGGATCTCGTCTCCTTCGCCGAGGAGCTCCTCGTCGAGGGCTCGCACGACGAGCAGCGCATCGGCGTCGGCATCCTCGTCAACGTCGCGGGGAGCCCGCGGCTCGGGGACGCCGCGCTGCGGCGGGTCGGCACGTCCGCCGCCGTCATGGAGCGGCTGGTGGAGATGCTCAGCTGGAAGGGCGCCTCCGAGGCCGGCGCGCGGGCGTCCGCGGCGATCGTCGTGTCCAAGCTCGCCAGCAAGAAGCGGAACGCACTCCGCGTCGCCGGCATTCCCGGCGCCATCGAGTCGGTGTCGTCGCTGCTCTACGCCGCCGACGAGGAGTGCAACCTCCTCGGTCTACTCATCATCAAGAAGCTCGCGCACGACCACGACAACTGCAGCAAGATCGGCAACGCCCGCGGCCTCCTCGACAAGATCATCGACTTCTCCGCCATCGACAGCGGCGCGTTGTCGTCATATCCGGCCAGTGTCACGATCACCCCTTCCCGCGCCAAGGCCGTGAAGCGCTCGCTGCAGGTGATCAAGATGCTCGCCGACACGACGGGAAGCACGGGTAAGCTGCTCCGGCGGGAGGTTGCGGAGATCGTGTTCACGGTGAGCAACATACGCGCCGTGCTCCAGCACGCCGCCGGCCACCTCGAGCTGCAGCGGCTCGGCGCCGAGGTGCTCACCCGCCTCGCCATGGACGCGGACGCGCGCGAGAAGATCGGCGGCACCGGCAGCGTCATCTCCCTCCTCCTCGGCATGTTCCTCCAGATGGGCATCACCGACGAGGGTGACGCCGTGCGCGTCGAGGCCGGCGAGGCGCTGGCCATGCTGGCGCTCGAAAGCCCGCGCAACTGCGACCGGATACTCAGGTCCACGCCCGCCGTCATCAACCGCCTCGTCGAGGCGCTGCGCGACAACGCCGTCGGCATAGGCGCGGCCAGGATCCTGACCAACCTCTGCGCGCACGCCGGCGGCGACGAGCGGTTCGCGCAGCTCCGCGCCATCACGTCCGGCGCCGCCACGGTGCTGCGCAACATCATGGCACCCAACAAGTCGAGGCTGCTTGAGGTGTCGCTGGGCCTCGCGGCGCAGATGGTGAAGCTCATGGGCCCGCACGAGCTGGCCCACCACCTCGTCCACGCTGGCGTCAGCGACGTTGACCTGGTCGACCGTCTGGTCAACGTGCTGGCACGGTACAGCCGCCCTTCGATCAAGGTGCCGCGGATCAGACGGTTCGCGGTGGAGCTCGCGATCGGGACGCTGAGGACGATGCCGTCGTCCTCGTCCTCGTCGTCGGCGGCGGCGGCGAGGCCGTTCGCGGAGGTGATGGCGGCGGCGGGGATGGGGCGGGAGCTACGGCGCGTGGCGGAGACGACGTCCGAGCTGGAGTGCTTCCACGTGTTCTCCGGCAGCGCCGGGGTGAGCCGGCACGGGGTGAGCCTCTGCGCGCTCGTCGACACGGCGCTGGAGCTCATGGGCATGGACGACGTGGGCGGCCAGTAGCCGAGCTCCACGTGTGATACATGTGTTGCCGTTTGCGTATGGACATGAGCCTAGAGCAAAGTTTGTTGTGTGCGTATGCTTCTTTCGTTTGTCAAATTCACACGGATTAATGACTATAATCTCTTGTTTGATTCTTTCGAGCTCGGAGCTTGCATGCAATTTATCCATCGGTCAAGTACGTGGGAGGAATTTCTTGGTAAGAATGTTTGTGTGTTGCTGCAAGCAGAAGCATGCATGTGTTTCGCTTTTAGTTTTTTTCCTCTGCACAAATAAATTGTACTAAATGCAACGGAGTTGCAAGACGTGCAAGGAACAGGAAGCATTCGCTGATCATGCGCGTTTGCTTCCTCATGGGAACTTCTCCTTGCAAAACACCGCAAGGCGATTACTGTGCCATGCAATTTACTCTTCCTAGCTGTAGGGCCTTAGGGAAGTTGTTTATCTGTCGACGTCACTATGTTGCAAGAAAATTCTCTTTCGACGGCCGCCGACGCCTGTACAAGCACAGCCTCCGCCATCCTCCACCTCGCCGGCCTCCTCCGCCGTCCTCTACCTCGCCGACCGTCCTCCGCCATCCTCCACCGTCGCCATTACAATGGCAACTGACGGTCAGTACACCGGCATCGAGACAGAACAACTTACCAGAAAAGCCAAAGAGCCACCGTTGACTGACGGTGAGTACACTGGCATCGAGACTGCCGCCGCCTGCGGAAACAAGCGTGAAACGATGGGAGCCCACCAGCACCTCAAAACTCTGTGCAGCTTCTACCATTCGCTAGCTGCGCCTGACCTGCTCCGAGCGAAGCGCGTACCTGATAAACCTTGGCGAGAATCAATTACTGCGGCCATTGAGTAACACACAAAAGCCGCAACAGGCATTAACAGCAAAAGAAGGCGCCCCGATACAGACGGCCGCCTGTGGACGCAACATTGTAAGCGCAGGCGGCACTGCTTCCACCTACCACCCGAAAAAAAGGACCAAGGAGCCGTCTGGCACCGGAAACACAAGAGAAAGGAGCCACTTGCCGCCAGAAATGGAAAAGAGAGGACCCACCTCCCGCCGGTAACGACAGATCCACGTCCCCGCCACCACCGACCGGCAACATCAAGCCGACACTATGCAAGCACCACTGGCACCTGCCATCGAAAACAGAAAACAAGGAAAGGAACGAAGAAACAGGGAAGGAGCAAGCACCACCGCAGAACCCATCTGTCGCCGCCGCCATTCCCTAGAGAGCCCCGAACAAAAATCATCCGATTTTTCCAACAGAACAGCATCGCCAACACGTGGACCGAGCTTAGCACTGACCGGTCCATGAAGCGCACCAGCTGTCAGACAAGAGACGCGACACTCGCCCGCGGCACCCGCCTGAGACAATCCGAGCCGCCCGCCCCGCATCGGACGTAAATGGAACCCGAGAGCCCGCTCGCCTCAATCCTGGCCGTCCAGCGGCGATCGGACGTAATGAATCGTCGGGTGAACGAGGGGGCTCGGGGTCTGCCCGGTTTTAATGTTACTCAATAATAAATGTACAGTGACTGATGCATCGTTGTGTGCTTCTCTATGTACATAAACACGTAACAGTGACCCAAACTAAAAAGTAAAATTTAAAACAAATTATCCACATACATCACACATAAAATTACATATACATTATACAACGTATTTAAGAATACACAAACATCCCCGAAGCAACGCGTGGGTGCATGGTACACCTAGTTTTCTGTAGCGAGCCATACACAACCACTACTACAGAATTCATTTAACGGGACGTCCCTGAACAGACGGTTTTTTGAAGCCGTCTGTACAAATAGTAGCACAGACGGTTCTAAACGAAAACCGTCTGAGAAAATGACTACAAACTGTTCCCAACAAGCGGGACGCTACAGTACAGACGGCTCCAATTTGGAACCGTCTGTACAAATAGCACAGACGGGTCCAAACTGGAACCGTCTGTACAAATCAAACAGTCCAGACGGTTCTAAGTTTGGAACCGTCTGTACAAATCTGCAAATAGTACAGACGGTTCTAAACTGGAACCGTTTGTACAAATCGAACAGTACAAACGGTTCTAAGTTTGGAACAGTCTGTACAACTCTGCAAACAGTACAGACGGTTCTAAACTTGGAACCGTTTGTACAAATCGATTTGTACAGACGGTTCTAAACTGGAACCGTCTGTACAAATAGATGAAGCAAGGCTAATTGATTTCTGCTGCCGCGGCAGCAAAAACTGTAGATTTTCTTACCGCGGCAGGAAAGTGGCAGCGCTGGGGAGGGAATTTGACAGCTCCGATTGTCAAACAGTTTTCACGGCTGTGAGCGGGAGGCCAAACTCTACGTCTCCAGAAATTTTGAGCCAATTCCAAAAAAGTCGACGAAACGACTAGTGGAAATCCCAGCCCGAAATCGAAGATTTTGAAAACGGCGCCCGGACAAAATTGCTCGGCAGAAGCTGGGATCAAGGTGGAAAGCAAGTCCTCGACTCAAGCTAACCAGGGAAACAAGAATCACCCAATTCAGAGTCCGGGTGAAGGAGATATACCCTCCGCAAGATCAAAAAAGTGGCGGAAAAACTTCCGGAGCCAAAAAGTCCTACTTAGAAGCCGAATTTTTTCAGATGTGCGTCGTCGTTAGCTTCGATTTGAGTGGTCGTGGACCCAAAACGGACTCCGTATGAGAAAGTTACGGCCGTTTTACTAAAACCTCTCAAACTAGAGTTGAATTTCGACTCAAACTAGTACTTGGAGCTCCAGCACAGACGGCTCCAATTTGAAATCGTCTGTACAAATAGCACAGACGGGCCCAAACTGGAGCCGTCTGTACAAATCGAACAGTACAGACGGTTCTCAGTTTGGAACCGTCTGTGCTATTTGTACAGACGGTTTCAAATTCAGAACCGTCTGTACTAGGGGCGTTCCGCTTGGTCGTAGGGACAAGTTAAAAGTAAAGCCGTCCCATACGTATCGCGAAGTCAGCCTAGATCAGTTGGCAACGTCACCGTTTGAACAACACGAGGTTGCGGGATCGAATCCCGCTGGAAGCATATTGTGCGATTTATTCCTAGTGGTTGGATGGGACGATGCGGATGGCCAGATGAGACGCGGTTGAAGGATAAGGCACCTGGCGCGAGGGGTTATATTTTTATTTTTAAAACACGACATCACAGAATTGATTAGTACAGACGGTTCCAAACTAGAACCGTCTGTACAAATTCATTTTGGAACGTCTGTGCTATTCGATTTGTACAGACGGTTCTAGTTTGGAATCGTCTGTACTAATCGATTTGTACAGACGGTTCTAGTTTGGAACCGTTTGTACAGACGGCTCAAAAACCGTCTGTACAAAACTGATTTGTACAGACTCTTTCGTCCAGACGATTCGAAAAACCGTCCCGCTCGGTGTTTCCGAACCGTCTGGACAAATCGATTCTGTAGTAGTGAACCTTAAGAGGAAGACAATGGTCCAGTCGCCTCACTTTCAAATAAATATGATTCCAAGAGCAGCCAATCATCACCACATCTGTCCGAGGGAATAGCACAAAACTTGTATTGGGTATCGCACACAATTCTGCAAAACATGGACAGCATTCGTCTAGCATCCGTTCACAGCAACCTTAAGAACGAATATATAATCTTTCTCCTCGTTACTGATATAACTGGCACCTGCGTACAGAACATTTTTTAGACAAAGTGTGCAGAACTGATAAGTTCATTGTGTCCCGATACTTTGAAGTTGAGGGCACTGCTTAGAAATGTCTTTTCTGAACCCCTCCTCTCAACCGGTTTACTAGAAACAAATAGCAATAACGACAACCTAAGCCTATTTTGATAACAGACCTGAACGCAAAGAATTAACCGGCTCAGAAAACACAATACCTCAGCTAGTTCATATTTTGAATGGACTAAGATAATAATTCAGTCAGTTAAAAAATATAACCGACTAGAATAAAGACATTATCTCAATCGATTACTCAATTTGAATGGGCTGTGGTAACAACTCATAATAACTCAGTCCGTTTAAATTTGGAACCGACTAGAATAGTAACTAGGTAAGCCCCCTTTCGAACGGGTGCCTTCCTCCGCTCCTCCATATCCACATTCCGATCTAACCCTAACCGCATCACATCCTCCCCCTATCAAACCCCTGCCGCCGCCACATCCTCCCACCTCATCCTCGCCTTAACCGCCGCTGCATTCTCCTCCATGCTGCTGCCTCTTCCCCGACGACCCGGCCACCTCCTCACGCTTGACTACGCTCTCGACGCCCTCGACACCTGCCACCCCCTCCTTGTCCTCTAACTCACCCTCGACGCCGGCGCTGCACCCTTACCGTCGACGTCCTCCTCCTTGACCACACCCTCCTCGCACTTACCATCGATGTTGGCGTTGTTACTATGCAGAACATCAGATGGGGTGATAGTCTTGTTGGCTTCACGAAGATTGATGTTATCATGCCTGTCAATCCTGATGCTAGCCGTCTGTATAGTGAGGAGCCCTTCCCTCTAGCTAGCCAGGAGTAGTTGGACACTTATAATCAGTACTTTCTATCGTTGAAGACTTATTATTGTTGAACACTATATATTATTAACAGTATTCAATACTTTCTCTCGTTGTGTATGTGTATGTGATGTTAATGTCAATGTGCATGTGTAGCTAAATGTCAATGTGCATTTGTGAATTAAGGGGAAATCTGGATATATGTACTGTATTTTCTGTTTTAAGGCAGACAGAAATCTGACTTCTGCTTGTTAGTCGTAATTAACATCCTAGCCGGTTCTGCTCCACAAACAGGCTAGAATAATACTAAGGTAGTCGGTTCAAAAGTAAAACCGACTTTTTCAGTCAGTTTTGTGATTGGAACCGACTAGAATAATGTAGTATCACAGTCGATTTTGTGCTTAAACCGGCTGAGGTACAGTCAATTTTGAAACCAGCTGAAATAACATATATTATTAGTTCTCCTTGTTTGTAGCCTGATCCAAGATCGGTTGAGATAGCTATTTTGAAACGGCTTTAAAGATCGCTTTTGTAGTAGCGGGGTCTTCTGTTGCCCATCTCATTTCATTGAAACGGGGCCTGAGTTCATTATAGCTAGCACGGAGTATATTCGAAGCAATACGTACATATGGACATCCACGCATCATACGCACACCACACGCGTCCAATTCCAATATCTAATACAACAAACCGATGGGTCTTCTTGAGTGTTCCAATATATTCCTAGCGAATGTGTCATCTCCACCTTCCTATCCACCGAGCACAGAATCTATCATCTATTCAGCACAGCCAGCCCTTGATGTCCTGATCGACAGAGCTGATGCGTGGAGCATTCCTTAGTTTCCACAGACCCTGAAATAGCTGAAGCGATGACATTAACAACGGCACCCTAGTTGCCAATTTATCGTCTCCAGATCTCATTAGTATAGAACGGCACATCTAACACTGTTCAAAAATGATATTCCACATGATTTTGGTTACCTACAAAAATTATCCGTCAAGGATAAGACGTCGTCATCTCAAACGGTTCCGAAGCCACCAAGGATTAGGCAGTCATCGGTGACGGTTCGAGCGAGGAAGCTATATGGGATGAGGCAGTCATCCGCGACAGTTCCTGAGGCGAAGCCATGTGGGATGAGGTTTATAAATCTGTTAGGATTCCGGAATTTAGCTTGACTTAGGTTTGATGCAATGCTGAAATATCCGAGCAAATAACCCAACAAGGCATATAGTACCGGTGCCATATACACCATTGTTGAGTAGTTTGACACCTGACCAACGCATCATACGATTACGAACGTCTTATGCAATCACATGGTCAAGCTGAGCAAAAGCGAACATCAACTCCAAAAGTCGAACGAGATCCCAAAATCCTGTAAAGACTTAGTGCCATCCTCAAGTACTTTAAATGCAGTACTTTCAGAGGAGCCCGGTGATTGTACCCTTACCCTAGCCAAGCCCGGAGGCTAGTGGATCGCTAGAAATCTGGGTACAACCACTCACACTCTGCCTAGCCGGCCAATGCATTGTAGCTAGTAGGTCACTCAATTCAAACCATCGCACGTAACGAAAACGAGAGAATAAATGCTACTTCTTTACGGCTGTTCCGTACACTACGAAATATACACACATGGTTTATCGGAGGCTATGTTAAATTTTAATATCACAACAAAACTCTAAAATAAAGGAGCTACATGATACATAAACATAGTCCCAAACACGGACACTTGTTTACGTCACACCCAACACAACTCGAAGGTCGTTTACAACAAATGACAAGTACGAATAGTAGTGGAAAAAAATATAAAACATCCTAGATGGCAGTCCCTACCATCTCTGGAAGACCAACATAACCCACCATTGACTAATAGAACAAACCAAACAACTAGACATCATTACCATTTATTCACATATTTGAACAATAATTTCATATCAGCAAGAAATGTGAAATCAACCAAGATTTTAACATTTTATCACATTAAGTCAACCAAGACTATATGCATTCAAGTCCACCAAGACTTCCTTGACAGATTAAGTCAGCCAAGACTTAACCGCATTGTTTTTCTCAATCGAAAAGTGCCCCGAAGTGTCATTGGCTCATAGTTGGCTGACCACGAACACCTGGCACTCATGTTTGACACTTCCACTATGAGTGAAGGGTAGAGCCCTATGACATCAGCATCGATTGGACGACTGGGTGCATATGTTCACCTCGCCCATCGATCCATCTGTGGATGGCAAAATCCCTGCTCTCACATCTCACTTATTAGGTTCCATAGTTCATTGGTCCATTTTAAAACCATGACCCACTGAAAGAGCATCTAGGCCTCTAAATGGTTTTGATGGTTAATGGCAACCCCAACTAGAATCTAATATTTACAATGAGTGTAAGCAGGATGAGTAGGTTCCATGAAGAGGATTCATCTAGGAAAGGATGACCACCCAAAAGTACAAAGGTGGTTTCCAGGACAAGGAGATAACTGCGCTAGGCAGCTGTGCCACAGCTGTGAAGAAGCCGATGTTGTGCAAGGAGTTGCAAGCAAGGTGATGGTGGCTTGATGCATCAAGAGCCGTGACTACAGTTGGTGAAAGCTGAAGCCTAGGTTTGCTAGTTTTCTTGTGTCCTTAGGAAACACCTGTACTATTAAGAAGGATGAAGTAGCAATGATTCCTTGGAGTTCCTTTTGCTCAATGCTCAGAGTGTTGGACAGTGGCACTGATGCTTTGAGATCAGTGGCACTGTAACAACAGTTTTGCACGAGTGTGAAACTGGGTTGTGCTAGCTTCCTAAAACTTTAGAGCCAAAGTTACCTGTGTGGCACAGCTGTGTCACATGTGAACTACCGCTCTATGACTCAGGTACATCTCTGTGGCGGGGGAGAGCTTGTAAATGCTAAGGGAACTGCACTGCAATAGTCTGTCTGCCAAGTCAGAAGATTATTGGAGGTTCTCTCCTAAGTAGGTATCAGAGTTAGTGTGTGCATTGAGAGCATGTAGTGTGCCAAGACCGGGCTGAGTAGTGAGGCTACGTCAGTTAGGGTTTCACCTGTGTCAGCCTCCGGTGACACAGGTGTTGGTCTGCCTGAGCTGGTTACCATTGTGCGTTGTTATTAGCTGTGTTACCGGTGCCTATCACAGGTGACCCACTTAATCCTACGTGGCATGAGTGTAACGGTCAGGTGCCTGTGGACTCTATATATAGAGGACCAGGGGAGGTCTCAGGCCTCAACCTTTGCCAAACATCTGCAATCCATTTCGACCGTTGCAAACCTCTTTTCTCCTGAACAGAAGAAAACATTCCTAAGTCTTTGAGCAGTGAGCACTGGTTCCTCCAAGAATTATTGTTGCAGATTCTTTCTTGGAGTGTCTACTCCTAGACAGGCTTAGGAGTTGCTGTGACCACCCAAGCTTGTGTGGGCTGGTACAGTAGTCTGTGAAGGTGATTTGAAGTCTACCTACTGTAAGGAGAAAAGACTTCCACAAGCAAGAGAAAGAGACCTGAGAACTCAGGTACTCGGAGAACAAGTACGATTCAATGCTGGCGATCTCTTCGGAGTAGCCTCTCCAACGGAGACATACCATGTCACGGACCCGGGATCCACATATGATTAGGGAAAACGCGAAGTCGCCAAGGACCGAAGGACTCGTCAGCCCGGTGGCACGGTATCTGCGCCGTACGCACCAAGGCGGAACGATCCGACACCCGCCACGTGCGGGCCGGCCGGAAGCGACCAATCTTCCCCAAACCACATATAAATCCCAGATACCGGTGAAGGGGTAAGACCGCGTGATAAGTCTGCGCTCCGCGATAGTCATAGGAGGACTAGAGCCCGGGATATGCATCCCCTCAACCTAACCTAGCCACGAGGTGCGAGTCTGGGAGGATCCAGCTCTGCTCTGCCGTCAGCGCGAGGCATGACGGTCGTAGGAGGCTTAGCGAGTACGGGACGAATCCCCTGGATCGACTCAACCAAAGCCACACAGGACTAGTGGTTCGCTCACCTCTGCCATCACGAAACGCAATCCTAGCACGCAATAATACCGCTGCATAGTTGTCCACATACTTCATCACATACACGCATTGTAAATGGACAACCGCAAGTAACAACTTGGACTATCACAGCACAAACTCTACTAGAGAAAGACTTATAGAATACATATATATATATACATAGCGACTCGGGAGTCGATCACAATATACATTATTACAAACAGCAGCGGAAGAAAAACGGAAAATGCCCGAGATGGTGAGGAACCCATCTTAAACAGCCCACAAGATTCCCAAGAAGGTCGAAGCCGAAAGAGGTAAACCGAAGCAGCGGAATGGCCACATCGAAAGCTCCACGAACCTGCCTAGGATAAACCTAGGTGAGTACAACCACCGTACTCGCAAGACATTGCTCATCAATTAATTAAAACATGGTATTAATCCTGTCGGATAAGTGATGAAGATTCACTACTCTTATCAAGTTCCATTTGCATAATGTCCTACACATACTAGTATAACCAAAAGTAAACATGGTGCAATTCTAGTTAGCAAGGCATAATCATACGAACAATTCACTGACAGCAGAAGACATGTCATGGAAAACTACTACCAAACCAGATTCCATACAGCTTAATGGAGGAACGTGATGGTAATCACTAGTCACATGTGCACCTCAAAATATAATTACGATGGCTCTCACTTGCCATCTCCCAACTACTTGGGACAGAACAAATCTCCACATTGACAGTGAACCATCACGACCACACATTCATTTAATCTCTCGGACCGTTACCGGCAATCGATCACCCTGAGTGCAAAGAGTGCCTTAACCCTTGGAGGTTGCAAGGCTCCAAGGGTCTCAGTCTTACCTCAACTACACCCCAGCCTCGATGCCGCTAACGCCCACGTGTGATAAGGGGAGTTATCACAATGGAGTCACCTCAGGGTTGGTATCGCGACAAACTCCATACCCCTGGTCGCAACATGCTCCTCCAATGATACCAACTTTATCCATCGTACACTTTTCCTTCGGCTCTCACATCTCACCTTAACAAGTTCAAGTGATTAGGGCAACCAAGTTTATCCTCAGCCATAGCTGCTGCATAACACTAGACTTACACATACTAGTACGACATCAAGCACAGATTAAGCAAGCATTCACGCAAGTACCAAGTCAATCCAATTAAGTACGCCAAACAAGATTAACACACAATGTAATGATTAATCAACAAGCAATGGAGCTTGCCTCGTTGCTCGGGGAAGTACAGGGGAGCATGCGGGAGAACTCCAGAATACTCGAAACACCAGTAAGAAGTGAGTGACCTCCAAAAAGAGAAAGGCAACCCTAAGAAACTAATTCAAAAAGGATGAAGATGCATGAATGCCAGTGGTATGGATGCAACTACAGTGGATTTAAGAAGTATACAATTGCGTAAGCGGGTTAGTGTTCGTTCCATATGTTGGTTTAGTTTTAGTTGCGGTATAACTTTAATCATGGATAAACCTAGAATATGGAGGCATGCATGGGATACGATATGCAACGAAAGAGAAAGGCCTTAAATCTATAATTAGGGTTAGGGTTCATTCAATTAATTCGTAGCTATGGTAGATAAGAACATGGGGTCGTGCTTATATTCTGGCCGTTAGGCGAATTGTAACACTAAGCATTTTAAGTTTGGCTGTTAAGCTAGATTCTCTAGTATTCATGTTTTTGGAGTTCGTTGACATTTTCTACGAGTTCTACAAGTTTAATAAAACTTAGCATTTCCTGTCTTCTTCTCGGTAAAGAGAAATATATTAAGTATCTTATTCCCAATATTATCTCATCATCTAGGAACAACTAGTGGGTTCATATACCGTTGTTACAGAACTTATGCTCTTTAGTTAATTAGGAGTTCGTGGGTTCTGATTGTCCTAGAACTAGGAATCCTTTTTTTCTTTCGTTTAAGCTTATGAGCATATGGCGTATGCGATTGTTCTTGGGAAAATCTATTGCTAACACTTGGATTCATCAAAACTAGATATAGCTGTGAAGCTTAACTATTACTCTCTTACTTGTGTCCAGCAGGTGACTTCGTCAATTACGACGAGTCCTAAGCTAGCATGTACAAAATATCCTTGAGTGGTTTTTCTTACATCAATTAGTTGGAACGGCTACTAGGCTATTAATAGTACTGAGCAATACTGAAATCGTTTATGCAGTAACGAATTTCATTAGTGTTAGCGTCTACCATTTACACGTGCATTAAACAGGTTAATTACTAACTGTTTGTCTTAATCGTGTACAGCAATTACTAATGTATGTTTACCCGACAGGGACATCATAGAGCATTAGACTAATAATTTCTTTTTATTTAACTTGGTAAGAGTATGGTGCATGGGGACTTCTTGTCACTGGTACTTCTAAATTTCACTAAGCTCGGTTATTTTGATGGTGAGATCTAGGGATCATTCTCACATGTGTGCAAGCACCGGGTATCCACTGATTCTGCCGCATGTGCACATTCTCTATTATCATTTTTCTAAGATAGCTCATTACTAAGGTGTACTTAGTTATCTATAGCTGAGACATATATTAGCTCATTAGTGATCTGATCATCCCATTGAGTTGACACACCCCCAAATGATGCATCCGGTGAACCCATTCTTAGCATATAATACGGGGGCTGCGTAATACACTAATTTCTCCATATGTGAATTCATTCAAGGATTAAAACAAGATCCAGATGACATATTCATGTGCCCATAGGATGATTACATACAAAGATTGATCGAGTACTTTGGCCATTCAGCAAACCACATATGAATTAACTTTAACCAATTCCTTTACTACTAAACAACCAATCTAACTGCTAATGGCTAGTCTGACTACTAACCGTTAATCAGCCAAGGTTATGCTGCCGGAAAGAGCATGAGGAGAGGGGCTCACTGAGAAGGGAAGGGAACACGGCGGCGAAGGGCTTGCCAGGGGAAGAACATGGTGATGACTTGGGGAACAGAGGGCGATGGCGTCACTCCGTTGGTGGCGGGGGTACCGCGCTGCTCCGGGGAAGGTGGGGTCATCGTGGGGTGCTCGGTGGGGGCAGCGCGAGGCAGTCAGCGGCAGCGAGGAGCTCCATGCGGGGACGGCCGATTGCTGAGGTCGATGGCGGCGCGACAGAAGGGAGAGGTGGCGCGACAGAGGGAGCAACGTGGGGCGGCTCACCGGTAGCAGAGGCTCGGCTTGCCGCGCCTGTGGAGCAGAGCTCGGGGCGGCGGCGGCCACGGAGAGGCGGGAGGGCATCAGGCAGGGGCGGAGCCGAGGTAGCTCGGGGAAGGGAGGCGCATGGCACGGCGAGTGAGCCCGGCGGCAGCGGCGTTCGGTGGGGAGAGCTCAGGTGGGGCAGAGGAGCGGTGGCGCGAGGACGGCTAGCCGGCGGTGGAGAGAGGGGCGGAGGCGGCGGGACAGCATGGGGAGGCGCTGGCCGGCGGTGACCTGGCCGAGGGCAGCAGCAGGACCTAGGGCGCCGGCAACGGGGAGAGGCGAGGCAGGGCAAGGCCGCCGTGGAGGGTCGCCGGCGGTGACCCAGGGAGCAGAGAGCAAGAGGCAAGGGGCGGTGGATCTGGGGGAGAAAAGAATTTGGGGAAGGAAATGGATGGCTGCTGCAGGTGGAGAAGAGGAGGACTGCAGGCTAGCTACGTGGGGAAGAAAAGGGAGGCCGCTGTGGGGAGCTATCTGCCAGGTGGAGAAAAGGAACTGCAGGGGGGGTTCCACGCGGCAGGTAAGAAAGATGAGGTAATTTCTTTTTGTTTTATTTCTTTTCTATTTACTGTTATTGAATACTTGATCTAAAAGTTATTTATTTTATTTGAAATCCAAATGGACAGCGACAAGATTCAATTGACTTGTAAAAACTTTTGGATAGAGAAGGTGTTTGAAATGCATACGAGTTTTTGAATCATAAATTTTAGTGGCATTAGTTCTGCTGTTCGATTTCATGTTAACCCTAAGGGCGCATGTTAAGGTTTTTAATCGAAATCATTTTTGAAGTATCTATATGCATGCATGTGAACGAAGGAAATCGTTTTTGGTTCACGATAATTTACACTGACCTTGTATTTGAGAATAGGGTCACTACATACCATCTGTGAAAAGTGTGAGAACTTCGGTGAAAAACTCCTTGTCTCTCTGAGTACTTTTCAGTTTGTACTTACTTGCTCATCTGGTTTGCACGCTTGTGTGATTTACTGATATACATAATCTAGCTGCAATCCTTTCTCATTTTCTGTGTTAATCTAGCCGACGCCTCACTGCCCACCCGACCACACCAGCTCGTTGCATTGGCCGTCCTCCGCCATCCTCCACCTCACCGGTCGTCCTCAGACTCGCCAGCACCGACGCCCCCTCCTCCCACCCAACCAGGCCGTGCCCTCCATCCTCCAACCACCCTGCGACGCCAGGCGCACCTCGCCCATCCGGGACCCGGTGACGCCACGCCCTCCGCTCACCTTACCGGCGACAACGCGCCCTCCACCACCGGCTGCACACCCTCCGCCACATCGTTTTCGTGACCTACCGGCTGCCGCACCGTCCACCCGTCAGCCACCGTGACCATAGGTCCACTCCACAGCAGTGCAACACTCTCCTCCCGAGTCCTCATTGATGCAATTTTGAAGCTTGATTTTGTGTTCTATTGTAGAATGTATATGAAAGCAATTAGAACTTATACTAGTTTGGGTGCTGATGGGTCGGGATTTTGCTAGAAGTTAGCTGAGATATGTTTGTTTAGATACTGACACGGCATTGTTTTTCGTGATGATACTCAGAATATGCGGTCTTGTGCAAATGTGCAGGGAGATATGCACTGTGCAATCATGTTAGGCTTATTTAGAACTTGATTTTGTTAGGTGTATTTTAGTTTTGTTTATAAGAGATTTCCTGTGGCATGGCAAAGTTCTACATGAATATGTGGATGTGATGTTTTGTCTACTCCGTAAAATGTAGGCACTGTGTAAGGCTATCACTAAATCGGGTGAGGATTTCAAGCAAAGTAGTAGAAGAGCACGCTAAAAGGTAATTATACTTTCTCTTTAAGTAAAGATGATTGATGTTTGGTTAGAAATTTTGAATAATGTTGTATGGACCATCCATTCAGTTAACTGTCACCAAGTATATGTCTCCATTTTGAACTGGCATTTAGTATACAAGTGTGAATGTATGATGTAGCATTTTTCATACAATATGTTTCCATTTTTTCACATAGTGATGTTCCATATTTTTTTCACAGATGAGCACTACCGCAAGTAATAGTGCAAGTGTAAGTGCGACATCCCCAGCAGTGTCTACAACTCCAACTATTGCAGCTACTACTCCAACTCCAACCGTGGATTTAAGATGAAACTAGGGTCAAGCCTCCTCCTACGAAGAGATCTAAGAAGTCAACATCTGATGTTTGGGAGCACTTCACAAAGTTTGATAAAACTGTGAAAGATGAAAATGGTAATGATATTGTAGAGCTATGGGCAAAGTGCAATAAGAGTAGATGCAAATATATGAACCGGCGAGAGAGCAGTCGAGGCACATCATTTTTCAGAAGTCACTTGAAACACCAACACAATATAATGATCAAGCAACAAGTACTCAATCTGAAGAAGAGTGAAGGTAACGAGTCCACTGCATCGGTTGAGACTTATAGGTATGACGAGACTGTTAGTTTGAGGAAATTTTATCTCGCAATTATCATGCATGAATATCCCTTCAATATTGTTGAGTATGAATACATGGCTGATTTTATCAAGTCTCTGCATCCTACTTTTCCAATTAAAAGTCGTCCTACTGTGAAAAAGGATATAGTGAATATATTTGTGGAGGAAAAGAAGAAATTGTATGAGTACTGTAAAACACTTCAATGTCGTTTTAGTACAACCATGAACATATGGACATCTAATCAAACCAAAGGTTACATGTGTATCATGGTTCATTGGATAGATGATAGTTAGTGCATGCAGTGCATGCAAAAAAGGATTATCAAGTTTATGCATGTAGAAGGACATCATTCGGGAAAGAATTTATACTTGGAGTATTATGATAGCATAGTGGATTGGAATCTTGATAGGAGATTGTTTGCACTTACATTGGATAATGCTTCAGCCAATGATAAATATGTTGAGGGGGTAGTAACCAAGCTAAATAAGATATCTCCATTAATCTGTGATGGCATATTTTTTTATGTGAGATGTTTGAATCATATTTTGAACCTTGTTGCTCAAGATGGTCTTAAGACAATTGCACCGGCTATTGCAAATATTAGAAATATAGTTGCAATTGTGAAGAATTCTCCATTGCAGTATGAGGAGTTTAAGAAGTGTGCTTCAGAATGTGAGTTGAATGTGAATTCAGAACTCTCTTTTGATGTTCCTACAAGGTGGAATTCCACATATGACATGTTGAAGAGTGCAATTTACTATAAAGATGATTTTGGTAGGCTTTTTCTTCGGCATGAAAGGAAATATAGGAAATGTGCTCCAACTCCAAATAATTGGGTTATGGTAACAAAAATATCCGCATGCTTGAAACTATTTGCTGATGCTACTGTGATATTTTCTGGCTGTAAGTACCCGATTGCCAATCTATTTTTCATCAGCTTCTGTAAGATTAAGATTGCAATAGCAGAATGGTGTGATAGTTCTGATGCAGTAATTAAGGCTATGGCACATTCCATGAAAATTAAATATGATAAGTATTGGGAAAAGTCTAACATGGCACTTGCTATAGCATGCTTCTTTGATCCTAGGTATAAGAGAAATGTCATTGAATTTTATGCACCAAGAATTTACCCCAGCACTTCTATGCAAGAGATTGAGAAATTTAATATGGTTGTTAACCAGTTGTTTCAAGTTTATGCCTCAATTTCAAAGAACACCGCCTCTAGTGCTACTAATGTGCATCAAGTGGCTTCTCAGCTTGATGATGTAGATGGGGATGATGATCTTGATATGTTCTTACATAGCAAAACTGTAACGGACCATGGTACCAAAACCGAGTTAGAAGTCTATTTGGAGAAATCTCTTGCACCTAGAAACAAAGATTTTGATATCTTGTCATGGTGGAAGGTCAAACAAGCTGAGTTCCCTATTCTCTCGCGACTTGCTCGTGACGTAATTTTTATGCAAGTGTCTACAGTTGCTTCGAAGTCGGCATTCAGTGCCGGTGGATGGGTTGTTGACCCATTTCATAGCTGTCTAGATCCTGAGACTGTCTAGGCTTTAGTTTGTACTAAAGATTGGACCGCAGCATCAAAAGGTAACTTATTATTTTTGTTTCAATAGTTTGTTCATCATATGAAAAAATATTTAAGACTAATTACTTTTGATTAATCATTTAGGTGGCAACATTGCATCCATTATTACTGAGTTGGACATTGAGAGTCTTGAACGACGTTTTGCAAGCTTGGTGCACATGGTTTGCCTTTATTTATCTAATTTTGAATCTTAATTTTTTATGTCAACTACTTGTCAAAAAAATGTTAATATGGATATTTCATACTTGCCTTTGTAATTTGAGGAGCAAGAGAATAACGATGATAATGATTTGGAGAATGACATGATAGAGGAAATGGAGGACTGGCATAGCCTGTGAATTCTTGAAAGTAGAAATGTTATTGACCTTTCAATTTATGTTTGAATTTTGAACTATTTGTGTCTTGTATTCACTTTGAAACTATATGTTTGCTTCCTGAACCATGTGTATTGGTAAACTATATAAACTGAATTGATGGCTATTCAATAAGTTGCTTATGGTTGAAAACCTCTATTTGATGTGATGTTGTTATGTTGTCAACTTGTCACGTTGTGGTTAATTAGTTATGTAATATATTCTATTTGATACGTTATTGTCATATTATGGTTAATTATTTACGGCTAAAAACCTCTATTTGATGTGTTATTGTCATGTTATTATGTTGTGGTTAATTGCTCATACTATCATGTTGTTTTGTTATGTTTTTGTGCACGGTTCAAGGGTTTCTTATATTCTGATAATATTTGTTATTGTTTTCATTTCCGACAGTATTTGTCCCGTTTTCGTTTCCGGTACTTTCCGTTTCCGAAGTTCCGTATTCGTTTTCGTTCCGATAAAAAAGTGCGGAAATGGAAACAGTAAGGCCTATTTCCGACCGTTTTCGTATCGTTTTCAACCCTAGGAGAGGCAATTAGCAAGTGAAGATATAATGTAAATGGTACTGTCAATAAGCAACTCATTTTTTTGCATTGATAGTTCTTTTTCATTTTCAAGGACAAAGGGGGGAAGGGAAAGGATTGACCCTCAGGGATCATATTACTCCAAAAGACTAGGGAAAATAGCAGGATTGGAAAAGTTCGAAGAGACTGAGGAAGACAATTCTATTATCGAATCCTGCGAGAAAAACTCTATCCCTTTCCTTTTGACATCCCCATGCCGCCACACCGGGGGGGGGACATGGGGATGTCAAAAAAGGGATCCTATCACTATCAACTAATTTGTTCCGACTTGGTATAATAAGCTCATGAGCTTGGTCTTACTTCACCTTATCAGATCGTTTGATCTATATCAGATGTCTCATATACTAATCGAGAAAAATATAACACTAAAATAAAAAAACTACCCAAAATATGGAAATGAATATAGTAAAAAAGAAGATGCACTCCAAACTAACGTAACCAAAGTGCTGGCTGTGGGGTTCGAACCCACGCGCACGTATGTGCAAAATATCTTAAGTCTTCCCCCTTAACCACTCGGGCAAACCAACTCTCAGAAATTTCATTCAGTTTGTCTTACAGGACCTCGTGTCCATGGATATCTAAGAAACCATCTGCCAAATCCTCTTTCATTGCTGGACATAGATCCTTCATATGTCTTGTTCTTTGTGACAATTTAGTGTGAACCAATGTTTGATGCACTGTCTTAGTCGTAGTACCGCCTCTCGGCGACCCACCAGCCCACGGTGTCCGCCGCCGCCCAGTCTCAGCTGGCGCCGCCCCAGAACAGGTTCTCGCCGTACCCCTGGCTCCACGAGTCCGAGTGAGCCAGGTCGCAAAGCTACGCTGCCCTGCGTACGCCACCACAGACTCGTCGCACCGCACCTCATCGAACACGCCCACCTCCGTGCACGCCGACGTTGTGGAGGTCCACGAAGTCCTGCGGCGAGTACTGAGCCATGGTGGTGGTGGTGGCGGCGGCCATGGCAACGAGCACCGAGACCAGCACCAGAGTGAAGGCTTTCCGCGTTGCCGTTGCGATTAAGTATGTGACGAGTGTGTATGTGTTGCATTGTGTCGCCATACATATTTATGGCTAGACAAGCTCACTGGGTGGGTAATACGATACTCGGGACGTGTTGATTAACTTAATCTTATTTGTCAATGGGACATACCGTACACCGGATAAACACAAACCCTAGGATATAATCCAACATCATATGCAAATTGCGAACAATTACTCGAGGATTTTTTATCTTTGGAGTACTTAGATTTTTATTCTTATTTAAGACGTAGAGTGAAGAGATCCATTGGATAGAGATCTAGACGATAAGAATTTGAGTATACTCTATAATTAGAAAACGCTCTAGCACTCCTTAGACACTTCCATATTACAATGCATGTGTCGAGGAAATGAAAAGAATCGATAGGTAACTTAAAAGAAAGAAATTAAGATATTTGTCACTCCAAAGTAGTCGTTTACAAGATGCCCCATCACGAAGTTGAAAATCATTAATATTACTGCTTAATCGAAATAAATTTGTTTAAACACCATTGCGAATGAAAACATCCTCATATTGTTTTTTCTTCCCTCCCTCCATCGCATTAAGAAAACACTGATATATTCTTTCTTCTTCAATTCTCCCCCCTTCATCCCATTTCCCCATCTTCTCTATGGTCACCAATATCGTGCTACCAACTCTCTCCTTTCTTGCACTTCTCCATGGCAGTGATTGAGCTTGGCATCTCTCTCTTTTCTCTCATTCCTATCTCCATGAATCGTGTCATGGACGTGGTCGAGCTCTGAGGTGAGGCTCGCGGTGGCTAGCTGTGGGAACCTGGTTTCAACTACCAGATCCCCCTTGTGTACATCATCGTCAGTCCCAGGATCATGCTGATGGTACACAAGCGAAATGAATAACATCACACGCATTCAAGATAAAAATATTATACTTGAGTACGTTATGCCACACGGTTTACAAGGTTTCATGTCTTAACGACATTTATTACATCAGAGGAAACAGCAAAAATAAAAGCGAAGCGACTCCAACTCTGCCACAGGCACTTGACGTAGGCTACGCGACCTCATTCTTCAGGCTCATCATAAAAGAAGTCTTCATCGGTTCCTTCTTCAGCATAATCCTCTGCACACCACCACGAAACACACGCACGGTGAGTACTTCATGTACTCAGCAAGCCACCTGGCAGTAGATGGTCCTACCATACTATATGCAAGGCTTCAAAAGAAGGTTTTAGGGCTTAGTTGCGTAAAGCAATCTTTTAGTTGAATTACTTTAATAGATTTAAAGGCAGCATTTTGATATAAAACTATTTTATTATCAGGGGTGATTTTCAACAGGTGTGGTCCACGACCAACACACTCGAGCAAGGACTCCCGCCTTAGCTCGACCATAGGATTCATCAGCAAAGGGGTAGAGAGAAATAGCAAGGGGGAGAGGGACATGTCCTTTTCATCGTGAAAGATCATTGTGCCATCCATGACCGTGGATACGGCTAATCAATTAGTTTTAACTCTGCAGAGTGTGTACACTTTACCCACATGACACGATCATCCCCTTATGCCAAGCTGATCGGGCTTGTACACACGGCCATCAGTGTGTCGGCAGGGTGACCGTGACGAGGTCTTTTAGATAGTCTCATCTCGATGTGACATGCCCACTAGGTTTCGACACGGAGGAGCGATACACCCGCTTACCCTGCGTGGCCCCCATTGGTGCCGAGGTCCTCGTAGCTACGTCCACCCTTCTGCGGTACGGCAATATCGACACCAAGACTCGACTAACCTACTTAACCAAGCCAGTGCCCATATGGTATGTGGTTGTACTGTTTTCACAAATCTCAAATCCAAGACTTCAGCCTTATTCGATACGGACGACTAATGGCTTCTTCATCTCATGAAGAACGACCATTGCTCCTTCACCACGTGATCCAGCTGCCGCCCGCACCTTTTAGATGGTAAGTTTCACCCAGAGAAAAATAGGAAGAATAGAACGAGAGGGAAACATCGGGCATCCGGCCCTAGCTCAGCGAGCTCAACAACAAGTTTTCAATTCAAAGATCATCGATCCGTAGATCATTCCTCCGTAGAGGCAAAACAAAACAACCTAAAGATGAATTTAAGCATGGCTAAGCATTTCTCTACTCTATTCAGAATAAAACCTATTAATCTACTCAGGGTATCAAGTATAAAGGGCGACAAGCGGACAGGATAAAAGTGTGTCAATCGACACGCTAGCTACTAGAATAAAACATCATGCATGTTTATAAATAACAAAATATAATGACTTCGAAAATTATAGGATCAAATATGATCAAGAAAAGGGGCATGCCTTCGTGGTAGTACTCTCCTTCTTCAGCTGCTTCGGTCGCCAGATCGGTCGTTTCACTCCCTATTGTCGCAACACAACGAGCAAAGCAAATAAATACCGACTTCCAATAAAACAACTCGAAAAGTATCACAAGAGAGAAGCACGACGAAGGTAAGATGAGGTGGAATGGAACGATGACGCGATAGCGTCATCGCGAAAAAGAATGGATCTTCTAGGATTGGTCATAACCATAAACAACATAATAATATACATATATATATCCCCTTCCGGGTATTTTAATAGATATACACACAACATACACCTTAACATGCTGGTAATCATGATAAAAAGATAAAATAATTCACAATTAACCACAAATAAATATTTAGGTAAATCTTAAATATTTATAATGGTTAATAACAGTAAAGAATAAATTAACAACACCTAATCATAATTACACATATTTTTTATTATTTTAAAGACTAGAAATTAAGCTAAAAGCTACTCTCTACCATTAACATGAATTAATTAAATATGAAACATCTTGGAATATGTTAACAGTACTAGAACAGTACCAAAAATAATTTAATATTAATTTTTAATCTGAACATTATTTAATTAAAGCATTTTCTAGCATTTTTAGTGTAACAATTATCTAGAAAATAGTGATTAACATCAATAAATCATACAATTGATTAAAATGATTTAATAGCACTTACAGAGACATTTCATGTTTGACAAAGTTCTGAAAATGTAATTTAAGCAATTATAACTATTATTCTAAGCATGAAAATTACACTAAAAGCATGGTAAAACATTATTTAATCATACCAAATGGGTTCCCATGACTTGAAATCATTCATATAACATAACATGGTTTATTGGGTACTGGACATGAATTTCTAAAGGCTAAAACAGATTTATAAAGGCACTATTGCCAATTCAGCATTTTAAATATCAATTTTAAATCAACCTAGAGCACATCCTGATTTTTATAGCCCTAACCATTGTAAGAAAAATGTTTTGGTTTACATGATAAATGAGTTCTAGTGACGGCGGGATCCCCGCGGGGTAGGCCCAAGACGAGGACTCGCCCAACAGGCCGGGGGTGGCCCAAGTCCACTCCACGAAGTCCACTCGGCTCCACTCGGCTGGGCTGGCGGCGCGTCATCAAGTCAGCGCCACGACGCATTCAACCATAAGAGTTACGACGCATTTAACCCGGGGGTAACGGCACACGATCAATGCGCCGTAACCACCCCGTATGTGCAGCCGCACGACCCGCGCCAGGCGGGCCACGATCCAGCCAACTCGGCATTATAATTCCCTAGCCTTGTCCACCCTATATAAGGCAAGGCTGGGACCCTTAGAGAGGGTTCGACTCAATTGACCTCCTTAGTCTTACGCATTTTGTACTCTCTGTACAGACCTTAATTCCTCATACGGGGCCAGATAATTCATCCAGCAGGAGTAGGGTATTACCTCTTCCACAGAGGGCCTGAACCTGGGTAAAAATCGTCTCGTGTGCATCCCACTGGTTCCTCCACACGCGCTCCCCTTGATCCACAAATGTATATTGCCGTGAAATCCCCACGACATCTAGGGTTCCCTGATCCTAGTCAAAAATTGGATATAAATAACAGAAAGCATTTCTATTTTTAATAATTACAACAAAGCTTAATTTAATTCTAGGAAATTCTACACAAGGTCAAAAATTATGAAAATTTCCAGAAATACTCCTTATCATACTAGTGATCTACAGAAAAATAATTACTTCAAAATAATCGTTCAGTACAAAGTTATCATGAAATTAGATCAAATTTCATCCAAATTTAAATATAATTCAAAATCTAGCGATCGGAGTAAAAATCCGATCGCACCATTGGACTCATGGGGTTCTAACGATTCCATTTTACTACTGAGATCGAAGATCGGGCCTAGATTAGATGGAGCCAAAAAAATAGACAGAAGGTTAGCATATGGTTTAGCATGAGCTACTGTTCACACGAGTGCTACTAGCAGTAGGATTTGGGGAAGAAATCCACCCATGGTTGCACAAGATGAATAAACATTGGCCCAAAATTGGTGGAGGGGAAAAGATCTAAGGGTTGATGGGAGACTACCTCGGAGAGGGATTGGAGAGAGGCTCACCGTGGGTGGAGAAATCGAGGAGAGAAGAAGATCACCGGAGTTGAGGAAGGAGCTCGCGGTTCGGTTGATGTCGTGGACAAAGCTCACAATTTGTTGCAGTAGGAGATGCGCGTCAACGTGGGGAAGCTCCTCGTAGCAACGCCTCGGGTGGAGGTGCATCGGTGTCGCCGGAATTGCTCGCCGGAGTTGGAGAAGAAGAAGAGGTGGAGAAGAAATTTTTTTGGTGTGGAAGCAAAGGGTTAAATCACAGGGAATGAGAGGCCTTATATAGGGAAAATAGGGGAGAGGAAAGGGCATTAGCACTGATTAATTGGCAAGAAAAAAAAGGCAAAACGCCGGATTAAATCCGCGCTAATCATGGCCGGCGGCCGCGGCGCTCGTGCACGCACGCGCTGGGCAGCATTGCTGCATGCATGCATGCGCACGGGCAGGGCCCACAAATACTTTATTTATTTATTTTCGGATTAAATCAATAGAGAAAAAGCAAGGTAATTCAAAACTGATTCAAATAGGCTTCAAAAATTATGAAAAATTTCGAGTAAATCAATTTGGACATGAGAAATCCAAATAAAATATTTTTAGAGAGAGATTCCAAAATAATTTTAAATGAAAATTCAAAACATCACTTTAAGCTCTCAAATTAATTCATAGCCTTGGATTAATTTGAGATAAAATTCCAAATAAAATACTTTACCATATATTACATAGTTGCACATCCTTCTCTTTAAAAAAAAATTTAAGCCCGTAAAATTCGAGGATGTTACACTAGCGTGGTCATCCCCATGCATGGCCACATCAACTAGACCAAGGAATATTGCATGCGCCATAGGGAGCTGTTGGCACTTGCAGAAGACTAGTATAGGATAGATGCAACACACACTGATTACATTCATCTGGTGAAGCATATATATATATGTACAAGGAGCACAGCGTGCTTAACCAACTCAGCTACAAAGTAGCCACTAACTTGAAGACTATGATTGCTATAGACGTACACAAATGGCTAGATGTGCATGCGATCATGCAGAGTGCGTTTAACAACACTTGACACCCTCTGCCTCCTAGTCGTGGACCTACTCATACTACCATATCCACCATCATACATGTTGCTAGTTTCAACTTCAACTCCACCTCCTGACGAGGACGAGCCTTGGTTGCTCTATGTGGCTACTACAACGGGGCGAAGGCGTGTCGACAACTTCCATGGCGGAAGCCAGAGCTCGTGAAGGGCACGGCGATGGAAGTAGTGAAGGGGGAGAGTGGAAGGGTAAGAAGGAGGGAGGAGGATGAACGAAGGGGTATTTTCATCTTGTCCTCACCCTTAGTGACAATATATATCCTATTTCTCGCACTTTTGCAGTGGTGTATGTACGATTTCGAACTTTATAGTATCATATGTTAGGCTGAGTCGGTAATCTTGATCTAACGGTCAAAAAGAAAATTTTTACACCTTCACAACATTGATGTGTAACTTTAGTCCTAGTATGTGCAACTTAGTCGACAGCTTAGATTTAACTGTTAAATGAGAATCAACAAATTTGATATCCAAATGCACCATTAAAATATGGTGGCATACGAGGATCTCTCAGGTGATTAGCTGGAAGGATGGGTGGACGTGCTGCCCAGTCACCAATTTGTGTAAAGAATTGATTGGATTTAGTGGAGAGCAGAGAAAAAGATCAAGATCCAAAGCCTAAAGCAAAAACGTCCGATCCATTGTAGGGTCACTGTAGTTTGGGTAATTTGGTTTACGAGTTTTGGGTTTGATTCCAATTTCTATGCTATTCGGGTTTGACTCTTTAAAACCCAAATAGACCTAATAATCCAAAATACATCACTTCAAGCCAAAAACGGTGCAACTTAAGTTCCCAATCTACATAACTTTGTGTCACCATGTCCCTGACCAAGTGATTCTTTACACTTTTGATTGTTGATTTTATTTGATTTGCTTGAGGTGAGGAGGCATTAGGCATTTATGTAAACTATTGCTTTAGAGTGATGCTGAGCTACTGAATATATTGAGGGGTTTTGAGTTATTTGGTTTTGCAGGTACCAAATAGATCGAACCGTATTAGGTTCGGGTTTGAGTTTAGCCGGTGGTAATTTCGGGTATCATTTTGTCAAAATCGAAATAAATATAATCCAAATAAATCAAAGCTTAATTGACAAAAAAACCAAATGCCCAACCCTCGTTCACCAGATGACTTGGATGAGTCCAACCATGTTTGGAGAATATTCCCTTGTTATACTGGATAGCCTAGCCGGCAATTTTACCCAGGTGAAGCCATCCACCTCGCCCCCGCTTCTCATGTGAGCGCACATGACGCACTGTGGTCACCTCTCCTACCAACAGCATCGTCCGCATCTCATCTCTCCCTCTCACCTCCTCAAATAGATTGACTCCTCCATGACTTCATGTCTCTCTCTCACATCAACCTATAATCCCTCGCAGATTGGTGCGGCAAGGGCGCGAGGAGACAACAGCAGGAAGAGTGCGAGGAGATGGTGACGATCCAAACCAATTTAACTTTTTTTTATCTTGTTTAACCTTCACTGAAAAAAGAAAAAGATTTAGTCCCTCTCTGTGCTTTGTCCTGTGTGGAGAGTTATCCTTTACAAAACTATAGTTTGCAATTAGAAGCCTGCAATCTTAATATCCACATATGAAGATTGTGATCTGTCACCAAGTGATAGTAATATTCTGTTGATATCAAGCCATGAACAATTTGAGCTAGTGGTCTCTACTGCATGTAGTTTAGCGCGAGTCCTGCGCTACATGTGGATAAGAAACTATTGTTCTTACCGGAGGGATTATGTTATTATACAATTATTACATACATTATTTTCGTACTGGCGAAAGGATACTCCATATTTTCATTGTGAAACAGTACTATATTGTTAGTATTATTATTGCTTTCAAATTGAGAGGAAGCTAGCAGACCTCCAGGTTGCTATCGTATAGTTCGAGTAGAACAATAGAAGATAAGTTACCGTTTCTGGTCCTAGATTTTTCACAACCACTTTTATTTTAAGTACCTAAAACAACCAGATCAAACATTTCCAATAAAAAACAAAATTTAGGGACGATCATTCACTCTCGCGTGGTTCTCCGACAACGATGTTTTTGTCTAGACATGACATTGTATAATAAAAACGTGATAATAAAAAATATACAGAAGAGATGTGGATATCAATATAGAGAAGAAGCATGAAGAACCAAACCCATCGGCCTGTGAGGCCACCACAAAGTTCGCTGACCAAATTAGTCACCCGAAGAGAGAAAACACAAATCACGGAGTAAAGGAATGTGTAAAGATGAACAGGATACACGTGTTGAACAACGAGGCCTAGAGCCTTGAAGCCTATCTGGCTTAAGGTATTGGATTATTGGAGGGAGGGGGGGTGGGGGTGGGGGTGGGGGGAATGGACGAGTTGAACGAAAATACGTAAGCCCTGGCTGAAGACGAACCACAAAACCGTAGCCTAAACTCGAAGGCGGGTTTCCAGATCCTGTCGTCTTCCCCGCTGGCCCCCTCCGACCATTCCATCCAGGAAACGAGCACCACTACCACGACCACCGCGCGGCCGCACTCCGGTGAGCCATGTCCGGCGGCGGGTGCAGCGTCCGCGCGATCTGGATCCTCACGCCGCGCGACGCGGTCGCCTTCTCCAGGTACGCACGGCACCGGGCCGCCCTCGCGAACCCTCGAGAAAAATCCCGAGCTTCTCGCGCCAAGATTCGGCCCTTGTGGTCCCAGGAACTCTCACCTTTTCCCCAATCCTGTCAGGCGGTTCGCGGTGGTGGAGAAGCTGTGGCGGGTCGCGTGGGAGGCGGAGGGGGCCGGGAGGGGCGCGGAGATGCCGCTGCCGGCGGATTACGAGGTCGCGGCCGCCTTTGCCGAGCGCCGGAGAAGGTGAGGCGTTGGTTTCTTGGCTCTCGGACTAGCTTGCTTTGGTAAATTGGTGTGGTTGTGTGAAAAATCAGATACTGAATTACTCGTGTGTGGAAGTGAATTAGGTGTAAGAACTTAAGATATGATTTAGAGTAGTACATAGATACTAAATTATAATTTTATTTCTTTTGAACAAACCGTAAGACGAAGTGCCGAGTAGATTAGTACATCCAGCGGAACCAACCTCAAAATACAGACTATATACACTATAGGTACTCCTATTATGGTCGTAGTTCATCCGCTGAAACCATAACTCCATAAGCACATGTTGTTGTATGTTCATGACTTAGAAACAGATGTGATAGGAACTGGAATGTGACATTGTGCAGGCAAGGCACGGCACGCGGTTCTGGTATCCGTACAAGTGTATCATCTGTGGGATCGGATTCGTGGGTTGATGATCCAATCACTCGCCATATTATATCTCTTCATATCGACAGAGAGGAAGGGGATGGGTTTATGCTGTGGCCAGTGGTTCTACAGAAGCGGGGAGGCTATTATGTCCTTGTGCTGCCTCTGGTGGATCCCCAGTCGTTTAAAGCGTATGAAAGCCTCTTGAAAAGATCTGATTGTGGGAGTTCGGCCAAGGAGAATGGCAATCTTTCTTCCATTCTGCTCAATCTTCCATGCATAACAGGGTAATGTAAGTCTGCTTACCTGTTATCAATGTGTGTTCGTTTGATGTTTCATTCTTTACGGTAGCAACCTCATCGTCAATTCATATATAATGTTAACATATTTGTGAGTACTAGACTGATATCTTCGTCAACCAATTAATGATCATGTTCATTACTTGCACTCTTATACTTCATGTTTCATCGTAGGGCATTTATGGTTGCAAATGTTATTGGGGACATAATTACTGGTGAAGTTGCTGAACCGGAGGTGATTGTTAGTTCTGGCTCCTCTGTTGGTGGACTGTTAGATTCATTGACAGGAAGTATAGGTATTTCAGCACGATCAAAACCTATCGCTGCACCTGTTGCAGCCCCAGTTGCATCAGTTTCCTCGCCTGTTGGTGCTGCTCAATCAGAGTCTTTAAAAGGTGGTATAAGACCTTTTGACAAGGATTTATTACGGAACTTCATCATCGGTGCTATGCCTTTTGGTGAGTATCAATAGAGCTTCCTGTCATGGAGTAATGTTGTTGTATCATCTAGCTTCATCATAGATCTATTTATTGATTAGCAACTGAGCTAAACATATTTTCACAGGCACACCTCAGGATCTTAATTATAGCAATGTTACTTCGATTAGAACAACTGGATTTTCAGCTGATCCTCTTCCGACAGACCAGAAGCAACCTGCCTGGAAGCCTTACCTATACAAAGGGAGGCAAAGAGCTCTATTTTCCAGCCTCGAGACTATAAACGCTGCACTATATGACCGTGATGATGTGCCAGATTTCCTTTCTGTTTCGGGACAAGTTACTTGCAGGGCTGAACTAGAAGGATTACCTGATGTTTCTTTGCCATTGACTGGGTTAAAAGCTGCTCGTGTGGAGGTGTCGTCATTCCATCATTGTGTTCAAGCTTCAGAGCCTACCGGTGATAAGCAATCACTGATATTTCAACCACCATTAGGAAATTTTGTTTTGATGCACTATCAAGCTCCATGCAACATTGATCCACCTGTTAAAGGGTTCTACCAGTTGTCCATGGTATCTGAGAATGAAGGTGCTTTTCTATTTAAGCTGAGATTGATGGAGGGATACAAGTCTCCCTTTCTTATGGAATTTTGCATGGTTACAATGCCATTTCCTCGAAGAAGAGTTGCATCATATGATGGAAATCCATCAGTTGGGACGGTTTCAATGACAGAACATTCAATTGAATGGAGAATTGTTTCAAGCGGTCGGGGCCTCAGTGGTAGGAGCATTGAGGCTACCTTCTCTGGTACTGTTAGATTTCATCCGAGAACAACACAGCGAGTAAATTCATCACGTCGGTCAGTTTCAACCACTGCATTTGCTGATGATAGTGATTGTGAGCAAGAGAACACTAAGAACGGTGCCAACTTGGATGACTACCTCATGGAAAAGATGAACAAGGACCTTCAAGCAGTTGACTTGGAAGAGCCATTGTCTTGGCACGCTTATAATTATGCTAAGGTTTGTCTCTACCAAAGCATGATGTAGTTGGAAAATTTGAGAATCCATCCTGTGAAGTTGTTTGTTTTGAATAAGAGATTACCAGAAACAATCATATCTGGTCATTGTATTAATGACATGCTTGATCGCCCTTGTTCATGTTGTCTTCTCAGCTTAGTAGCTCGTAGTTATTTTGTTGGTTCATATAGAATCATGAAGCTATTGAGTTTTTGCATGACATTTGTTTTAACATAATATTTATACATGGGACCAGAGAGTATAGTCTGGAACCACCACTGTATCCTATTCCTCTATGTTCTTTCTTTTGCACACTCATGCATTTTAGTTCTTGTTTAGGCATGTCTCTTCAATATTAATTGATTATGAAAATATTTATCCAGGTTTCTTTCAAGATAGTTGGAGGCACACTGTCTGGTCTTATAATCAATCCAAGATCTGTAAGTTACTCCTGACCTTCTTGATCACCTATGTTGGTTATGCTTTTTTCCATCTTCAGTTAATCAGTCAAGCAAGCAGCTCAGCGTTGTTATCCAGTGGTTGATCCGTAGATCTGGTAAACAAACTATGTTCATAATTTTAGTCCCTGCACACCCAGATGCATTCAACCTCTGATCACACATACTCCCACTGAAAACTAAGCATCCAGGTTGAAGTATTGTGGCACTAGATCATTTTTTAGCCTCACTGTTTATTAACAATTTCAAGTCAGGAGAATATCTGTCCACAGATTTAGGATGCATTGTATGCCAGGCTGATGGTGTGCAATTGGTAACCTGTGAGGCTATTACCGTCATGCTAAAGTTCCATCATCACCGTGCCTAAGGGCTAAGAGATAACTCAAGAATTGCTCCCTTACATTCTTGATCTTCACTATTAAGTGGTTGTTTTTGTGATTTGTCAAGTGTACTGATGTGGTACTGCTGCATAAGTAATATATATGAAAGTCACTTGCTTTGCTTCTGTAGTGTTATCAGATGATATCTTTCGTTCTTTTATATGAAATTATTTCTCCAATGCTTTATTCAAACAAATGAATCACAATTGTACTTCATTTTTTTTTATACCTTAACGACCTTCTGCAGGTAACCATTTACCCATCTGTCAAAGCCCCAGTTGAATACTCAATGCAGGTGACTTTTTTCTCATCAGCTATAACTTTTGTTCTTTTAAATAGTCGATGCACTGAAACTGTTAGCTGCTTTCACAACATTTGAAAAGTTAAGTCTTAGAGAACTGTACAAAGAACATAAGGAACAGTACACCACCTACAGTGGTTTGCAGCTGCGAACATATGAACTTGTATGTTAGTACTGAACTAGCTATAAACATTTTGATCTGCTACAAAGCAGCTTCCCAACTTCTCATCCAAATGCAGCTGCTTTTAAAGTGGACACAGGACAAAATTAAATTTACTTACAACCTTTGGTTGAAAAACTGTCTCAGAGCAGCTGAAGACAATCTTGTAAAGGAGAGCATCTTGTTTTGTGATAATTAATTATACACGAAAAAAGAACAAAGACAAATAGTCAAATGCCACTTCAACTTGCTCTGTCCTCCATCCAAAACGACTAGTCGATGCTTAGTTGCCTATCCTCTACTGCCCCTGCTTCCCTTCTTAGTCGTCTCTTTCTCTGAAGCAGCTTCATATTTTCATCTATAAAATCCATGCCTTCAGCTAAAACTTAATCTACATAAAATTGGCGTCATGAAAGATTTACTCCATGAACAAACTTCTTGCTCATTATCCAAACAGACAAATTGCACTTGCATTACTATATCATTGCTGAAAGGCAAAATTCTATCAGTAAGATATTGTCTTTGATAACTTGATTGATGTGAGAATTCTTCTCCTTTAACAGGCCTCTTCTGGAGATTACATACTATGGAATACCTTAGGAAAATGCCCTTCCGCTGCTTTGCCTAAAGAATTATGACTATCAATGTTCTTCCCCGGGCACACACCCCAACGGTTTTTTGGTCCTACCAGAGTCGTGCCGGAAGTTTTTTTGGGTCCTTATTCAGGTTTTCTTGTTTCAAGTGGCTCTTGTCCAAACCTGCACATACTTTTGTCAGGCTGCTCGATACGCTGAGCTTAGAATTTCTGGCTCGATGTGATCTCGAAGCCATGATCTTAAGAGCGATTTTTTTCCATCTGAGTATTACGAGTAGCGATATTGATTGATCTTACAGCCTTACAGGTGAGAGTCTGGTGCCTCAACGAGATAAATCCAGTTCATCGTGTTCAAATTTGATGGTTGTTTGTTGTAATGCCTTTTTTGATTACCGAAACAATGTGCGGCGTGTTGACTGTTGAGGAGCCGGGAGCCGGGCCAAACAGTGCCAAGTATTTTCGTCCCATCAAGTAGGTTACCATTGCAAAGAGAACTTAGAGAAGCCTAATCTTTCCCTCTGCTATCATACTATAGTGGGGGTATTATTTTTTTTTGAAAGCTAGTGGGGGTATTATTAGTGTGCAGAATCATGTTTCAAGTTCATCGAATCGAGACACCTTTTTGTTTTTGCCATGTCATGCATGATGTCATTGAGATGGAACCAAATATTCGGAATTGCCTCGACAAGCTTGTCTACACAAAAATAAAGCGAACGTCGAAATGCTCGACCTTTTTCTCAAAAAAGGGAAAACTTATAGGCCAAATATCTTTCTTTTTTCTATTTTGAAGTCTTTTTAAAATGCCTCTTGTTAAAAATGGGCAACAAGAGCATCTTGCTAAAGCATTTACATGCTTCCTTTGTCTACAAATATAAAGCGTTTTAGTTTTTATTTTTTTATTTTCTCATGGCTTCAATGCACGACTTACTCTATGATTTTCAATCATGATATGGCGGCAAAAAAGAATGTAAAAGTACATATTCCAAAGGAATTTTGTAAGTCAAATCCAAACAACATAATTTCCTTATAATCCATCTATATACTTCCAGATATGTCAGCAATCAAAGCTCCGAAACCTATGCCTAGAAATGAAGGGAGTATGTAATACTCGACAACATAGAAATATTTTTTCACCGAAAACATTATGTAACATATGGGTCTTTTTCGTTTGTTTAACAGCCTAGCACTACAGTAGCATTCTAGAATTTTGAGTTCGCCGTAGTCTAATTGCCACATAATTTACCAAATTTTCAAGTGGAAGATTAAAATTGACAGAGACTAAACATATTTTTTGTGTGTATTTTTAAGTCATGTTGGAGGCTGCTCAAGCAGAGAAAGTGACTTGGCACACTTTACAAAGAAGCCAAAGTTGACGCTGATACTTTTTGCGCCGCCCCCTCCACTTTCCTGGAAATTGCAATCCCCACGGCAGCTATAATAACTTCCAAGTTCCAAGTGAAGCCTCAAATTGCAAATACACCCGCTCAAAGTACCGAAAATTCTGCACGCGCCCTGATCATCTGAGTCCACACAGAGCCTCCCCACCGCTACGAGCGATGAGCGCCGCCGCGATGCCGGGCGCGTCGCCGGACCCCGCGGCTGTGGCAGAGATGGCGCGGGAGGCGGCGGCGTGGTGCGCGATGCACGGGCTCGTCGTCGGGGACCGCGCGGACCCGGTAAGGACGTTCTTGGCTCCTTGCCCTTCTCGGTTCAAACTCCCATGGAAACCTGTTCTTGAATCTGAGATCGGGGCACCAGAGAGCAATCTTTGAGTGAAATTTGATGCGACGAACAAATCTCGGATGCTCGCAAGCTATTTTCCTGACCAAACAATGTTGATGAGCTGTTGCAGAGATCAGGAACAGTTCCTGGTGTTGGGCTGGTCCATGCTCCAGTCTCCCTGCTCCCGACGCGTCTCCCGGAATCTTGCTGGAGGCAGGCGTGCGAGCTGGCTCCAATTTTCAACGAGCTTGTGGATCGTGTCAGCTTGGATGGGGATTTCTTGCAGGATTCCTTGTCTAAGTGAGTTTCTTTGACATGTTGATATCTTCATGTTTTCATTCAGAGCTCTGCCTGCAACTTGAACCAAGAAAATGAGCATCTCAGCTCACCAAATCCAACTAAGTATGCTTAGAGATGCCTTTTTTTTCAGAGGCTGTATGCTCTATTAATCAGATTATTGCAAAAAAAAATTGTATAACCTGCCTAATATTGAGTACGAATTGACCATCCATGTCAAAAACTAGTCTCGAAGGAACTGTTCGAATGTACTGATTGATCATGTTGCAATTTCAGAACAAGACAGGTTGATGATTTCACTTCTAGGCTCTTGGATATTCACAAGATGATGATGGATATAAACAAGGAGGAGGTGATTCATCTGAGCTTTACTATTGAGTCAACTTCTGTACATGAATATTAGTAGTTCCATCTTGCCTCTAGGTCCCTGTTCTGGGTAATGTCCTGATAGTATGGTACTGACAAGTGCTATTTTTTCTTACCAGAATATTCGATTAGGGTTGCACCGATCAGATTATATGCTGGATTCAGAAACCAATTCTCTTCTTCAAATAGAGCTCAACACTATTTCAGTATCTTTTCCTGGGCTATGTTCGTTAGTGACTGAGCTTCACAGGTAAAGTTAAACGGGAATATCTCGAGCATTTACATTGCTATGCTTGAATGTGTTTAGATTGTACATGTTCTGAAAAATCTTGTTAGAAGGAAAAAAAAGAGTTGTTTAAAACATGGTTTCTATATAACGTATGTTTTCTACGTTTTTAAAAATGATGTTGCATTGTAGTTGCGCTGTTAAAAATATGTCTTCTATGTTTGATTATAGATAAGTAGGAATCGCTAAATACACATGGTGCAGTAGTAGGCCTTTTAGGTGCCCACTTAATATATTTATTTTAGCTTTGGTATTCAAAGTGAATGTCCTGATTTAATCAAGTGACACGCTTGGTAGAATTTCTGATCTGCAGCAACGTTGATGATACTAGTAGCCGTACATGTGGAATGCACGTTTTCATATTGTACATCACATATTGATCCAATAATTCATTGGCCCACCTCCAATTTTTTTAAGCTCCAATGAGGAAAAAATTAAGTTACCAAATCATAGAAAACACTATGAACTTACCTCTAGCATTTAAATAGATTCACCAGAATCATAGAAATTGCAAAACACATGATACTAGCCATGGTTAGAACTATTGCAATAACATCAACCAAACCACCATATCCTTAGCTGTTCACGGAGCAATGTAATACAAAAGTGATATTATCAAGTAGCCTAATTTATGTGCAACCAACGTTGAATTTGCAGGGATTTAAGAGGGTATACTATGGGAGTTAAAAAAGCAATTAAGGCTGAATTTGCAAGAGTCCAATTGAATTCATGAGCCATTGGATTAGAGTTGGATGGACAGTTCAAATTATTTGGATCCCGCAGACTCATACCTTTTATATTGGTAGTTAGTGTGAAATTAAGACTGAATTTGCAATGGTCCAACTAAATTCATGAGCCGTCAGATTAGAGTTGGACGGACAGTTCAGATTGTTTGGATTCCGCAGACTCATACATTTTATATTGGTATAGATTATTCAGTAAATTGCACATTTCTAAAAGTAATGAAATAATATTAGATCTATATTATGTATCTTCCGCATTCCTTGGTAGTATGTGTTTCACATCAGGGTAGCCACCATGCAGAAGATGAAATTGGATGAAGGGGAGGGACTTCAGGAGAAAGACGAGACCATAGACTGGCATGATGAACTTCAGAAAGGAGAAACTTTATTATTTCTTCCTTAATTCATACGAGATACATGCCTATCACTTTTATACAGACGACTTGACTTGACCCCTAAGAAACAATTTCTAAGGAAGCTTATCTCTATTACATGTAATATATTTATAAGGAAATAAACCTAACAAAAAAGGCTGTTTCCTTAAAAAATAATTCCTATCTGTCATGTCCAACTAATGTTGCACTAGTGGTCCACATGAACAGTGCGCTATATGCAACTGTAGCTATAGCTTCTCAAGAGTGAAGGTATGGTACTAAAGTCTCCATTAACTGCTTCAAGTTCATAGGCGGTGAAATAAATTGAGAATGTGCATAGTTTCTTATACAGTAATTTCCATTTTACCAGTGTATATATATGAAGTGTTCTTCTTTTTTTGTCATATAAGTTCATTTCGATCAGCATTATATTAGGTCATCATTCATCAATATGAGGAGTATATCAACTGCGCTTTCACTAATTGCTATGCAGGACCTTAATTAATCAGTATGGACATTTATTATGTCTAGACTCCAAAAGGGTTCCTGAAAATGCAGCAAGCCATCAATTTGCAGAAGCATTGGCCAGAGCATGGGCTGAGTTTAATGTTGACAGGTTTGGTACGCTCTAGTTGAATCATGCATATTATATAGCTAAACAATGAGTATTAACTGACATACTTTTTCATGAAATGCTCAGTGCTGTAGTTATGATGATTGTTCAGCCCGAAGAAAGAAATATGTATGACCAATACTGGCTTGTCAAATATTTGAAGGAATCATATCCTTTTATGATCTGCTTTGGTACTATTTCGTAATGATGGAAACTATGATTTTTTTTCTTTCTCTCAAGTTCTTGCTTAGCAAAAGATGCTGCGACTCTGTTGCTTAACAGTTTGTCTTCGTTCAAATGTTCTTTTTGCCCATGCAATTACCATCTCTTGTCTACTTCTTTTACTCCCTCTGTCCAAAAATTTTAGGTTGTTTTAGCCATCTCATTTTGTCCACAAATGTAGACCATTGTACAATATTTTTAGGCACTTTTCCCTCCACTTGTCCTATTAATACCCCCATGGCCATTACTCTCATGAATAATGAATCTCCTTCCCAATGCTCCTTCTTGGAGAGAGAACACGGGAATTGAGAGAATAATTTGAGCACCCAGAATCAAGGGTAGGGCACGCGGGTCATTTGAGCCTATTCCTTAATTCTTGTGCCCGTGGCTAAAAGAACCTTCATTTGTGGACATAGGGAGTATAACTTAAAGCTCAATCTTGTCATTGTTCATTTTTCTGCACTATAACTACTGTTTAGAAATTTTGTTTACTTGCTCATCTTTAGTTCAATGTCCAAGATCTTCCCACTTTGTATGCTAAAATTACTAAATTGTTTGATAATTTTGGGACACTGTTACAAGGGTTTTATAAATATTTATTTCTTATTTTGTATGTAACATCACATTTGTGTTCCCTTGACAATTTTGTTACACATGGCGTAACAACTATTAGGAAAACTTTGTCAGAGGTGGAGGCTGAAGCCCAGGTTCTCCCAGATGGAACTCTTGTGGTGTATGTATTCGTAGATGTAAAATGATGGCTTATTGATCTGCGCTTGGCATTTGAGCAGTGGCTGCAACCTTGCAGTATGTTTATTAAAGCTTTTGAAAAAAATGCAGAGATGGCAGGACAGTTGCTGTGGTGTATTTTAGAGCTGGCTATACACCAAATGATTATCCTTCTGAAGCAGTATGTCTATACATTGTTTCCACCTTTCAACAAAGAGCATTTAATTTCACAATTCCTCTGATTGAAAACCAAATTACCCTTTAAAAAGTATTCTCTTTGAGCTAGTATGTTATCATTTTAATTTATTTGAGTGCTTCTACATTATCCAGCATATGTTGATTTCATTTTGTAAATAGGGTCAACACTTAAAGCAAAATGGTTCTATGTGTTCTGGATGTGTACTTATTGGTTTTGTTGCTAATAGGCTTGAATTTGCCATGACCAAGTTTCTTTTATGTTCTAGGAATGGAATTCAAGGCTTTTGATGGAACAATCATCTGCTATAAAGTGTCCTTCAATATCATACCATTTAGTGGGGACCAAGAAGATTCAACAAGAACTAGCAAAACCTAATGTGCTTGAAAGGTGATTCAATTTTTCAGTACCAAAGGCTGATACGCACTTGAATATTCCTATGATTTGCATATGTCACTACGGATCTACATAAATTCGTAATTAAACACTATGGTAGTATGGCGTGTTGTACTGTTGCTATACTGCTACTATCAATGATCAGATCAATTAGATTAAGAACCTCATGTTTTTCCTGACCATCATTTGTTCCTTCTGTAGGTTTCTTGAAAATAAGGAGGAAATTGCCAAGCTTCGTCAATGTTTTGCAGGGCTGTGGAGCTTGGACGATGAAGATATTGTGAAATCTGCAATCAAAAAACCTGACTTGTTTGTCTTGAAGCCTCAACGAGAAGGCGGAGGTTAGTTTTTAACAGTAACATATGCGTATTATTTCTCTGTAATTATTCATATGCTATTCATATTCAGGGAACAACATATACGGTCTTGATGTACAAGAGACTCTGATCAGACTCCAAAAGGAAGGAGGAGATGCTCTCTCGGCCTACATACTGATGCAAAGAATCTTTCCAAAAGCTTCTCTTGCTAATCTGGTTCGTGGTGGTGTTTGCCATGAGGCCCTCGCAGTATCTGAGCTTGGCATATATGGAGCCTACTTGAGGTATAACCAATGCCTTGAAACCCAAAAGTCCAAAAGACTAGTGCTCCTTATAAGGTGTTTTTTCTGACTAAGAGTCCATTACTCGATTTCTGATTCCAGGAACAAAGATAAGGTGGTCATGAATGACCAGTGTGGTTACTTGATGCGAACAAAAGTTTCTTCATCAGATGAAGGCGGTGTCGCTGCAGGATTCGCTGTTTTGGATAGCTTATACCTGACTGACAAGGTGATACATGATTGATCAACATTTGTTTCGCATTAGTTTGTGCACTTTTGACTGATAACATATTTCAAAACAACAAATTGCTCGTGTTTGAAGTGTATAGGCTGTTGGTCAGCAGTGTTAAACTTCTACTGTTCCTGTTTGATTACCCCTTGGAAACCGTAAATAATAATTTGGAAAGTGGGTTGGTCAAGTCAATCAAAACTTCATAAGTATCTGATCTATATTCTGTTGTCTGCTTTGGTCCTTACCCTGCTTGTTAATTCGTGATACGTGCGAGTGTAGTCAATTCCAAAATTGTGCCATTAAGGACTAAACATCAAGGCACAGTTTGCAGTTGCTGAACTGTGTTGTGCTGAACTTGTTTTATAATCTGCTGTGAAATAAGGTATGGAAATAGGAAAAAATTTGATTAGCCAAACGATAAAATAGGCAAAAGCTGGTTAGGCAAATGAGACTATCATATCCATCGCCAATGCCAAACGAGGCCTAAATAAAGCGAATTTTTTCCTCTTAGTTGCCTATGCGCACCTAAGTTTTTCAGTCTTGCTTAAGAATGACTGGCTTGTCCTTTTCTTTCTATTTATCCTTTTCTACAGGGAAAATCATAAATTGAACCGTTCATTTGGTTGCTTCTTGCAGTGACATTATCTCAGGAATATAGCTACAAATTTCAGCAAGCATTGACCTACGATGGATTTAGCATTATGTTGCATCGATTGCAGCAACTAAAATGGACAAAGCAGCTGCACACTTTGCAGACAGCAGCCACTATCTGTGACATACACCACTCTAAGGGGGCAAAGAATAAATATGTTATGTATAGACTACATGTGTACTAAATAATAAATTCCTGAGAAGAAACGGATTAAGGAATGGTGACGATTGTTTCTTCTGGTTTGTGAATCGCTGTGCCCCTAACTGGGAGTGTAAGGCAGTTGTGTTATGCATTCTTAAGTGTGAATTTTCCGCGTCAATATTTTTCTTCTTAAATCATATCTAAAGAAGTTAGAAATTTCGCGAGATTGTAATTCTTCAATATAATAGACCACATGGCATGATAAAGTAATGATTATTCAGCTCACTCTTGTCTTTGAATCATTAAATTCTTTCTCGTCCTGATGTTATACTCAGTACTGTTTCAAAAGAAAAAAAGAATCCAGGAATAATTCATTGTACATTTGAGAGGCGGTTCTTTCTAAATTTTTATTTCTTTTCTATCTGTTTTGTCATCAGTGCAAATTTCTCATCTACCCATTTTTGGGGTCAATTTGTTTCCCCGATATTACTTTTTTCCCCGGATAAATTTTCTAGATTGTTTGAATAAAAGATGGATTTCTTTGGGCGTCCATGAATTGTAATTGGGTGCTCCTATATTGCATCGCGATTCCATATTTCCATTGAGGCCAGTATGGTTTCCACTTGTATATGTGCCGCATGCACAATCCAACGGCCGAAACGCCGGCCATGGATCTGGAGGGCGACATGCCAACGAGAACATATACAGTGGCGGCGAGGCCGGCCAAGGGCTATGACTTCACGTCCCCGACTCCAATAAGCCTCGGCGACGACATGCTCTCAGATTCTTTGCCCGTTTTCATGCTGTTCATGAATTTTTGCTTTCTTTGTTTGTTGTCGTATCCATGTCTGAAATATGGTGAAGTTATTTTGACGCGTACGTACAGGTCCGCAATGTTCAAACTTAAACCGCAGAACTGTTTCGTGCGTCAGAAATTCCGAATGGTGAAACATTTTAAACCACGAAGGAAAATAATCGAAACTGTTGAAAATTTTGAACCTTCAAAGAGCTACAAAAGTGAAAATATCGGAGCAGCGGAAAATTTCAAACCGTGGAAAATTTAGCGAACCGTGAAAACAATTGAACCAGAAAATATTTCAATTTTCAAATGTTATCTCACTGATAATCACCACCACACTTTCCACATAAAAAAAAGGGAAATAAATGTTGTATTTGTTTCATCGGGCCGGAGCCAGGATTTTGTCGTAAGGTGTCCGAGGAGAGATAGAAATTTTGCTAGGGAAAACATTGTGTAACTTAGCAGAAAATTAGATTTAATGCCAGCTTGAAATGTTTAGCGTGTGAATTATAGATCACAATGGATCACGGATGAATTAACACATGTGCTCTTTTATTTTACTCAAACTGTTACTTAATCACTAAGTTAACTAGCAGAGGCTAATGCTAATCAAGTTCTAATACATATGATCATGATTAATCTTGGGATGAATAATTGGACTATTGAAGCCACATGTATCGGGAGAACGACAAATGCATGATACCTGCGAAGCCTTCGCACGCCCCCGTGTCACTGCCCTGGAGCGACCCGAGCGGCGACCCCAGTCTCCAGCGCTCGGCTCCCTACCACCGCTCCTACTCGTCGCCATCATCGTCGGCGTGCTTTCACATTAGATTTTTACTTAGTTGGTAGATTTTTACTGTATAGTCTGAAGTGCATATTGCAATAAGTGTCAAAGTGTAGTTGCTTTCATACCCATTGTGCATTCCGAGCTTCCAGCAGTGAAGCAAGTAACAGTATTGATTCCACTGCTGGCAGATGTCGCAACCAAAGTCCGATGTTATACGGTGCTTAAGCCGTCCACTGAAGCCAGCCAGAGGATAATTATGTTCCCGTATGGTATTAGCGCATCTATAAAGTCGTGCTACTCTTCATTCTATTAAATAGGATAATAGTTGATATATAGAGAGAGAAATGAGAGAAAATAAAATTATTTTTTGTGGAGAGTCGGACTCTACAAAGAATTGAACCTCTAGAGCCAATCTTATTGTCTTTATACGCTAACGTATTTAATGCTAATTTTTCGTGTAAAGTCAACTTAACAAACAATCTATTATATAAGTTATAATCAGTATTGACTCTAAGTAACATAGAAAGATCGAAGAGTTAACAGCTGGTTCTACACTAATGGTTGTAGCCAAATCCATCCCACTTGGCTGCCATCAAACAACATGGTCAGAGGACAACATGCAGAAGTTCATAGTGGCGGGCTCAGGCATGTACCAGGGTATCCTGTTCAGTTTGGGCTGGTGCACGTTTGCTTTTCGCAGATTATATTTGGGTAATGCAGACTTAAATGCTCTTACATGGAAAACTCCAATAATTTAGAGATGGGCAACAAATTTAGCTGAACCGTCATACTTTGCTGTTTGATTAGTTATTTTTGTTATAATACATGAAAGTTTAAACTCGGACAGGAGTATCAAGAGGAACAGCTTTGAATCCCGGCCACCTACCAGACCTGCCGCTTCCAGGCTCTCTATTCTGCTCAAAGAGAAAGCAGCCGGGTGCTGCTACCGCTGCTTCAGCCCCCACCATTTCATCGCCTCATGCCGTGACCCGCCCAGGTGCCTGACCTGCGGGAAATCCGGCCACAAAGCCCGCTGGTGCCCATCCGCCAGGTGCGCTGGACCCCAGCTCTGAAGATCAAGCAACAGGAGCTTCCAAGCCAAGCCGACTTCCCCCCGCTCAAGAAGATGGAACGACGAGCTGCCAATGCCTGGTCTGGCCGGCCAGATAAATTTCGTTGCTTCAACAGGTTGACTCCTCGGATGGCTCAGGAGGAGCGCGACCTCACATCGAAAGGAGTCATCGTCCTCCTAATCACCAGGCACCTGCAGAGTTCTAACTGACAAATTCAGCGAATTCTTGCAGACTTTTTCGACTTCAGGAGGGAAGACATTCAGGTCACAATGCATGGTCCCAAGGAATACTTGGCGATCTTCAAGAGCACAGAAATGCGAGACGAGGTCCTTCGTAGGCCTTACGTCGACGAAGAAGGCCTCCACCTCCGCTTCCGCCCCTGGTCGAGGCTGGCAACAGGAAATGTCAACCAACCGTGGTACATGATGCGCGCCTGCATCGAGGGAGTCCCCAGATCAGAGTGGGGACCAGAGGCAGTCGCTGCGATCCTCGCACAGGCTGGCCTGCAGGACGGCGGTTTTGACGAACCCCTTGCTGAAAAGGAAACAGGCTGCATGCATGTATGGATAACAACTCCAGATCCTGAAGCAGTTCCCACAGCCGGTGTGTACTACACAGATGAAAGCCTGAGGAGGCCGCTGTCGCCGGAACAGGATTTCTCTAGCTGCTCGCTGGATGGACTGCTCCGTCACCAGCGCTCCATGCCCAGGGACCAGCCACTCCGTTTGATGGCGCACCCGATCCTCATCCACATCGACCAACTCATCGACTACGACCCGCCAGAGCTGGAGCCTCCCTTCAGTGGATCAAGCTCGATCAGCCTGGGGAGCGGCGAGCCCTCGCCTCCCTCCTCGAGCTCTTTCAGAGGCCCAGAAGCTCTGTCCTTCCATTGGGAGCTAGGCGTCAAAGATGAGTTCTCCCCAACGCGTCGTCGGCCGATGAGTGAGCGCCTATCTCGGCCCCGAGCGCCAGACAGGAGCCGCAGTCGCAGCCCCCCTCCGCGTGAGACTGGAAGGCGGGCATCGGGGTGGGATGTGCGCCCTCCAAGGAACACCAACAGAGGCGGCGAACAGGGAGAACGATCAGACTACGGATGCAATAGGAGAGGGGGAGGGCGCCGCAGAGGCCACTCAGCCAGAGGAGCCAGCCCAGCAGATGATCCTGCAGAGGAAGACGACACAGTACGAGAACGATCACGATCTCCAACAGGGCGCTACAAGTCTCTACGCGTTCGAGAGGAGACGCAGCTGATGTTCGAACCACTAGCAGAGATCATCGTGCAAGTCCGGCATCTTTCGGTTGACACCCTTGGCAGCAAAGACCCCATGATGGAAGAGGCCGAAGCTGCGGTGCTCCCTACAGCCCGACTGCCGGGGACATACAGGCAAGGCGCTCGACAAGACGAGCAACAAACCATCCAGCAAGAAGACTTGCAAGCCCTAGCAATGGAGACAGACTCAGGAGGATCGGAGGTGGATGACGACATGACGCTAGCCAATCTTATTGTCTTTATATGCTAACGTATTTAATGCTAATTTTTTGTGTAAAGTCAACTTAACAAACAATCTATTATATAACTTATAATCAGTATTGACTCTTAAGTAACATAGAAAGATCGAAGAGTTAACAGCTGCTTCTACACTAATGGTTGTAGCCAAATCCATCCCACTTGGCTGCCATCAAACAACATGGTCGGAGGACAACATGCAGAAGTTCATAGTGGCGGGCTCAGGCATGTACCAGGGTATCCTGTTCAGTTTGGGCTGGTGCACGTTTGCTTTTCGCAGATTATATTTGGGTAATGCAGACTTAAATGCTCTTACATGGAAAACTCCAATAATTTAGAGATGGGCAACAAATTTAGCTATACCGTCATACTTTGCTGTTTGATTAGTTATTTTTGTTATAATACAATGAAAGTTTAAACTCGTGTCCTAACTAACAGAAAAATAGAAGTAATGCTTGGGTAAGTGTATTGCTTTATCAGTGTGATTTTAGTTAGATTAGAATCTGAGACTTTTTCGCTTTTATACAACAATTTATAAAACTCATTCAGCAATTGCAAACTGAGTTCTAGAATCATGCCGGTTTGTCCAAACACCTTCCAGAACTGAACCTGATCTCGAAGCCTAGCGATCCTCATGGCTCGAAAAATGTACATTGATCGGCACCGTTCATATTAGTTCACTAGCAATGTGGCAGTTCAGCCTACTTCGTGGTCATTACATGATAGTTGTGCAGATTAACTTTACTTTTCTTTTATATTTATATTTTCAAGAAACAACCGTCTGTTGTTCATTTATTGGATGATCAAAAGCCCAAAACAAAACATCACTCTACGTCACCACCAACGACACCACATACCTTATCAACGATCAATATAGTAAGAGACACCTCACGCCAACCGAACACTTCCACTTTGAAGAAGACGGTGGCACATCAGTGACCGTGACTACGGCGCAGCCTGTGCACAACATGCACTTGCGACACACTGTTCACACATCGTACATAGCGTTGGAGCCGCGCAACCCAACCATCTAGCAAGAAGAAGGGCAGATATGACACTAACAGCTTGAATTGTGAACATTATGTTATTCAAAATGTGACAATTTTCTTTTGAAAAAATTCATTTTAAACCTTGAATGTTGATGCAAGGTTTAAATCGAACTCTGAACTTCTAATCCCTAAATTCAAGTCCTTGAACTTCACAATCCTAATCATTTAGATCATATGCTTGTTTGGCACACCAGAAAAATCATAAATCCTGATCATGCCCTCTTTTTCCCTAGAGCCGTTGGATCCACACGCCAGCTTCTTCTTCTTCATCTCTTCCATTAAAGTCTCTCTCTCTCTCTCTCCATCCATCTTCTACACCGCCCACCCCTTCCCTACCCGCAACTCTCTCTCTATATTTTCCACACTGCCATAGCCTACTATCTTCTCTCCTCTTTCATGCTGCTAACACCTCCCCTAACCCTAGCATTGCTTGACCACGCAAGCACCGTAGCAAGTGCTCGGTAGCACCGTATGAGGATATGCTCATTTCATTTTTTCCACTCTCTCACTTCTTGCGATCACTTCATCGCTGGTGAGCTCGAGCCCAACCGTGGCTAGTGGCCTCCTCCCATCGAGCTTCATGGTCATCGACTTGTCTCCAAGAAGTGGGGCCGATCAAATCTCATTGACGAGATGGCAATGGTTGTTCATAGGCGGATTTCCCGTACCTCTGCCCTAGGCAACTGCCCAGGCTTTCCTGCTGCTCGCCATGGAGCTCCGGAGACCCTTACTGCCGGCACTAATCGCTGGAGCGACAATCTAACCGGGCAAGACGCAAGATCCTCGACCGTGCAGACGAGCCTGCATCCTAGGCCACGAGCCCGCGCCTACGTTTGGGCCGCGTGGACGTGCTAGACAGCCTGCTAGGCGCTTCCTGGCTCACTCTAGACTCTAGTGCCGCACGAGGGAGACGAGACCAATCGATTAAATCGATCCAACTTTAATCAGCAGCTGCACGGACGTTTTGTTTCTTTGATCCAACTTCACACAGTTAAGCCCTAAGCAGCTAAGCCTAATGGCCTAAGGCATGCACTGGCGGTAGAACAACATGCGCGGTGCGCAACGCGCGGGCACGGCGGCACGCGAAGAGCACGGAGCGTCCAATGTCAAACGATCATGGACCTAGAGGGAGCCGGAAGCGCATGCATGGTGAATTCAGTAGTGTGGCAACTCCGGCGGGCGACGGCTCGTCAGCAAACCGTCAAACCACTCATTGTAGTTTTAGAGCTTTTCCATAGTTAGACACTTAGGCTTACGACTTGCCCAGGCTTTCAAAAATGCTGGCTCCGCCACTAGTTGGGATCCCAGTGCATCCAAATACTCAAATGGAAGTAGGGTCTAAGATGACTGGGATTGTGAAGTCTAGGGTCTCGAATTTAGGGATGAGAAGTTAGGGGTTCGATCATGCATCAAAGTTCAGGGTCTAAACTAGACTTTTTCCTCTCTTTTCTGCGCAGGACTATATGGTCATATTTTTCTATCAAGTTTTGCGAGTGTACTTGTTAAAGCATGATGTTCCTGTATGATACTTTTGCAAAACAAATGATAAATTTTTAGAGTGGAGAAAATTTCATTTCCAATATAGGGTGGAGATTGGAATTTTTAGTCCTAACTAGCTTAATTGCCAAGACAATCACATGTTTATATAATAAAATATATATACATGATTATAAAAGATTTTATCTCTATCTAATTAACATTTTCCGTGAAAATTTGATTCCACCAAAACATATAACAGGTTCGAAACTTTATATTTGTTGTTCGTCAAATTCTCTGGGCTCTCCTAGCGAAAGTGAACGATATTTTTAATACTTTTTAAGCAAGACAACAGATTGGTGGACATTCGTAAACTCTTGCAAGCACCCAACACCTAGTGGATAAAAAATACGAATAATATTTTAGTGGGAACCTTTACTCTCTCTACAAAAAGCCAAAAAGAAAATAATCAAAGACATATTTTAGTTTCTTTTTAGAGGAAAAAAAAAGGAGATTTATATGTGCATAAAAGGGCGCGCGGCCCAGGTTGGTTCATTCCACCTATTCTGTTCACATATGGGCCGGAGCAATCTGGGCATACAGATGCGTGAACAGCACTCTCTCCATATACGTGCAGTAATCTGGGACGTCCGATGAAAAGTGGACGGGCAAGATAAAAGTCTTCCTCCCCCACCAGCAGCACTTACGCTTCCGTTCCGTCCGAAGCCGGCCCGTTTTCCTCGTCGTCTCCGCCGCCGCGCGCCGGCGCACAAATCCAACCCCACGGATCCGCCTAGCACGATTCCTGGGCGCGATGTTGGTCTCCACGCCCTGCTTCCTTCTCTACCACAGCGTCCTGCCCTTCCCCCCCACCGCCAAGATTTACTCCTCGGCGCGCTCCCGGGGGAGAAAGCTGGGCCTGGCAACCGCTCCTGCCGCCGCGGTGACAGACGCGGCCCTGGTGGCCGATGCCGCCGCCGCCGTCGACAGGAGGAGGTACTCGTCCGTCGCGCGCACATCTCCTCTTGCTATGGAGTCACCTAGTTACCCAATTTGCTATGCTTAGTTTCATTCGATGGCAATACTAAGCATTCCAACTAGTCTCGACTATAAAGAGATGTGTTATTACCTCGTAACATGTAGTTGCATCTGATTTGTTTAACCCAGTGCTTTGGTAATGAGATTGAATGAATGATCAGCATTTCAGCGCAAACAAGTCTGAACTGATGTTCTGCACAAACTTGGTCATTCTGCATTTACTTTTGAACAAACTTGGTCATTCTGCATTTACAAGGTAACTGAAAACAATATGTGCTGTGAAAGTTTCGCCGTTTCAGGGGAGCTTCCTTTGCTGCGACCAGTGCCAAGTTGAACTGGAGCTATGAGCATTGTAGTACCATAGCAAATTTTTATTGCTCATATGTATGGCGTTCATCGTGGTGATGACACTCCCTGTATTCAACAGGTGTGAATGCTTTGATCTCCATCAGCAGATAGTTCCTTTTGCTGAATCATGGGCTTGGCAGCAGTCCATTGTTACAAGGAGGAAAGAGCTGGTAGGCAGAGATGAAGATCATTCAGACACCTTGATCGCTCTGCAACATCCACCGGTTTATACATTGGGCACTGACAGCAGGGAGGAGAACCTCCATTTCAATGTAAAAGATGCTCCTTTTGAGATTCATCGTATTGACCGTGGTGGGGAGGTGACATATCATGGCCCTGGACAGGTATTTTTTTTTAGTTGGATTCTTTGTATTGCATATCTGGAAGTGCATTTCACATTTTCGTACTTGCGCTCTGCTGGTGTGTTTCTTGATATTTGCTCATTGTTTCCAATTTAGTTGTCTGCTTCTAGCTAGCTAAATTTAAAGTTGCTAAAGCCTCAAAGGCAAGTAAAGAATCAGCCAACATTGTTTGTGTTAGTGTTTTCGAGTAGATCCAGTGTTGAAAGTTTTGTAGTGAGAATAAAGATCCTGACTTTCGTCATATTGCATATGCAACCTTTTGTTCTTCACAAAGTTCCTTTTTAGTTGTATTATAAATGAACACTGCATATCCATGCTTCTCACAATCCTTTTTTTTTGCTTCCTTAGCTTGTCATGTACCCAATTCTCAATTTGCGGTATCACAAAATGGATCTTCATTGGTACCTTAGGTCACTTGAAGAAGTGATCATACGTGCCCTTCAGTCCACCTTCTCTGTCAAAGCATCAAGAATAGAAGGTCTCACTGGTGTTTGGGTTGGTACGTTACTATCCTTTTGCATAATGCAAGATGTTTTACCATCTTATCACTTGTCTTTTCCCCCCTTACGTTCTAATGTTCTGTACAATTATCAATTCTCTTCCCTCTCTCTCTCTCTCTCTCTCTCTCTCTCTCTCTCTCTCTCTCTCTCTTACATATGTCCACTATATTTCCTCTCCAGGGGATCAGAAAGTTGCAGCAATAGGAATTCATGTCTCACGGTGGATAGCTTATCATGGTCTAGCACTAAATGTCACAACTGACTTAACCCCATTTCAACTCATCGTTCCCTGTGGTATAAAGGACCGTGGCGTTGGGAGCATTGAGGAGATATTACGAAAGGATTCCAACGGAGAACTTAATGAAGTGGTACTGATGGATAGAGCATATAAATCGTTGATCAAAGAGTTTGCTGAGGTTTTCCAGCTCTCTCTAGACCTCAAGCCTGATTTGGATCTTCAGGAAAAGAACAAAATCAATTAGCTGCAGAATGTTTTATTAGATTATTAGAACTACACTTCCAGTAAGAAGTCAGAAACAAGTATCTCCCACAAGGCCACAACCCACCATCTGGCTGCAGCCCCCATCCACTATCCCTTCGCCGCTCTTGGCACTCTCATCAGATCCATCACTCTTCTTACCGTTGTCACCATTCTCATGACACTCAAAACCCTTGCCATCAATTGCTGCCCATACTAACCTCATCTACGCCGTTGAACAGGCGTATAAGTGTCAAGCTAAGCCGCTCGTCCGCGCAGGATGCATGGGAGTGCAAAAGGCCGCCTTGACAACGGCGGTGAGATCTCGGGCGGTAGGATCTCCGCTTCAGCAACGTGGCTGGCCATCGCTATAGTTAGTGCCAAGCGCATGGGGTGTGCATCACTAGAGGCGTAGCAAAGGCAAAGCTTCTGATGTCCTCATGCATGTTCTTTGAGTAAACCTAAAACTCTTTTCCACGCTTTGTTAATTGGAGGCTGTGGGTAGAGCAAGAATGAGCTGAGGAGAAGATGCACCTATCTATATAAGCAGTAAAATAGTGGAGACGGTGCATAAGCAGCCGTGAAAAACTCACTAGTGAGATTAACGCTCAATTTTACGTTGCTGAATTGTATTGTGTTGAATTTATTTTATAATCTGTGTGCAAATTATACATAGAAATAGAAAAGATTGGCTAGCTGAATAATAAGGCTCAGTTTGTGGTTGTTGATCTATGATCTATAATCTGCGGTGAAAAAATTATGCATGAAAGTAAAAAAAAGGTTGCTGGTTAGACAAACATAATTGCCATCATTCACAATAATATCAAACGGAGCTTAAAATAAGCAAAAGCTAGTTAGACAAATGAGATTATTATAATACATCGCAATGCCGAACGCAGACTAAAATGCGGTGGGCTCCAAGCATTAGATAAATTAATATTCAAATTGGTTTGGTGAGGTTGAGTTCGGCTCATGGGCCAAATCAAATGGGCACATCCAAATTGGTCAAACATTACCAGTGTTATAGTAGAGCTTCTTTATTTAGAAGTTCTTTTACGTTTGGGCCTCCAATTTTAATAGAAGTGCAAGTTTGGAGCAATACTTTTTCTCCTTTGGTTATTCTCTCAAAAAATAACTTCTTTTCCTAAAATAAAAAAAGGCAGATGGCTGAGACACGATACATGTACATCGTGACATTTTTGTTATCTACGCTAGTTTCTTGCTTCTTCCCCCTGCCAAAACAATTACAATACACCTAAGAAATCCAAAACGACATCGTTTCGCAAATCACAACTAAAGTGACGAGACATCATCTGATTATCTTGGAACGTGTAAAACCTTTTCGATCTTATCATAATTTAAATATATTGTATTGTGTGAAAATTCCCGTGTATCAGACAGCGCTCATTCGTGAACGAAAACACTGCAGCAGCGAGACATCGGGGTGCCAATTTGCCGAGCTATGCTCGAAGCAACTCCGATAATTTCTTTTACAGCTCTGTCGTCGATTATCTCATTCACTAATTTTAGAAAATTATATAATAGCTACCGGCAAAAACAAGATTATTTCAGAAATAGTTTTACCCAAGCTCCTGATGGCACATTAGAGATTTCGCATCTAGCAATGTACACATACGGCCGGTCCTTCGCTGTGCTTGATTCATACACGTATTTCCTCATCTCCGATTTATTGCGCCGCACAACGAGATAAGCCTACGGCGCATCTCGGCCGTCCGTGGATTTCCATTTCAAACTCCCTTAACCACCCAACGGTCGGCTCCTAGCGCCCCGTACCCACCATTACTCTCCCTCTCTGACCTGTGGGCCCAAATATAGAGTAGGCCCACTGGCCAGTGGGACGCTGCCGCCGCATAAATCCGCACCGGAGCCCTCCCCATCTCAGCCACACGCCAACCCTAGGATAGCCATGGCCAAGAAGAAGTCTTCCTCCGCCGCCGCCGCCGCCGCCAAAGGCGACGGCCACCACCCAGCCGCCGCCAACGGCAACGGCCACCACGCCGCGCCTCCGCCGGGGATGGCGGGGTCGGGGGATTACGCGCCGGAGGAGAGGCGGGACTCGTCGCCGGAGCGGGACCGGAAGGCGGAGCAGCTCAAGACGCTCAACTCCATGCTCCTCAAGGAGGCCGTGGAGCGGCGCGGCCAGGTGGCGGTGCTCACGGCGCGCCTCGAGGAGCTCTCCGCCGACGGGGACGCGCTTGCCGCCGCCGAGCGCGCCGTCGCGCGGGCGGCCCTCGCCGCCCCCCTCCGCGCCGCCGCTGACGAGGCCTCCGCGCTCAGCGCCCGCCTCGATGCCGTCCAGGGCTCCCTACGGCTCGCGGAGTCGAGGGCCGCGCTCGAGGCGGGCGCCAAGGACGAGGCCCACGCGCGCCTCGAGGTGGCCGCCGGGGAGAAGGCCCGATTCCTGAAGCTTCTCCAGGCGAAGGAGGCGGAGGTGGCGTCCATATCAAACAAGATCTCGAGCTTGGCACCCGTGATGGCGGAGTTAGAGGGCAACAATTCCGGGCTGTTCAGTCAGAATGGCGACCTCTTGAAACAATTGGAGGAGACGAAGGAGGCGGTTCGGGTGGTCTCAAGCCAAAAGACGGAGGCGGAGAGAAGCTTCCAGGAATTTAAGAAAGCGGCGGAGGCATACCGGGTGGAAATGGAGGGGAAGGTGAAGGTGAAGGTGGAGGAATTGAAGGTGCTGGGATCCAAGAAGGCAGAGATGGATGCGAGGGTGGCGTCTTTGGAGACAGAGCTCGCAGCGGCTGTGGATAAGAGAGGAGATTTAGAGGCTGAGGTGATGGCGAAGAAGAGTGAGTTTGATTTGGTGAAGGGCGAAAGCGATAAGCTCAGGTCGGAGGTCGCGGCAGCAGAGAAGAAACACAGCACTTCTGCAGCAGAGGTTGAGAGGCTCAGGATGGAATTGGGTGTGTTGGTGAAGGCGAAGGAGGTTGCTGCTAACACATTCGACGCTGAGAAGTCTGAAATCGTGAAGGAATTGGAGAGCCTCAAGTGGAAGGTGGAAGAAATCCAGGCTGACAAGGAAGCGGTTGAGGGAGCAAAGCGTGAGAAGGATGCTCAGGCCGGCAAGCTGAGGGCTGAATTGGAGGACCTCCATGTTTCCATGTCGCAGCTCCGAGCATCCTGTGATGAACTTGGTACCAAGCGTTCACGCCTGCATAGCGAGAAGAAATTAGTTCAGAAAGCTCTGGATGCTGAGAATGCTGAAGCAAGCAAGCTGAGGTCAAAAATTGAGGCACTCGAGAACTGCAATGGTAAAATGGACAGTGAGATTGGGGAGCTGAAGGTGACATTGGAGGAAAAGAAGGGGAAGATTGAAGTTCTTACCAACGAGGCTGGGCTGCTGCAGCTCGCAGTGGCTGAAGCGCAGAAGAGGAAGAAAGGTGGCGTCTGGGCATGGTTGTATGCTGCCACCACAACCATGGTGGCTGCCATCTCCTTGATCTATGCCACCAGGGCCCATTGAAGGACTGCACTTTTCTTTTTACTATGTTCCATGTTCTGTCTGCATGCTTATCAGTATGCAACTCTAAATGATCAGGTTGCTATCTTGATGTATCGCTATATGATGAATCAGCTGGTGCTGCATGCAATGAAGTGAAACTTTTGCTTACATTTCTGATGTGTTCTTGTTGCTGTTCGTTTTTATGTGTTTGTCTGTAAGGTTCGACAGCATGACGTCTAGATTACTGGATGTTTAGTGGTGAGGGCAATCATTAAGGAATCATTGAGGATTTCTAGTCATCTTCGATTTCAGAATCTATCTTAGGAGCTGGTCCTGGTAGCATGTTACTAAACCTGATCGGTTAACAGTATGCGTACTATGATTTATCAAATAAAGGGCCTGTTTGGTTGGGCTGTGGCTATTGACAAAGCTGCTATTGGCTGACTGTCTAGAAAAGCTGCTATAGCTGTGGGAAAGTGAACATATGGCTTTTGGTTTATCTAAATCATCTATAGTATTTTGTAAAATGAGCACAGAAGCTTAAACACATTGCAAAAAGCTGGTAGAAGACAGCTTTTCCAAACAGATGAATTTACACTGCAAAGCTCACAGCTACCGTTGGCAAAAGCTGCTGAAAAGCTGGCTGTTTGGTTGGACTGTAGCTTTTTCTAGTGAAAAGCTACTGAAAAGCCCAACCAAACACCTCCAAAGAGTTGCCATCTCTCATTTCGCATTTGCTACTGTTTGTATTGGCTGTTTGTACTGACGTTATATTGATAGTACATTTCCCAATTGTAACTGTCATTGTTACCATAGTTGACCTGCATCTGCGTCGGTTGATGAATTCTGGTATTTGATGTGTTCTTGATAGTGCGCTAGCGCGAAATCTTCTCTCTGTTGGTAAGTGTTATGGAGCATGTGCCTCTTTTCTGTTATTGACCATCACAGTTGTACTGCATCTTGCTGGGATGTCGAAATAAGCTTCGAGTGTTTTGTTGGGATGCTGGTCATTGATGCAGTGGTCGAAGATAAAGTCAAGCAAAAACATGTAATACTCCCTCTGTTCAATACTAAATTTAAACAAGCTGTCTGCTGCAGGAATTACAACCAGATTCCTCAGTTTAAACTTTGAAGTGGCCAACAAGGCGTAGATTATACACACAAAAAAAGACAGAATCACGAACCTGAGAAAGAGAACTAATGGTCCTGCAATGGTGAAAAGAACACAATGATCTTTTAATGGTAAATGCATGTGCTAATCAGAGCAACTTCCAGTGCGAAAAACACATCATCCTGAAATGATCAGGATGCTATGCTCACTTTATTGTGAACTTGTGAAACATTCATGATCATTCTCGTCACTTGTGAGTCTGCACGGCTTGCATTTGTCATGATCCGTACCTTGGGAGATGCAGTTGGATATACAGATGTTCCTGAGCCAGCCAGATTCAGCTTGCAGTTTCGGAGCTGCAGAAAGATGGATTCTGAACTTGAGATTGAACTCACAGAAGGGGCTTCACGATGGTTGATGCAAGCAAAAATCAAATTGGTTAACTTGTAAAACATCCACTTTCACCAGCAATAAGCCACTTCGTCCATCATCAATTACAGCAAAAATCAAATTGGACTGCAATGGATTTCAGAATGTACCTTTCAGAATCATGGATTACACAGCACAAAGCAACTTCGCCCATCAAATTTGCACGGTATAGGAAATTCACCACTCTGCAGATTGATCAAAGCAATGCCCCAGCACACAAAAATTCAGATAATCGCTAGCCATTGCAAATCAAAAATCACCAGCAGTGAACAAGATTTAGATTACTTGTATTCCATTCCGTCTCATCATTCATCGATACATCCAACCAAACCAAACCACCTCCATCATTCACCAAAACTAACCTAATCACCTAGGGAGCAACATATAGTAGTAAAACGGGGGCTTCAGGTCTTCCAGAGCTCCATCCCCAATGCTCTAGAACTCCTGGGAGGCGGATCCGATGTCGGCCTTATCCTTGCCGGCCTTCTTGGGGAGCAGCGTGGAGTGGATGTTGGGCAGCACGCCGCCGGCCGCGATGGTGACGGCCCCGAGCAGCCGGCTCAGCTCCTCGTCGTTGCGCACCGCCAGCTGGATGTGCCGAGGCACGATCCGGTTCTTCTTGTTGTCGCGCGCCGCGTTCCCCGCGAGCTCCAGGACCTGCCAAGGAACCAAAATCGCCGTTGAGGAGAGAGCGAGCAGATTTTGCGGGAAACGAAATGCGGGGAGAGGGGAGAGGAAGCTGGGGGCGTTTACCTCGGCGGCGAGGTACTCGAGAACGGCGGAGAGGTAGACGGGGGCACCGGCGCCGACCCGCTGGGCGTACTTGCCGATCTTGAGGTACCTGGCGATGCGGCCGACGGGGAACTGGAGGCCGGCCTTGGACGACCGCGACACCGCCTTGGAACCCTTCGACTTGCCCCTCCCGCCGCCGCCCGCCGCAGAGCTCATATCGGATCGCGAAAAAGGGCGAGAGAGAACGATGTAGTGGTCGCCGGAGAGATCGCCGGAGTCGGTGAGATGGTGGAAGAAAGGCGAGGAGAAACGGGATGCTAGAGCAGCGGCGGAGGTAGCGCATTATATAGAAGAGGAGGCGGGGCGTGATTGGTGGGAAGGGCGGGGCCACGGATCGGTGACGTGGAGGGCGCGGAAGCCGTCGGATCGTGGGGAGGGGAGCTCGCGCGGGGTGGCGAAAATTTTGGGTTTGGCGCGGGTTGGGGGAGTTTTTGGAGGGGGATGGAATTTTTGGAAAGGCGATTAGCGGAGGGAAGAGCACGCGCGCGAGGAGTTTCTGGTATTCGCGGACGTGGGCCCGGGTGTCAGTGACGCATATTGTACTGGTATTTTTGTTAGGATCACCGTGTCAGAGTTTCTTTGCTCCCTTTCATGTGGAGCGAGCTCAAGTTGAACTCCAGCAGAGCAAGAGAGTGTGTCAATGCTCAGTTTGTACTAACCATAAGTTAATCTCATTCTAAAACAAGTCCTGGGTCCAACTTATTATGAAGTGTGTACGGTCTGTCTCATACCGGATCAAAATAAATGGGAAACTCACTGATACTATTCTGCCCCAGCGCGGTTTGCGCCAGGGAGATCCTCTATCCCCTTATCTCTTCTTGTTTTGTGTAGAGGGTTTCTCTTCCCTTATCCATAACAGGCAGGCGCTAGGTCGTATCGAAGGGATCCGCATATGCCCCAATGCTCCACCCATTTCCCATCTGTTATTCGCAGACGATTCTTTGATTCTTCTCAAAGCTGACAAAGGAAACGCGATGGAACTTAAAAGAATTTTGGACTTATATGAGGTGTGCTCCGGGCAATTGATTAATCGAGAGAAGAGCAGTGTCAGGTTCAGCCTCAATTGCAATCCCACGCTCCGGACAGATATCATCCATTGCTTACAGCTTGGTGCCGAAAGCCGCAGCGACAGATACCTCGGTCTTCCCACATATATTGGCAGATCAAAGACTCAAACCTTTGCTTATCTCAAGGACAAGATTTGGAGAAGGATTCAGGGTTGGAAGGAAAGGTTGTTGAGCAAAGCTGGCAAGGAAATCTTAATCAAAGCGGTCGCTCAAGCAATCCCCATTTTTGCACTGTCTTGCTTTGATTTAACTAAAAGTCTTTGCGATAATATCACAGCCATGATTTGTCATTTTTGGTGGTCCCAAATGGATATTGAGCGCAAGATGCATTGGCTCCCGGTTACCAAATTGGCGAAACCAAAGAGGGAAGGAGGCCTTGGATTTAGAGACCTGCACGGCTTCAATTTGGCCATGTTAGCTCGTCAAGCATGGCGGTTCATTCAGAATCCACAGTCTTTATGTGCAACTCTTCTCCGCGCCAAGTACTTTCCGAAGGGAAATATCCTCGAGGCTTCTATGAGTTCAGGTATTTCTTATGCCTGGAGAAGCATTCTGAAGGGAGTCGAGCTGCTCAAGCAAGGCATCATCTGGAGAGTGGGAAATGGTAGAAACATTCGCATCTGGGAAGACCCTTGGCTCCCGCGTGGAATTACCAGGCGCCCCTCTTCCAACCGCGGCCATCATCAGGTTTACACAGTGAATGACCTCATCTGCCGAGCTGATGAGGAATGGAACAAAGATTTGATTAAGCAAGTTTTTAATACAGATGATGCTAAAGCAATCCTTAGTATTCCCCTTGGTTTGGGCGCTGAGGACTTTATAGCCTGGCACCCAGATCAAAGAGGATTATTCTCTGTCAAATCGGCTTATAACTTATACCTCGCTCTTGCAAATATCCAGGCAGGGGAACCTTCTTCCAACCGGTCTGTAGTAAATCCGGCAACATCCTGTAAAGCTATCTGGAGCAAAATTTGGAGCTTGCGATTGCCCAGGAAGATTTCTATGTTTCTCTGGAGATTTACGCACAATAGTCTGCCTCTGAGGGTCAATCTCCAGCACCGAGGAATTGATCTGGATCCCATTTGCATCATGTGTAAAAGAATGGATGAACATGGAGCACACCTATTTTTCAGCTGCAAATATGCCAAAACCTGCTGGAGAATTGCAGACATGGAGCCTCTTCGCAATCAGCTCTTGCAATGTCACAGTGCTCAAGATGCTGCCTTTACTCTGCTTGCGCAACCTGCCCAATCCTTAAAGCTCGCAGTGCTCCTGCTCTGGAATATTTGGTATGCGCGCAATTCTGTCAATGCTGGAGACCAAATATGCCAACCATCAGAGCTAGTGGCTAAGTGTCAGAGACATCTCCTGGACATTGAGGGATTGCTGCTCAAGGGCTCTCCCTCTAATGCCCCGGCTAGCTCCTGATGGTCTCCTCCTCCACAAGGCTTTCTTAAGGTAAATTCTGACGCAGCTTACTGTCCAAAGTCTGGAGATGGAGGCTAGGGCTTCTGCGCTTCTGGCACAATTGAGGCCGTAGGGATGGGCCGCCTGCAAAATTTGGCAAACCCTTTGCACGCTGAAGCTTCTGCTTGTATTCAGGCTCTGAAATTTGCCGCTGAACATCAGATGAGCAGAATAATTGTAGAAACTGATGCTTTGCTCCTTGCTCAAGCTCTGCAGTCTCCTATGTATGATCTTGCTCAGCTGGGCGTTGTGTTTAGGCATACCAGATCTCTCCTTCGCTCCTGTTTTCTAGATTCTAAAATCCTGCATTGTAATCGTCTTTGTAATTCTGTTGCTCATGTTCTGGCCAAGCAAGGAGCTGGCTTGGAGCCAGGTTCTGTCCATGCTTGGCGTTCTGATGTCCCGGATTGTGTATCCGCTTTGGTGGCCAGCGTTCTCGCTGAGCCTAATGTTCAGTAAAGTTCTGTGTGGTTGATCTCAAAAAAAAACAAGTCCTGAACCAATGTAGGCCAAGAAGGCAAATTTAGGTCCGCAACAGTCCAAAAATTTGTGTTTTAAATACTAGCATCAAAATATATCAGAGTTCATTATGACAATGGAAAAATATATATTATAGAAAATAATACAACATGGGTTAGAAGACACTTTCTCCTTTTTCGACCAGCGAAAAAACATACTTTTGGAGGCCATAGTAGCATTATCCAATGCCTTCGATGTTAGGAGACGATGAGGCGGCAGAGTTGGAGAAGAGAGATATTTGCACCATTTTAAAAAATTAATGCAACGGAATATTTTTTGGAGTGTAATTCTCAAGATTATTGCGAAAATCAGCTTAGGCACGGCAATCTCCTACGACACGCAAAAAGGGTAGATCTATACCGATAGTATTGCAAAATAGACAATGAGAGACACAATGTTTTTAATGTGGTTCAGCCGTGAGATCTACATCCACGGAGGATAACTACGGACGCCCCTCCCCTCCTCATAATTCTTTTTTGAGTTACATATCATTGGTTACACATGATACCTCTATATGTAGGAGGTCTGAGTTACTGGAGTCCGACATCAATTTTACCATATCCTTACTACAACTTGAAGTCCTACCTTGTAACCTATCCTGAATACATATTCGACACAAACTCAACAGTAACATTTAAGTCCTCTTATAATTTAAGTATGTTTGCGATGTCATTCCTCTATAATAAGCAATATTTCGAGCGATATTGACCTGATTTTCCCAAAAATGCACGGTGATTAGGGGCACTCAGGTCATCGATAGCGTGAACTTCTTTTGTACCATATGCGCAGATAATTATAGGTCCCGGCTCAGTTTCTTCTGATAGACCTTAATCCAACTATATATTTAGCCATGCTTCTGAAATGTTTTCAGATTTGTCACGTTTTATTCGACCTAATCTGAGCAAATCATAAGCCTCATCAAGATAACAATTTACCATTTACGTGCTTTGTAGATATCAGCATGTTCGGCCCGGCTTAGTTGGGCCTAATCTAGATCAATTATGGTTTTCAAGACATAGGCCCATTTTTCATGTTGGGCCTAGTAGCCTCTTTTTGTTTGTTTCTTTTCTCCGTCTCGAGAGCACGACAATGCTAAGGTGCTTTTGCCCACCTATAAGTTTTGACAAACTCTAGAATAATATGTGGATGTACATTATTTGATAGTGTATGAACTTATAAAATGTCGGCTAAAAATATGTCTATTTACATGGTGCACAAAAAGGAAAATTGTGTACATTTACACGGTCTCTTTTAGACGCTCGTTCCTTCTTCTTTTGTGCTGAATGCCAATAGACCTAATTTCTACTCAAATTTCGTAGGTTCGTACTCTATCCAACAATGTATATTCAAAAAAATATTTTTTTTAAATTTATATGTGTGCTTTCCAATCTTTTTAAATCATCCAAGCGATGCGCACCATATGCCACAAAGCAGTTCCTCCTCTACCGAGTACTAGTACATTGGCACGTAAAAACCACATGAAATTATTTTGCTAGTTGCAGGAATGACGTAACACAATGACAGACCAAAAAATGCCTTATTAATTCAGAAAACTATATCTGTAATCACTTCTTGTATGTGTAAAGAACTAATGTCTACATTACAAAAAAGTCCAAACATATTTGTTATTATATATTTTTTGAAGTGTGTCGCCTTTAGTCAATAAATTCAAACATTTCAAAATAGACTTGGAATACCAACTGATATTTTTTGTTATTAAATAGTCAATATTGCTCTTCTTTTATTTTATTGAAATAAAGTGAAGTGAAGAAAATAACGTGCTACTCATATTCTTTGATTACTACCAGAGAGAAATCTCAATATGGAATAGGATCAATCGACATGTGGGTCCCTATGTCCTTTTTTTTGTGTAAAGGAGATTTCATTAATCATCAAAGATTACATATTCACTCATAATGGCATTAGAGATGTCGGGTGGGGCGTGTAGCCTCCAAACCGCACATTTGCCCGTTCTCTGCGCCAGCTGAGCTAATTCGTGCGCGACTCAATTACAATCCCTCATTACATGACATAAGGATGCCTTCTGAATTGTGGCAAGAACCGTTGAAATATCCTGAAGAATCGGCGCCCATCTAGATCGATTCATCTGTGCTGAATTCACGCCAGAGACCACAAGAGAGCAATCAGACTCAAATGATATAGGCATATGAATCCATTCGGCCGCTAGCCGACAGCCCTCCAGGAGAGCTAAAGCTTCAGCTTCCATGGCATCCGAACAGTGGTCAATTGTGCGACACGACAAGAGGAGAACAAGACCTCGGCAATCACGAACAATGACGCCAATACTTGCCTTACCGGACTCTTCAGAAAAGGTACCATCAACATTGACTTTTGCCCGTCCTTCCTGCGGTGGAAGCCAGCCTCCTTTGCTCATCAGGTTGATGTTCTGAGTGTTAGGCTGATCCACCAATTGTCCAATTGGAGTCTTCCCTTTTGCATCAATCTGCACAACGGAACCAGAGCAGCAGCGACAATAGAAAGCTGACTGACTGAACTATTGATGCATTGCCCTTTTCATGAACTGCGTCGTTTCTTAAGCACCAAGCTCTCCAAAGAATCATCAGCAAATGAGACTTCATAGAGTCAGATAGATTGTCCAAAAGTATTAGCAACCACTCAGGCCCAGTATTCTTTAGCAAGGGTTCCGCCGGCAGCTTCCAAAAATTCCTCATTTCTGCACGTAGAGCCTTAGCTTTGGGGCAGCATACTATTGTGTGGAAACTATCTTCAGGAGTAGACCCGCACAGATCACAGGTTCGAGAACTCACCAACCGGCGCCACCATTTATTCTCTTTAGTCGGCAGGCTATCATGTATAACACGCCACGCAAAAATCTTAATTTTGGGCAAGACTTTAATTTTCCAGAAGCTCTTCCAGAGTTGCCGATCGCCAGAGCACATATTACTTGAAGCAACCGACTGATTGCGGTGTAATTCATTCCAGGCCAGGTGATAGGCACTCCTAACTGAGAAGAGTCCCGATTTCTCATGTTGCCATGCCAGAAAATCCTCTCCCGGACAAGAGGGAATCCTCATCTTCAAAACCTCCTCCATGTCATAAGACTAAAAAATGTGTTCAAGTAAAGGGACGTCCCATTCCTTGGAGCCATCCTTTAGCAGCTCAGACACCCATCTCAGTCGATTAAATCGCTTGCGAACAGGGATTGCAGCTGTAAGATTTCGCGGTATCCAGCGATCACGCCATATGCGAATTTTATTGCCGTTCCAAACACGCCAGACAATGCCCTTCTTCAAAAGCTCTAGGCCATGTTCAATGCCCTTCCAAGCCGGGGATGAGGCTGAGGGAAAAGCAGTATCAGTAATGTCCCCGTTAGGATAATATTTCGACTTGAGTATACGTGCACGCAGGCTCTCCGGCATTAGGGTCCCTATGCCCTTGACCCTACATGAAAGCCACGTAGTAGTGTCATCGTTTCTTTCATCTTCACTCTTACGTGCCTAGAATCTTCTCACAAAGATTGGTGTGGTACAACTGTCACCAATAGAGAGAAGTGGTAGAGCAGTTAGAATCTAGGATGTTAGATGTAGCAAATCGACAACTAAGATTGCAGGGATTCGCAGGGCTATTCAACCGTTGAATTTAAAAGATCAATGGCTGTGAATACCTATAGATTGGTACACTATATATATAAAAATATATTATTATATAATAAAAAATAAAATATAGAAAATTAAAATATATTTTATTTTTTAGTACTATCACAAAACTACACTTTGAACCAATCATCTCACAAAAGCACACTGTGTGACATGTAACATCTTCTGGCAAAAAAAATATGAAATGTTCGGCTACACTTTTGATTTTTTTTTCAATTGTGAGCAGCCACAAGTCGACCGAAAATCTCGTTTCTCTGAGCGGATGATGTCCTTGACGCCGGCGGCACAGCGAAGCAAAGAGGAGGAGTTGACAAGAAGACCGGCGAGGCCACTGTTGCACGAGCAGCTAGCTCGAGCGCCTGATCTGATCAGCTTTACGTGAACTCGTTTCAATCGCATCGTATACATATGTTGCATCTCTTCTTTCGTTAGCTGCTATATTTTGTAAAATTACCTGCACCTGTGGACGGACGGACGCATGTAAAAAAAACCCACCATATATTACATCTTTATCGGAATCTCCGGTCAATTACTGTACAAGTGATCGTCCTAAACACTTAAAACCATCTGAGATTATCACAGAGCGATCAGAAAAATTCACTTATCTAAAATGACTAACATGACTTGTTATCTCAAACAGTTTAAATTATGAACCGTCTGTGATAATGATCAGTCATAAACATGTGGGATTATTACCTGTCTAAGATGAGTAATTACAAATGATTCAAATTATAAACCGTCTGCAATAACCCAAAAACCAATATTGACGGACGATGTTAGACAGATCGTGAGGGTATCCCAGATCTATTTTGGCAGTGGCTGCTTCCGATAGAGTTGGCGATTTTGAGATAATTTTGGTGATGATCTAAGGTTAGTGTATCAATATATATATATAATTGGTTCTTTATCGTAATCTCATATTGTTGTTCAGCAACTTGCATGACATCTATCAAGTCAAAGTACTTGTTATAGCGGTACGGATGCTGCAATAACACGTTGCTAGTGTGGAGAGAGTTTTCTCTACCTTGTTCTCTTATGTGAGCTTCTTGTCATAGTGCTTGAGGGTAGTATAAATCTTGTGCAAGGTAGAATTGTACTTAGCCACAGACTTATAGTCCAAGAAGCAGAGGTTTCTCCATGCCTCATTTGCCTTGGAGATGAACACATACTTGAGCTTCACGAAACGTTTTCCAAGGAGGTTCACAATGCTATAGGGTCCTTCTCCACAGAGTACTTATCATTCAAAGTGGTGAGAGACGGTGACAGAAAAGTGTAGTGCTTGGCCCCTTTGCACAGATGAGGCGGACCCCATACCCTGACCAATAACCGCTTTAAGGTCCTTAGCGTCAAAGATGATCTCCATATCAAACTTCCATGTCAGACAATTTTTGCCATGAGAGGGTGCACTTAGTGAACTCCTTGTTCGATAAGCCATACATCGTACATTGTTCATTCAAAATATATGTAGACTATACTTCGTGTAAAAACATGTGAGTGTATGCAAAATGACGTAATAATATTCTTAACTAACTTAGTATTTTCCTAAGCAATAATATAAAAATAAAGCACTAGAGTTGAATAACAAGCTAAACAATATATAATAATATGCAGGAAATAAACGCGATAAAATGATCCTAGGATTTTGCATGATAATATAATTTAGTAATACTACATAAATTGAAGAAAGTATATCGGGGTCCATAGCAAGATTCTCTATGCAGAGAAAATATTTATGTAATTTCTTATTTTCTAAAGGTTTTTTTTACAAAATCTCTTACCCACCGGCCTACCAAGCCCACAAGGCCTGCAAGCACGGTGCGGCCCGCCCGCCTTCCTAGCCTACTCGGTTGGCAAGCGCATCTGGGCTACGTGGCCTAGTAGTGCCTGCAGCCCGCTCGCCCACCAAGTGCACATGGCCGGCAAGCATTACGTGGCGGTGTGACCTGTAAATGTCGTGGCCCACTCGCCTGTGTAGCCGGCAAGTGCAGTGCCGCTCCCTGGGACGGCCTGCTTGACTTGCGTGGCCGGCAAGCGCAACGCGTCTCGTGCGTAGCAGCCTGCCTACACTTGGAGCAGCCTGGTCCATCTGGCCTCCACAACAGCGTGAGATGGCCTGGCCAGCTGTGTGGGACAGCCTACCCATTGGCTTGCCTAGTGCATTGTGCGCGACTTGCGTAGTACATCGCCATGCCCCATATGGTGCAACAGCTTGCTCGCACACTGTGCGGTGGCCTGCAGCTGCCCGCTCGCCTAGCATGCAAGGTCGGCAAGCGTAGCATGGGCCTGCCTGCACGCCGGCCCGCTTGGCCTGCTCAGTCGGCAAGCACGGCGTGGGCCGCATGGCGCGGTGGCTTGCACACACAGCAGCCCGCCCTACTACATGGTGTGAGGCACGTTTGCGTGGCAGTCCCTGTTGGGGAACGTGCTACGCAAAACAAAAATTTACCATACACGAACCAAACCAACATCCACTATCAAGGTACAGGCAACGATATCATACCTTCGCTGATCACGTCAATGCAGCGGAGAAGTTGACGATGTCGATGAAGTCCGCAGACTCCCGCAGCTAGGTTATACCTCCCAGCCGCGAGAGTGATCTCCTCGTGAATAGTTCGCCTGATCGAACGCCGAAGTGTACGACGTCTCCGAGGTATCCACGCGTACCGGATCAGCGACACCGCGGTAATGTGTGGACCAGCATACAAGAACAGCGGGGATCTACGAGAAGGAGAAACAACAGCGCAATGACAGTTGTACTAGATCTAATCTAGAAGAGAGAAGAAGAGGAGGCTGCGACCAATCTAGAGGTGGCGGCTGCCTAGGGTTTCGGCCAAGGGGCTAGGGCTGCTTCGTGCAACTCCCTTGTGCGCCTCCCCCTCCTTATATAGGTGGCCAAGGGGTAGAGTCCAACCCTCAGGAGGAGATCGAATCCACCTCCACCAGAGAGTCTAAACTAGAGTCCAATTCGGACAGCCCCCTTTGGCTGCCTTGCCCCTGAAGAAAAGGGGAGTTGCAGCCCAGTAGGAGTCTTCCAAAACCTTCTGGAATATTTCAGGACCTTCCGGAAGCTTTCGCCATATTCTAAAACCTTCTAGAACCTTCCGATACTTTCCGGAACACTTCCGGATATCATTGGAACCATCCGGGACCTCCCGGAACACTTTCGAGATCATCCGAAACACTTTCGGAACCCTTCTCTCTCATTCTCCATAAATCGTAGCATTCCTAAATGTCGCTAAAACGTTAAGCGTGTGACCCTATAGGTTCGAGTATATGTGGACATGTCTGGAACACCTTCCGGTCAATAATCGTCAGCGGGATCTGGACACCCATAACGACTCCCACATATCATCGAAGATCTTTATCGAGCGAACCTCGTATTACCGCATATTATCCTTTTGCCTCATGATACATTACACAACCCGAGGCGAGATTTTTATGGTATCCCTGTGATCAACTCCTTGATCACTATACCTAGTTATCCTCGTTACCGGTTTGTACTCTTTTCTCGTTTCCGTATTCCGGTATCCCCGTGACTAACCTTTTAGTCACAATACCTAGCCAGGCGATGCTGGACACCGTAATACCGAGTGGGCCCAGAGTGTATCTCTCCATCGCCGGATGGGTAAATCCCAGTCTTGACATATCTAGAACCATGATATACTTTCTGGTGTACCTAAAAGTCACCTTTATAATTACCCAGTTACGGAGTAACGTTTGATGACCCCAAAGCAACCATCCGGTATCCGGGTCTACGATATTCATGGTCTAAGGACGCAAGTAAACGTTAACTTGAGAAGATACCGATAACATATTGACAACGTGATCTCGCAGTATCTCATAAAGGGGTCTATCCAACACCATTGTTACCCTAACAATGTGTTCCCATTATTGCCGGAATCCTTGTTACATTAGCAATGCCCATGATCAGGAAAACAAGACCATCAACAATACATGAGCTAGTCCAGAGGCCTGACTAGAGATCTGAATCTCATATTCAAGAACCAATGCAATTCTAGCATAGAACATAAACTTAATCATGAACATGAAAATAGAATAATAACAACTTTATTATTGCCTCTAGGGCATATTTCCAACAGCCCCCTACCGCGGCCAGTGTGACACGGCTGTGCGTGTCACCAATGGTTCTTGCATGGTGCTGCTGCAGGGCCCGAGGGGGCTCCGATAGTGGCTGGTGGTGGCGCTTCAATAATTTATGCCAATTGAGATTCTTCGTGCGCCATTCGATTATATTGGTAGTGTCCTTGTGGTGAGGCAATTGTGTCAACCTCGGTTCCATATCGAGGCGGCGACCTCGCAACACGATGTTCAATAGCGGACAAAGCCAAATTTGGCACATTTGTGGGGTTTACTCGTAGCCTATCCGGTCTTGTACCAGTGCCATACCGACTGCATGTAGTACCCATCTATGTGTGGGCTGGTAATCGTTCTAATTCTATCTATTGGTTACGTGTTAACAAATGATGTCCATTAGCTTAGAATTGATTGATCTCTGAGAAACATGATATAACAAATAGAGAGAGGAATTCAACATAGAAAGCGAGATAGCAAGGCAAAAAATAATCTAAGCATTGAATTTGATCTACTAGATTTAATTGAGGGTTATCGATTCGATGATTACCTCAAAATCATTGTAGAGGTAGCCTCATCCGTAGGCTTAGAGATTCTTATACTGATAACATATTGCGAAATCAACGCCACGAGGTGGTGTTGATGGCCGTACAACATGTAATAAATCAAAACACGTATAAAAATTAAAATATATACAAAGATATAAGGTGATACTCTTCTCTTTATTAGATCCGTTATCACGGGTAAAACTCTTAATAATAATTATCAAATAATATAAAGATAATCTCTCTATTAATAGACTATTTGTGTGACGGATATAATTTAGTAATTGACTATATATGTCAAGAATGTAATATGCCTGTAAACTCACCTCTTGAACACCCGGTTTCATAACAGGCTTTAATAAGTGCATAGGCACACCCCCGTAAGCCTAGCAGAGCTTCCATTTATTCTAACGCTTACCTGCTGATCGCTATCCATCGCTCGCTCTCTCGCGACCATCACATCCATCCGACCACTAGCTAGCTAGCTAGGTCGGCTTAGCTAGAGCGCGCGAGATGATGAGAGCGCCGCGGCCGCCACTGCTCGTGCTGCTCGTGCTGCTCGGCGCGCTCGCCGGCCACGGCGGCGACGCGGCACTGCTGAAGGCGCACTTCTACCGGCGCAGCTGCCCGGCGGCGGAGGCGGTGGTGCGCAACATCGTGCTGGCCCGCGTAGCCGCCGACCCCGCCGCGCTCCCTGCCAGGCTGCTCCGCCTCTTCTTCCATGACTGCTTCGTCAGGGTACGTATACGTCATGACCATCATCGTTCACATGCACCGGCCATGTCCTCGCCGCGTTTACGACGCTGACATGCGTGCGTAGGGGTGCGACGCATCGCTGCTGATCGACTCGACGGCGGGCAACACGGCGGAGAAGGACGCCGGGCCAAATAGGTCGCTGGGCGGCTTCGACGTCATTGACACAGCCAAGGCCGTGCTGGAGGCCGTCTGCCCCGGCGTCGTCTCCTGCGCCGACATCGTCGCGCTCGCCGCGAGGGACGCCATCTCGTTCCAGGTCAGTCATGTGCATCATCATCAGTGAATGCATATATACACGTAGTCTGCAAGCAGTGTTAAGCTTAGCACCAGAGCTCACGTGTGCAGTTCGGGAGGGACCTCTGGGACGTGCAGCTCGGGCGGCGCGATGGCGTGGTATCGCGCGCGTCGGAGGCGCTGTCCGACATCCCCTCGCCGTCGGCTAACTTCACGGCGCTCGAGGCCAACTTCGCCAGCAAGGGCCTCGACGTCAAGGACCTCGTCATCCTCTCAGGTATAAAGTCAACATCGTCAGACTAATTAAGACTATGCACAAGCATATTACGGGTCACTGTTTACAGAATCTCCCGACACTCTCCGTGCATGCGTGCAAACTGACTGCTGGATCGTTATCAAAACGGATTTGCTATTTGTAGATCAACCACGTCACATATTATCAAGTCAAAACTAATAAAAGAATTAGATATGATTTTAGGCTTCAAAAACGTATCACTATCTATTTACGTATTTCTAAATTTAAAGCTGTACAGATTTTCTAAAACGTGCAAATTCCGGATACCGTTAAATAGATCTTAAACTTGCAGCGTGACTGAGATCTCACAAAATCTCTGTCAACTAAGTCTTAGACACAGATACACTATTACAAAAGGACATATCTCATACGTGTAAAATATGACATTATATATGGGTAAAGCACCTATCTGAGCAAAGCTGTCTGTGATAAGAAAATACATCATATATGACTATTGACAACTGTCCGCGATATGTGTAAATATGAAAAATAAGAAAGACACTTTGGCAACTCGATCGGCTAGCACCTCACCATGATTCGCCCACTGCTCGCCGGTGTTGACGTGCTACCGGCTCTAGCTCAGGTTCTCTGGTGCCAGCTCCGGCACGAGCGCCGGCTGGCACCACAGGTTCTCTAGCCACTGGATCTGGGCACTGCTAGTGCCCCCTGTTGCCAGATTTGGCTACCGCCGGCGTCCCTGTCATGCGCTGGATCTCTAGCTGAGAGATTTGGCTAGTCTCCTCCATGGATGACACGGCACATTCCCGCTATTGGCCATTTCATCTAAGCCTCCCGGCCTCTTCTCCCCCACCTCCCTCCTCTCCTCCTCCTACCCCACCTCCACCTCCACCTCCTGTACGTCGCACCTTGGCCTCCCCTATTACCCCTAACCTCGCGACACACACTCCTCTCCCTCTGTCCTTATTCCGTCTATGACCGCGTCTGAAACTAGTCACGCCTTGGCGAGTTCCCTCCATGCCTAGCACGCGGACGAGGCAAGCTCGGGCCAGGGAAACGTTAGTAACATGCATCGTGGAGGAAGAGGCCACCGGCGGCCTCTGCTGCCCCCCTCCGTCTCAGCACGAAGGGAGGAGGGGCAGCGGAGGGAGGAGAGGAGAGGGAAGGGAGTGGCGGCAGAGGGAGGAGAGGAGAGGGAACAAGGGAGTGGTGATGGAGGGAGAAGGGAGAAGAGAGGCAGTGTCTGCGGTACGGGTGGGTCTGAGGTTTAGGGTTAGGCTGTATATATGTGTCTGTTTGTTAGCTAGGCTTTTATACGAATCCAGGTAGATACGGTTCTGCAAAATAATTTGTTCATGCTTCTGGCCCATCTAGAGACAATTTTTGTAAAATAACCTATATATGATGTGTTATTGTGTTAGAGACGGTTTTCTTTAAAAAAAAAGTTTATGATGACCAACATATTACAAACATACTTTAAAAAAACCGTCTCTAATATTTATTTTGATTCAACCATTTGTGATGAATCATCACAAAGGATCTATCATATCTACAGTAGTGATATAAAATTTCATATTAGAAGAAAATTATATTGATAATTAGATTTAAAAAATAAAAATAAAACAGCACAGTAGTGCGCACATGAGGTGTTTGGTTACGCTCACATTTGATGGAGTGGTCACAGTGTACACTGGCTACACCGGGACGACGGCGACCGGCCGGCGACCACTGCATGCACATGCATCATGCATGCATGGACAAACTGCGAGTGCCGATCGGTCGGTTTGGCCGCGAGCGCGCGCGCTCGCGTGGAGAGCATGCATACATGCACGCGAATGCTCGCGTAGCTGCATGCATATGTTGGTGCATGACACATGCATGCACTTAGATCCAAGTGTAGCGGTCGAAAGAGACGGAGCAACCACCAGGCGCGCATGCGTGTGTCGGTGCGTGCGTGCATCGACGGATCGACCGCTCGAGCCCGGCCAGCCATTCATGCATGGCCGTTCGTTGCTGATAAAGCTAGCTAGTCATGGGCTAAGGCTAATTAAGCTTATACGTGCTCGGCAGTTGCATGGACGTCGATGGAGCATATGCAGCACGTACAGCATATATATGGCCATAAATCAAAATCATGTACAGTATAGTGCTGGTATATATGCTATAAACAAATTAAGTAATTACAGTGTTGTTTAGATGATCGATCTGTCAGTGTGTTCATCTTGAGCTCGGATCGATCAGACGACTGGCGCAGTCCAATTCTGTCAAAGAAATGCTCTGAGATATCCTATGTGGCCAAGCTCCGGCTCCAAATTTTAGGCCGTAGAATCTGGCATGCATATATAAGTTAGAACAAGAAAATAGAAGTGTTTAGTACAAATCTAGCGAAATATAACTATACTCTCCTACGGTCATCAAATCTGAGCTAGCTTTACAACCCTCAATATCACTACTTTTATGTTTTCGCCCTGAACTCGTTATTAGCCATCAACAATATAACAACAGCGCATAATTCACTTCTTTAAGAAGCCTGTTTTGAGGCATAAGAAAGCCAATCGAACCATATGAACATGCTTGGCAATAATGCTTATGGTGGTCAGAGGTTAGTTACTTAGACCCTGTACAATGCAGGTGCTTAGACAGGTGCCTCAGGAAAAAAATCCGATTTTTTGTGAGAGGTGCTTAGACAGGTGCTTAGAAAGGGCGACAGAAGCAAAGTTAAGCACCCGGTGCTAGGCTGGTGCTTAGAGTGACACAAGTGACAGGTGCTTCAACTGGTGTCTAGCAAATAGTACTCCAAGAAGCACAAATAGTACTCCACACAATGCAGCGCTGCATTGGAGACAACAGGTGCTAGAGTAGGTGCTACACGAATATTAAAGCAACTTAAGCACCCATATGAAGCACTCTGCATTGTAAGTCACATATTTTTTTGAGACGCCATGCTACTCTCTCTCTTTAAGCACCGGGTTATAAGCACCCTGCATTGTACATGGCATTATGGGCAAGTCAAAAGCAAACTCGATCTAGTTTTGCCCACAAAAAGACCAGTACTCAGTGTAATCCACGCATGCATGTGCCCTGCTCAATCAGGCATTGGCAGCAACTCAGTGGCAACCCGCCAGATGTCTCATCAAGAATTATCACTTGATCTATCTTAGCAACCAAAGGAGATGCATGGGGCCTGAATTAGTGCAGCTGGTACAGCTAGCTATTTCTGCTGTACTAGTACTACTACTAGTTAGTGGTGGTACCGCCACTGATCCTAACCAACACCATATCAAATCCAAGCATATCCAAGCAACTGTAGTGTTAACAGATTGGGTTTCATTTTGGTTCTTGATGCCCATCATTGGTTAAGTGCTAGCTGTGGGCTCTTCTGCTAGTGTAGTCCAATGAAGTGTGGGTAATCATCTGAAAAGTAGATACTAGTCTAGTGTAGTGTAGTCTCAAGTGCCAAATGCCAATTTGTGAGCTGTTTGGTTCATAATGGCCGTTAGATTGCACCACCTGACCAGCATGGGCTAGCTAGCTAGCTGTGCTGGAAATAGCGGCTCAACTGCCGAATTAAGTGGACCCATGACAAATGTTTTGAGTCAATCATTATTCTTTGGACTTGCTAAAGTGGAAATCCAACGGAGATGAACCACTTCTTCGCAGGTTAGAAATGAATGTCTGAGAATAGTCTCGCCAATGCTTAACCCCTGTTACACCACCTCATGTTCCTGGTGTCATGTCAAACAAGAAAAGAAATTATCTTTGGAAGGATTAAAAGAGAAGGAAAAGGATACTCCTTTTTTTTTCCAAATGCATTATAACGTTTGGTTGGTTCTTAGCAAGGACGAAACTGCATAAACGGTGTTGTTACGAGCAGGGGCGAACTTAGATCAAAATCGACCGAGGCTCACTAGAGAAATGAGGACTTCGTATTTGTGTGAGCTGGACAATCAGGGTGCACTCTATATGAACTGGAGTGATACACAAACTGATTTATGGAGTAATTGCTAAGAAAAAATTCTTAACCGAGGTGCCGGTGCACCCCCCTAGCCATATTTGACTCCGCCACTAGTACGAGCATGTCGTGTATCGAGTGTGCGGTAGATTACACGAGCTTTCTATAGTTGCAAAAGATCCACTAATACTTTTCATTCTCTAGAGGAAATGCGTTAATAACTTGTCAATTCTTCGGAAAAATGACAATTTCTCCGTGCGTAAATGATTACTGACCTCTCCCCTTCCATGACTGAAATTTCTTAGTTTCACAATGCTTTTCGCTTAAGATAGGAGATAGTCCACACTCTATTTGGTGGCGCCGGAGCTTCGCGGCTAGTCTGGAATCTCTCTTCTACGTGTAAATTGATCGAATTTTGCTAGGAAATTCGTGAAGTATTTTCATTTCAAAATTTTGTTCTCAAAACAATATTTACAAGGATACAGAAAGCATATAATAGAAAAAATTGCTGAATAATTTCTATTTCTATGTTACCATGCATGTGTACGCACGCAGGCGCGCACACCATCGGCGTCGGCCACTGCAACGTCTTCGGCAGCCGTCTCTTCAGCTCCGCCACCAACGCCGCCGCTACCGACCCGTCCCTCAACGCCGCCTACGCCGCGCAGCTGCGCGCCGCGTGCGGGTCCCCGTCCAACAACGCCACCGCAGTGCCCATGGACCCCGGCAGCCCCGCCCGGTTCGACTCCCACTACTACGTCAACCTCAAGCTCGGCCGGGGCCTCTTCCGGTCCGACGCCGCGCTGCTCGCCGACCGCCGCGCCGCCGGCATGATCCACCGCCTCACCAAGGAAGGGTACTTCCTCGAGGAGTTCAAGAACGCCGTCCGCAAGATGGGCCGCGTCGGCGTGCTCACCGGCGCGCAGGGAGAGATCAGGAGGAACTGCAGGGTCGTCAACTCATGAATTGATTGACATATTGTGTTATTTTGGTGGTAATTAATTATGATTAGTTTGTTTATGTTTATTCTTGAAGGGTGCAGTAAGAATTAAGCCGCCTAATTGGATTACTGGGTCGCGCCTTCCATTTGTATTTTTTATCTTAATTAAGTTGCAACCAAATAGATGGAATATAAAAATATTGTTTAATTGCATTACCAAATTTGACAAAATATTGTTTAATTGCATTACCTAATTTGACACCTGTTGCATTAATTCAACTAGTTGATATCCCGCTCACTGCGGACATAACAGATGGATTCTCAATATGCAAAGATAGTATGAACAACCAAGCCAAGAAAGATGACATATAATGTACTAAAAGGTATGCTGATAGAAGTGGATTGTAGCTGAAATAATTTACTGAAAAACAAATTAATTACTCATTTATTTTTGTAATGGAAAGGGAGACTTGTATATGAAGGTAAGGTCAATATGTTTATTCGAAAACATTTGCTTCAAATGGGTGGGAAGTATCGATCACAAATGACTAAACTTCTCATACACCGCAATTAGCCGCCTCATATATAGAACAGTTACGTCGTGCTTGCTAGAGTAATCCTTGTGGTTTAGTTTTTATACCTCTTCATGAAGCTTACCAGAAATGAGCGTGTTTATGATAATACCAGTGCTGCAATCATAATCAATACTAAAATCCAATATGGAACTAAATAAAAGGTCCAGAGCATTCGCCTAGCTAGTTTGCTCATGCATGTATGTTTGGCCCAAACATCCTTTAAATGTATATGCGGATGGATCAGAACCTATATTTATAAAAAAAGAATAATTAATTTATCTATTTGTTGAAATTGAAACCTTACTGTCCCAAACTTAGTGGTGAGCTTCGCGAGTCGCTTCCATGGCACGAAGGTCACTGCGAAGAGCTTGGCACAATGGCCATGGAGACGGCAATATTTCGAACTGGGAACTCCCAGGTTGCATTCACGACCAAGGAAATTAAAAGTCCAGAAAAGCTGACACGGTTGAGTATTAGATGATGATTAGTAAGCGGAGTGGGCAAGGACAAGATGAACGGTAGGAGAAAATTAAGAGACATGCATTGCGCTTCTGAATACAGTGACTCCCAATAAAGGAGGGCTCGTAATAAATTAAGGGACGTGATAATTTTGATGACGTGGCCAAAAGAGATGGCAGCAGATAGTTAGTGAGACACTCATATGGAGTAATATATACAGATAAAGTACCAGGATTAATTTACTTGCACATGATACTATGTGTTTGGATTTTATGTTACACTTTGCACAAATTTTACGACTTCGCCATGCAACCTTTACCGTCGGGCTAGCGTAAAGACGGCTACATCATCGGTTCATGGGGGCGTCTATAGACTGTAGACGGTCCTAGAAACTGAAAGTTGTTTGAAAAGAAATAACACTCTCTTAGAAGGTTGTAATCGGTCGATCGTCAACTCTATTTTTTTTGCACCAGTTGTGCTCCCCTCCCTTCGGCAGGACATCTAAAATGTATCATTCTATTTTCAGTTTAATGATATCCTTTTGCTATAATTTTATCATAATTTTAATTATTCTCTTTATTTATGAAATACTATAAAAAAATCTAAAAATCTAGTTGATTCGGGAATGTTTTGGATGAAGAGTATAGGATACGAGAGATTGAGGCAGTGAGCCTCCCTAGGCCCACACAACAAGGGCCCACAGTAGGGCCTACTGCCTTGCCCTGTCGTGTGGAACCCTAGGGGCTCGGCCACCGCCGCTCCTTCGCGAATAGATCTATTTCGCTCTCGGAAACCCTTTCATGGAGTCGCCCTGTAAATATTAAAGTATTCTCGTTGCGAACATAAGAGAGAGGCAGCGGGACAAAATAGTTAGACTTCCACACTTTGCAGCAAGCCTCCATAGATTGCTACTCCTTGTAATTATCTACTATCATCAAGATCTTCGAGATTGGTTTGTATCTTGGTACCTTCAATTTATGAAGTCAATCTACCTTTTGTTCTTGTTGTTTTGCATGATGTGTACAATCGAGGCTAGGAGGTGTGTGGCAATAGCTATGTAGAAATTTCTCTATTTTACTTGTGTGGTTATCCATCTTCGGCACTATCAATTATATATTTATGATTGTCCTCTATCTTTGGCGCGATCAATTATTTGCATGGATCGAATTAATCTAACGAGTTTTATTGTCTTCAGTAGTTTGATTGTGTGTTTTGAATTGCCCATGCAAGTCACTTGGCGATGCATTTGTTAGAAGACTGTAGGGGATGGGGTAGAGTAGCCAACTACAGAATCCGCTCTTGTAGTCGTTAACGAGGTTATTAATATTGTTAAGGATTTTTATGCGTTAACGTACGTCATGCATAGGAATGTCATGGTACGCCTAGAATTGATGGTTGGACAAGGAGAAAATTTATCTACGTATTACTAGTATTATTGCTTTTCAATAATATCTTGTAGGATGGTAGATTGCACTTTTAACATGTCATAGTCCCTAGAGAATAGCATTCATATACCTTATGCCTTATTTTAACTCTTACATTATCTTTTCTAACACTTTTAGTATTTATTATTTATTATTGTTATTTATTTTGAAATTTTATTTTACTTCTTAAGTTAAGTAATTGCATATTTTAATTATCTATTGCATTCCGGAGATTGACTATTTGAGAAAGATAGCTAGAGTTTTTTTCACTTTTATTTATTGATTTCATATTTTGATTAGTAAGATCATCATCATTTTCCTTTAGATTTGACATCTTTTTTAATCAAAAGCTACACTGCAATTGATTCTATACACTTGAGAGATAAGAATAAATCATCCGAGGCACACTGCATCCGCCTTCCTACCGAGTTGGCCGAGCAAGAAGAGTTGCGACAGCCGCGACCGGTCCGTCCGTGCTCATGCGAGCTCACCGTCCGCAGCCAGTTCACCGACGTCGCAGCATCGGGCGGCCGCAGCCCACCCACCGCTGTTGCAGCTGTGCGTGGTCGCGTGGGCGGATCCAGTAGGTCCATCAGGTGCACCCTAAATACGTCAGTCAAAATGATTTGAATTGATAAAAGAAAAAGTCTTCTAACTCATCCCAATGCGCAGGCGCTGCCGAGAACCGTTCAGCATTTTCAAGTGCATATAGCACTTCATATAACTAATACCTTTTGCATTTTCCCTAGGAAAAGAACCTTTTGCATGCATTGAGGATAGATAGATCTAATACATAGTTTATATCTGATTTGCATCGCGCGAACTAATTTTGTAAGAATTGATCAGCGAGTTCACTGCACTTTTTCTTTTTCCTGTGAGTAGGAAGCAAACCATCCATGCAAGGAGTGTAGACGAATGACTCATCAGTGCGTGCCACTTGAGGATGGCAGCACCCTGTTGGGCGAAATGTTCCCAGGTACTGCAGCTTAGAGCTACTGAGGTAGTAGGCATACCCGTCAGAAATGGTTGCCCAAAAAAAGTAACCTCCTTGTCTGGATGGTACCCCAACAAGTGCATTCGGTAGTAGTAATCTTCTATGTAACCATTGTCCCAGTTGATTCCCTCTTCCGCATCAATTGCACTATAATCACTGGAGTGCGATTCGTGGTCTTCTCGGTCCTCCGGTCCTTCCTCACCAGGTCTAAGAGCTAAGACTTGTCAATCGCGGGCTCGAGGTCAGCCTGATGCGTCAGCTCCCACACCGACGTTAGACGTCATTCTGATGATTCGTGCAGTACCCATACACGGTATTGGTATCTATAGAGAGCAGTGTAGTAGACCCCCTGCTCCGATTTCCCAAGATACACTAAGGGTTCCATATCTTTCTCGCATTTGTCCTGGTCGGATCTTGCCGGCCTCAAAAAATTATCTGGTATTGGGGTTTTGATGACTACATATGTCTCCTCTAATGAGAACCTATATAATACCAATTTTCTTAAATAATAAGCAGGTTAAATTCAAGGCAACAAGAAAAGACAAGAATCAACATCTCGTAGCATCATAGTACCTTACACGAAAGCACCGCGGCAATGGAGGTAGAAGGCTTCCTGCCAGCGCACGGCATAGTACCGAGCTGAATGGCATCTGGTTCGTGCCCATGGGTCCGACCACACGTCCGACACAGTAACCACTGCATCACCCTCATGGTCAAAGCCCCTCTCCTCCCACTGGTTGCTTCTTGACGAGAACACTTGCACCATCGTATGAGGACGGTGGCCATTCCATCGAGGCCACGGTGTTAACATCATGTTCATATTTCTCTCTTACAGATCTGCGGTAGGTTCTCAATATAGTTTGCTCATGACGACGAGGAAAGCTTCTGATTATTATTGGTGTACCCTGCAAACCATGGCGGCCCGCCATAGTTTATCATCTTCTTAAAATTTCTCTTGCTGTAAATTTCAGGCAGTTTTGGTTTGTTGGGCACCTTGGGGAAGAGGAGAACATTGTAGTGCAGGGATATGGTTGGCTCAAACACGAGATACGCGGCACCACGCATATCCACCGTGGGCAGCTTCGCCCACCGCCGCGTCGCAGGGCTGCACAGTGCACACGTACATGGTCGACCAGTCCCTGTAGAGGAGGTCGTCGCCGTAGTCCAGGACGACTCCTTCGTTGACTGGGGGCAGGAAACTGAGCGCGAGAGAAGAAGCGGTGGCGCTCCTGCCCGGTGTAGTTGATGAAGATGCCGCGCCCTCTGCGCGGCAGGAGGTGCGCCGGCACCAGCCCGGCCGTGGTCATCGATGACGGCGCGCCAGCTCTTGCAGACGCGCCGGCACGCGGCTAGGCGCCGTGGAGGGACGCGCCGGATCGAGGATGTCGTCGAGCACCTCTTCAGGGAGATCGCCGCATCTTGCCCCGTGCAGCGATTAGTGCTCTTCAGTTAGCGTTTGGAGTTTGACTAGCGGAGAGCGGCGGCGCATCTACGTGGTTATAAACGCATGGTGGTTGACTTGGAATTCTTTTCCGATTCGTAATCGACGCCCCTACTCTTAATGCTATAGTTAAATTTTAGGGATAAATTTTTATTCAAATCGTATAGTGATCTGAACCCTGCTGGATACGCCCCCGTCCGGGCCGCCACTGCCAACATCCTGGCTCCACCCCCATGTATGCACCATGACTTCCCTAACATCACGTGCATGGCTCCTGATAGACGGGCCGTTCCATCAGGTTTCTTAGGTCCTGACCGGTGCAGCTTAGCGCTGGTGTCCTGTGCCATTAGACATTCTAGATGGTACAAACTGCAATGTGCGAGCATGCTTTCTCTCATGACTCCTCGCGCAAGGATGGTCACCCATGCGAACAGGCTCTTTTTGTAATCATGCACTAAGATGGCTGTATCACTACCGTACTTCACAAGAAAAGAAAGCATCTGCTGTTACGAAAGACATGTGTCTGGTCGCCCAAAGTCAGAACCCCTATCCCTGAGCACAGTTCGGGCTAGCTACGTTGTCAATGCAACAGCTGCTATACGAGCAGGCCTAGTAGATACCAGTAGCCGATGAAAAGATAGGATGGTCACGGAGATGTGAGACAGAGCCATCTCGCATAGGCACTTGCTTATATGTCAGCTCCACGCTGCTGCTCTTCTCCAGAGCGAGCAGCGCTCCCCATGGCCTCCCTACAAGTTGCAAGAATCGAAGACATCAGAATACCATCAGCAGATCTCAAAGCTCTGTGTGAAGAGCTGTGAGTTAGACGTTCATCTTCCTCCGTGGATAGTGGATCCAAACAGGGCATTAGGTTATTAAAAGATTCTGGCAAGGGCGTCATTACCTTAACGCTTTCTTGATCTCATCACTCACAGGGTCGAGTTTCAGCGCTTCCAGGAACGCATCAGCTGCTCCTTGGTAGTCCTGTACATGGAGTAACACCGAGGCAGTCAGACACAGGTGGAGAAACTGAATCAGACTGAAGGTCAGATTTGATATAGCAATTATACCTGTATGAAACTGAGTGCAGCGCCCTCACGGTACCATGCCTTAGACCAACCAGGGCGCAGCATTTTGCATCTTTGAGCGTCTAGCAACGCTCTGTCCCCTTCTCGCATCCGCAGCCAGCAGAGGCTCCGGTTGGCAAACAGGGTGGCATCAAGTGGGTCTATCTCCATCACCTGCATTTGCAATCAGTAAGCATGCATTCAGCTTCTCAGGATTCTTTAGTGCAATGATAGTCCAACAGGCTCTCTCGAGCATATTGTTGCCTGACATCTGATCTGACGTAAGAAATGCGCAGATAAGCTATCCTCTGATTTAAGCAAATAAAGGTCGTTTCCAGATTAAGCGTTAAATATTGGTCAATCCTATGGAATGCAATGTGATTACTCTATCATCTGATACTGATGTAAGGCAGCCATTCCCTCAAGTACATTACAACCTAAACCATGAACCATCAGCTAATCCTATGAACCATCATTCAGCAAACAAGTTATATCGCTACAAGGAAATCTAAAGACACCACAGTTTCAATTCTGAACCTGATGTTCCAGAACTACTAATTTGGTAGCAATTTTTTCGCATTGTTCCAAACAGGTATTATATTTGTTCATGCACTTACTAGCCCATAGTAGTACATTGCTGTGAAATAGTCCTGCTTTGCAAACGCTTCCTTTGCTCGTGACTTCAAATCAGCTATCCGTTCTTCTGCAGAAACTGCATCCTGAACAGAGTGGCATGTTCGGTTATAGGCATAGCGAATGACAGGTTCTGAGAGCATGATAAGTGTTACAGTTGGAAGATGTGCTCCTTTGTCCAAATACCTACAAGAATAATCACACGCATTCTTTTCCCTCTGTTAACTTTGCAAACTTGGCTGGGGGAAGTGCCCATATGACCAGCACAACTCGAAATTTGTGAGAAACTCTGATTTTAAAGAAAATGTCGACCCCAATTGGAATAGGTAATTCTGTTGAGGTGTAACATCCTCCATTCTAATACCTACAGACGACCTGTAACACTGGGTTCAATGGCTTTCCAATGCAGGTGCAGATGTAAATGCTTTAATCTTCCCATCATTTCTTCAATTTATCAAGAACATACAGGCTTGCAGACAGAACATGCATACTACAATTTATCAAGGATATAGTGATTAAGGGTGGGATCCATGGATGCAAACACAGCTCATGAGTATTTGAACTGTGTGGAGATCTTTTGAAGGAGAATGCAGCATAAACTATCCATAAGAACATCATGAATTAAAAAGCCAGGTTATGCTAGAATGAAGTAAAAAATCACATGCATACCTGAATCCTGATATGTGGAGATTTCATAGCTGTAATTATGCCATCAACACTCCAGTGTGGCACAGATAGAATTGGTTTTGTCCTAGGAAATAGAAGTTTAACAAGTTCACGTTGACCACGAGCTGCCGCTTGCTTGATTGGAATTTCTCCATGCTATATTGCAAAAATAAATCGGAAAATGTAACATAATCCAGCACTAAAAATGAAAAAAAGATCAACATCATGAAAAATATTGTGAGAAAATGAGATATTCCTGAACCGCAGTAATGGAATTGTTAGAACAACAGAACCAAATTTGGAGGAAAGGTAGCAAAATTACTCTAAAGTTCTAGTCAGTGTGATCTATTACTACATATCATAGTACATGTACATAGACAAACACTCAACAATGGAATTCCAACAGTACTGGTATCACGATTATTTTTCAAGGGACTGGCATCACGATTCTGAGATATTTAAAACCTGAGCTATAGCTACCTGGTTAGGAATGTTAGGGTCAGCTCCAGCCTCCAGCAAGAACTTAACAAAGTCGGTTAAGTCCTCATCAACTGCCACCGTTAAAGGAGTTGGTCCAGAGCAAGTATTACCATTCGCATCAGCACCAGCCTATTGAATAGAAAAATACAATGCGAAGTAAGGTGGCTTTAGAGATAGGATCTGCACATGCAATCATGACATTAAGTTCAATGTAAAGCTCTGCTTTGTGAACCCTGCTCCAAACAAGTTTGTTTAAAAGATCAGGACACATTCAACCAGGCAAACATAAAGAGAATACATCAAGTTAGGTCAATAAGTTACTGGACCTCAATCAGTAGCCTCATGCATTTCAAGGAGTGCGCAAAGCATGCCATCATGAGTGGTGAAAAGATATGATTGACAACTCTGTTGGGCTGAAAAGGGAAATGAGTCACCAACTAGTCAGATCGCAGAATTAATGATTTACTGCTGCATCTCCTAGAATAAACCATCTCATTATCAAGCCAAACAAAATTAATTTATCGCATTTGCCTTTCCAAAATTCCGATTAGGTGACAATGAATTCAACAGCTTACATCAGCACCGTGCTCCAGCAGAATCTTCATGGCCTGATCCTGGCTCTTTGCAGCAGTCATGTGCAATGGTGTCCCCCGATAATTGATAGGATCCACATCAACGCCTTTGGACAGCAATAGTCTTACAGCCTCACAATGGCCTGGAGGCATAACAAAAATATTATAAAGTCCAAATTGATCAGAACCGGAGCTTCAACGGAGTATAAACAACACTTGTAGGCAAGTAATATCCTTTTTCCTTCTATTTCAGAGACTGAGTGAACTGAAGAGTGAGGAACGCACCATGCTCTGCTGCATTGTGTAGCGGCGTTAAGCCCCTCTCGCTAGGTTTTGCCGGATCACTGCCATGATCAAGAAGATACATCATAACCTGAACATGCCCCTCGAGTGCGGCGTAGAACATCGGTGTCGTACCTACAAGGAGAACACATCATTTCGGCACCAAGTACTAACACGGACAACTTCCTGCCAAGTATGAGCAAGATCTCACCTAGGTTTGATGCAGAATTGACGTCAAGCCCCACTTCATCTACCAGGAACTTGCAGCTCTCCAGGCACCCCTTGTTCGCAGCGAAATGAAGTGCGTTTAGCCCACTCGGGTCCTTGGTACCCCGCAAATCCAATTTTTTGGCCATTTCTAGCAAGGAGAAATTGCGGCCGCAACAAAAATCAAACAACACAATCATGTGGTTGGATCTATCAAACAGAAGGGGAAAAACTAAGGAGAAATTAGCACGAATGAGACTCCAAATCGGCGTATCTAGGGAAGGTCCCGATTAATTCCGTGAAATGAATCCGTGCAGTCCCAAATTGGGAGGTTTCCGTCTAATTTAGTGAACAAAACCCAAGGAAATCAACACCCAATTTTCTAAGAAATTAACCGCGGAGAACATCGGATATGCTACCACCGCACACCAAATTCGTCCATACTACGAAAACATCAAGCGAGTGTCAGGAACAATGAAGACGCAGGAATCATGCAGCGCTTCATCCGAAACGACAGAGAGACGGGTGAAGGCGGCGTCGAGAGCGGCGCTTACTCTTGAGGAGGCGGAGGTTGCCGTCGAGGGCGGCGAGGAGGGCGACAGCGGCGGGGTTGGGGGCCATGGTGGCTGCGGCGGCGGCCTCTCGCGGGGCGGAGCCCTAGGGAAGGTTCTAGAAAGGTCTAGGCGCCGCGATTGGCGTACGGATATGGTAAGAGGAGAGGAGAGGAGAGGAGAGGAAAGGAAAGCAAAAAGAACGCAGAGGCGGTGTGTGTGTGTGGGGCGCGAAACGCATGCATTGCGGCGCACGGCAAGCAGATGGCGTCGTCCGCGTGGCACTGCTAGAGATGACACGTGTCACCGTTTGCGTTTGCCTTGGTGCCACCTGTGCAGCTTCTTCACAGGAATCCAAGGGACAATGATGTCAGACGAATACGAACTGTATTTGAATTCGCTATGGGAGTGTTTCTTTTCTCAATTTTGTAGTTTCATTAGTAATTTCTCCTGTAATTCTTTCCGTATTTGAATTCACGTAAGTTGTTGGATTTTTACGGCCCGAAATGTTAACAAATTTGATTTATATCCATTATGATATTCAATTCATATATTTGAATTTATTTTCATATTCGCTAAAATTATAAATACAAATATGGTTTTAATTTGTATTCGATCCTTGACACCCCCGAGATCAGATATTTATATTTCGTGTCATTGACACTATTTGGTCTAGAGATACAAATCATAAGTTATTTATTTCTATCGTATGAGATAATTGTTCCACGGTCAGTCCAGAATATTAATCGACAGAGATTTACATCTAACCTTATCAATAACCTGAAAAGTATTATCTTATGTTTATATGTTCGACGTCCCTCTCCTAGTATACGTGATCTACCATGCATAATATTGTTCTCGACTGCCTTGTTAGACATAACGCATGACTGTTCTGGTTATCAGCATATATTTGTTTCTGATCAGTAACCCGCTTCGTGGCCCCCTAATACTAGATGGACAGAAATTGTAGGACTACTTATATGTCCTCCTTTCAAGAAAAAATGAAGTAAATGGCAAAATGATGAAGAAGGCATTACTCCTTGTGCGCTGAAAAGATGATATAGAAATATACTTGCCTACCATAAATGACAACTATAGCTAGCTAGCATTCTATATAAGAGATTTGCTAATAAAGTTCATATAAATTTGTTGTTTTCGCATGCTTTTGCTAAAGAGGGTGAAAAGTAAGAAAACCAAAATAACTATACGTAGGATATGTTCTTTTATCATTATGTTTTTATTTATTCGAATAATTCAAAGTTCTGACTGTATGATCAAGATCAAACCAACTACGACATCCCTTTACCTATTATATAAAACCAACAACTTGCTGAAAACCCCTACCCCCGCCCCCCAGTCGCAACCGGCACATCCCCACATGTGCCGCTCTACCTACCGTATAAAACCAACGCCTCACCCTAAACCCTTACCACACCTCGTCCCTCCAGCCACTAGCCTCATGTCTTCCGTGAGTTGCCTCCTAATTTCTCGTTAGTAGCCCCATCTGCCACCTTCCTTTTGCCACACATCACGTCTTCCTTGTGGGACCATCCTCTGGCTCGTGTCGCATCGCTACGTCCATCTTCCACTGTCCCACCATGATTCTAAGGTTGGGATTGAGTGAAGCCCTTGCCATGACAAGTTGAAGCCCTAACCTAATTAACTCATTGGCATGGCCAATGAAGATAAAGAACCCATTGGTCGGAGGATGAATCTTCAAGCAGAATCCTAACCACTGGTTTCACTAAATTTCATTCAACATATTTTAACAAAGTGCATGAAACTTGTTGAATGCTTCTAGACGGAAAATCAGTCAAATTTCCTGTCTTCGAATCTGAATCACGGCTCGTCCAATACCACCTCAGTATTCGTCTCTAGCGATGCTCTGTAAGCTTTTTAAGGTTGAGGTTCACTTGTTAGAGTTTGGGTACATCACACCGCAACCATTAGAACTAGGATCAACATGTTAAAAGCCGAGCTATGTGTGACGTAGCCATCATCATCCGTGGTTATGGAGGAGGAAAATATCAGCCGAGGAAGGCAGCCACCATGGTTGGTGAGTTAGGTGGGGAGGAGATGGTTGGGGAGTGAGAGGTAGAGGGCAAGAGATTTAGAGGGATAATACATGAATCAGACGCGAGTGAGCCTCATCACAAGGAGATGATGTTGTTGGATTCATATAGTGGGTGGAGGAGATAATGAGAGTGGTTGGATCTAGATCGAAAAAGTGACTTGACTGTCTTATACGGCACCTTAAAGATAAAATAATGATTGTGTACCCAAACCTCGCCCAAGTCCTTTAGGAGGCTGCTTTCTTGATGACTACAACAGATGCCTCGCGCCAGTGAGATGAGTCATAAAAAGTGACAAGGCACGCGCGTACGTGCGGCAAGTTACGTGGTCACATTCTATACGTAAGTTGAAACGAATTAAAAAGTTATGTAGTCGGCATCCGCGTACATACGGATAAGTAGTAGTCTTTTTTCTCTACTATGGCTGAGACGACAAGATCGATGGCCTTCCTCCTCGCCCCTCCCTCTCTTCTACGTACCAGGCCTCCTCACCCGGAAATTAGCAAACAAACAAAGCAACTTGGAGATTGTGTTGGGTCCTCCTCTCTAGCTCCTGCTTGCTTTTCTCTGAGCTCTCTGACTTCCTCGTCATTCCTGATATACCCACGTCGCCCTCCCCAGCGGCACGTCCTTCCCTGCAACCCTCGTCGTCGCGTCCACCTTCGTTCTCTCCGTCTCTGAATCTAAGGGACGCGCACATGCGGATACGATACGAGGGGCCAATGCATCCGGTGCTCCGAGTGGATCGGTGACGGCGCGCTGCCTGCCTGCCTGCCTGCCTGCCTGCCGCTGCACAAGCCGCCCCACGACGACGCTCGTTCACGCCCATCACGAGACAGCCCATCATTTCGTTTGGGCTTAGCTTGGAGTCCTTGGTTAATTTCCGCATTCGTTACATGTTATGGGGCACACTTTTTTCAATTTCTTAATCAGCACATGGCAGAACGGAATTTACAACTGTTGTTATCTGATTACTTAATGGTAAATTCGATCAAAGGTGCCTTGCTCTGTTCGTCGTGTGAACTTTTGAAGCTTCGGTGTCTTTTGGCTCTAAGCCGAGCAGGAACCCTCTGACGAGGTGCAAATCTTGAGCCAGAGGCGCGGTGTTCGTCGAGCACATCGACTAAGCCGAGGGCGAGGAGCAAACCAAGTTCGGAGACCACGACTCGACATCGGGGCAATATGAATTAATTTCTCCAGAAGTCTAACGTGGTAAGATGGTAGAGAAAAGACTACCACCCTCGCCACCGTCGGCGAACATGGAGGGATGAATTCTAACATTGTATATAATTCTGTCTTATTATATATATTAATGTGAGATATTTGATGCTATCGTTTTTTTATCACCGAAGGTGACGGCAGTTACAGTGGAGATTCACAGGAGTTAGAGAAAAAGACGGAACGCGATGGTAGATCGACGGGGAGCAGCAACATAACAAAGCGACGGCACGACGGCAGAGCCGAAAGCAGCTGATCCGGTGATGGGAGCAGCGACGGAGACTCACCGGAGTTGGATAACATGATGGCGCATCATGGTGGAGCGACAATGGACGGTGAAGCTAGAGGCAGACCTGAGTTGCGCGTGGAGAGAAGCAAAGGAAGGAGAAAGGTACGTTCTACGACCGTGTTCACTACCAGAGTCGTCTCATATGTCGAGTGCCACAAACACTCGGCGAAGGAAGAACAACACTCGGCAAAGGATTCACCGAGTGTTACACTCGGCAAAGCATACTCGGCATAAACCCTGCCGGCAAAGCGCTCTTTGCCGAGTCCTTTTGTCGTGCACTCGGTAAAGACCTTTGCCGAGTGTCAAAATGCTGGTACTCGGCAAACTCTTTGAATAGTAACAAAAAAAAAGACGCCGGCCGTGGCGGAGGCGACGCCTCTCGGAGCAGCAGGAGCCCAGCTTGACGGTGGAGTGCACGAGGCGATGGCGGGGAAGCTTGGGGGCGGCGAGGCGGTGAAGAGCATGAGCGGCCGGGGGCGCTCGGGTCGGTGAGGAGGCGGCGACGAAGCGGCCGGGAGGAGGGGAGGCACGGGTGGGGAGGATCGCGGGGGGAGGACGCGGGCGGGCTCACCGGCGGTGGCCGCGGCCGGGTGGATCCGAGGCGGAGGGGGCCGGGGAAGGCGACGGCGGCGGCGGCGGGGTGGATCCGGGGCGGACGGGGCCGGGGGAGGCAACGGCGGTGGCGGCGGGGTGGATCTGGGGCGAACGGGGCCGGGGGAGGCGACGGCGGCGGCGGCGGGGTGGATCCGGGGCGGACGGGGCCGGGGGAGGCGATGGTGGCGGCGGCGGGGTTGGGGTGGCGGCGGCGGGGTTGGGTGGCCCGGGCGGAGGCGGCGATGTGCGACGAGGCGAGGAGGACGAGGCGAGGACAGGGATAAGGCCGGATGAGAAGGGAAGAGAGAGAGAGAGAGAGAGGGAGGTTTCCTGCCGTTGGATCTGAGACAATCGAACGGCTACGAGGCGCGATTCGTGGGAATCTGGCACTGACCAATCAGAACGCAGGAACAGCTTTGCCGAGTGTTGCACTCGGCAAACACTCAAAACTTTGCCGAGTGTTACACCCAGCAAACTCTGTTTATATGGCTTGTAAAAAAATAATACTTGTATGCCTAAAAATGTACTTAATGGCTTAAATATAGCAAACGGACCCAAAAAATGCCAAATTTTGAAATGATACATGTAATGATGTATGTTGAGTGTGAAATTTTTTTTAAGGCCAACGGATGAGGCAGGGGTCGCTTCGCATGCAAACCTGATCCGTTCCTTCTCGAAATCTAGTTTCTTCCTGAGGGATTGTCCGGTTTCTAAGCAGTCTACGTGACAACTTCTGTGAAACCTTCTCAAATTTTTACCACAGCCTCTAGGTGCCATATCATGACACCATGCTAAGTTTCGTGTTTTTCTGACTTCGTTTGTATTTTTTAAATTAAAAAACCAACAAGCGCCATGTTGGTGGCCGAGTCTTGGCACCCTGGGGTTTGGCACTCCTCTTCTTTTATTGTATAAGGCCTGAACATATACTAAAGACCACAAATAGGATTTTTTAAATCCATTTCTTGCGATTATTTCATGCACCTGCAGCTCAAATTTGAATTATATCCATTAAATGCTTAGAAATGCACTTAATGGCCAGAATATAGCAAACGGATCCAGAAAAATGCCAAATTTTGACATATTACATGTAATGGTGTATGTGGAGTGCATAAAAAATTCAAGGCCAACAGACGAAGCGACCCGACACTTCGCATGCAAACCTGTTGGGTACACTTCCCATATAGCAAAACAAAGAGAAGAAAGAGGAGAAAGAAAAGAAAAGAAATAAAGAAAAGAGAAGAGAAGAAAGAAAGAAAATAAAAGAGAAGAAAGCAAGGCAAAGAAAAGAAAGAAAAGAAAAGAAAATAAAGAAAAGAAAAAAATAGTTGTGTTTGCCGAGTGTCCGTTAGGTGACACTCGGCAAACTTCGCACCGCCGTCACTCCCGGCGGTAAGGGACACGTGGCCTTGCTTTTGCCGAGTGTCAAGGCTTTGCCGTGTGTCCTACGCAACATGTACCGAGTGTTGTTTGTTTGCCGAGTGCCCGTGAAAAAACACTCGGCAAAGAATTGGCTTTGCCGAGTGTAATAAGTTTGCCGAGTGTTTTATTCGACGCACTCGGTAAAGGACGTGTTTGCCGAGTGCCCGTGAAAAGACACTTGGCAAAGCCGTGGGCACTCGGCAAACTATCTTTTTCCGGTAGTGGTTGTATCTATTTAAGATCAATATAAAACCAAATACACTTTGCTAGTAAGCTCGTACGCGAATACATATCCAACAGTGGTCCGTATTAATTTGATCTGTACGTACTCCGCCGACCGATTGACACCAGTGGGATTCTTATGAAGTTGTAATATATATTGTCAAGTTAACTAGCGAAAAAACCTAATTAAACCCGCACACGAATACATATGACGAGATGATGGATTAACCAAAGTCCAAGTACTAAGCCTGACATTTTAAGATTTAAATATGGTAAATAATTAGATTGTGTAACATAAAAATGATATTATTAGAAAATATTTTTATTATTATCAAAGAAGAGATATCGAGCTAGATCTTACTAAAATATCACTATAATACACGTCGATATTTTTTAAATAAATTCTGTAACCTTGTAGGACGCGACTTAGTTTTATATCAAGAGAGGAGCCTCATAATTGACTCAAGGCTGCCCCTAGAACTCTCCATTTTTTATTTAAAGCTTTAAAGCTCTCTTCAAAAATTTCTCATTTATGAGATAATTTTTATTTAAAGCTTTAAAGCTCTCTTCAAAAATTTCTCATTTATGAGATATTTACAAGCTCCCATGAGGTTCATATAGACAATAGCCATTGGCAAAAGATTATGTATACCTATAAAAAAGTAAAGAAAGAGAGATAAAAGAGAAAAATTATGTACATTGTTATGGTAAATAGATAGGATAAGAGATGGTACATGGTCCATGGTAAACTACCATATTCATGTCACCCTTGATACTTTCTTTTTGTAGGTTTCTCTTTGACCATACTTTGATTTGCTAATTGTTTGCTGATATTTTGATATCTCTTATTGCCAGTAAAAACTACGTAGGATTTAACGACCGACTTATGTAGAAAATAATTATATTGTAATATTTTTTGAATAAAATTGAATAAGAATTCTTCGTGTTATATGACCCATATTTTATTAACGTTTATTCGTCTAACCGCTAGTCACTTTAGTTGTTGGTTAAAATTAAAAATACGTGGACGCCGTCTTATCTAAAATGAGGGAGTACTACGAATATAAACGGATACGTGGATACATAACGAAGGATTAAAATTATTACTACTTCGTGTGATAGTGCTTCTAGTACAGGACGCAATACAAGCGCTCGTACGTTGACAAGTGCTAGGTAGGTAAGGAAACAAGTGATGCGATCGACCTATCTGGTGTGATCTCATCGAATTGAAGCGAGAGCTGATCAGAGGCGCTCGAGCTCCGGGTTGTACACGTCGCTGGGCTGCGGCACCTGCTCGTGCGGCAGCGGCTTCACCTGCTGCTCCGGCGCCGTCTTCATCTCCCCTTCCTCCGGCTTCGCCGCCGCGGCGGTGCCGCCGACGTCCGTGACGTCGCCTCCTCGTCGCTTCTCCCCCGCTTCTCCGCCACCGCCGCGTGGCTCGTGCGGAGGGCGGGCCGCCTGCGCCGTCGAGGACGTTGCTCGCCGTCGGTTGCCGCTTCTGGTCCATGTGTGCTGGCTGCGTCTTTGCTTCTTCCTCGATTCAACGTGACCGTGTTGCTTTGTACGTACGCGTGTAGTGTAGGTAAGCGCGCCTGATGCTTTTGTGTTCTTGTGCTACGTGTCCATGCAGGCACTACGAGCCGCTGCTGGCATCCTCCCAGGCCTGCCACGAGTGCGCCTACGCGTACCATCGGTTCCCTCGTGTCGCTGCCATACAGCCCTCGAGAGGAGGTACGTGTGACTGGTGTCACTACGCCAGATTTAGTGAGCATCGGTGTGCCCAAGTTTTCCCTATTCATGGAGAGGTATATACAAGAAGTATAGTTACGTTTGTGAAACACAGAAAGAATTACGGACAGGTTAATAAGATAGCTGGAGCACCTTGAGATCCTTGATCGATGCTGCCAATGAACGGTAACTACTTCCCACCTTGTTCTGCTACATCGGACCTATATCTAAAATGAAGGTATGAATAACGGAAAACACAGTGTCATCACAAAAGAAGCAAGAAGTGAACTGTTTACGTTTTTGCTCAAATTTTCCATCTTGCATTTTTCAGTCCAATGATCAATTGCTTCCAAAGAATATAATACGATCAAGAATGTTATCATCACATAATAGAACATTGCGACGATTTGCCGTGTAGCGTCATGAGACCAACAAGTGCATGCAACATGGAAACCATTTCGTGGCAGAAACATTGTGCCGAGGGCCGCCCTCGAGTACCCAAGCTTTATCGATGACCATATGTGCTAATGTAGTGACATAAACAAGTGTTATAAAAATTACGCCGGTACTGATGTTGTTTTTCGTTTTAAAAACGGTGGCGGACTTGGAAAACCCACCTCACCATTTTACATCTTCAGAGATGTGATTTTTCTTCCTCTGCTACTCAATGCCTTCTTCTTCCTCTGCTCTGCTCTCCACTTTGCTTCTTGTTTCTTGCCCCTCTGGTGTGGATCGAGCCACCTTTCTGCTGGTGCCCAACCTGCGAGGTTAGGGTCCGGATAAGAATTGGGATGGGGTGAGAGGGGAGGGCGGGAATGGGGGGAGAGGGGTTCTCTGTGCCGTCTCGACTTAGAGGGATGAATGGAGGTGAACCGATGGTGGTGGTGGCTAGAGGAGAGCAAGGCAGCGCGGCAGCTCTGCCGGTCGAGGGCAACAGTTTACTGCCGAATAGGCAGAGACGACGCGTGGATCGACACCGAAAGAGGTAGCTATTGTCGGCCACGTGATTCGAATCAAAATGTATTGTTAAAATCCAATGGTGTAAAATGTGAGTTAATCATAGTTTTAAGAAACATGTGACTTAATCATGAGTGAAGGGGCATCATTGTTGTTGAGCTTTGACCATATGTTGCTATCCATGCACACATGTCACTATTCGTGGTCGATCGAGAGTCAGTCAATACCCAACCTGGTCCTGTTCCAACTAAAGTTGATCTTAACATAAACAATTTCTATCATGACTGTTTCCTTTACCTGGTGATTCAGCTGCAAAATTAGATGATTAATCGTCTTTTGGATGATGCTGATGGAGAGGCGACGAATGAAAGCGTGTGAAATGGCATTTTCGTTCAATACCGTTTAATTTGCAAAGCACAAATGGTGCCTGCAAGGAGGAAAACTAGATAGATCGTTCAATCGGTCATGGGTCTATAGTTGCATCAAATCAGGCCTTGCATCTTGCTGCATGCCTTTTAATTTGTACAGGTGGTGCCACAAAAATTTCAGGATTTTGCACCAAGCAGCTTAGATTATTAATTACATGGCAATAGTGTTAGGAATCCTTGTACGTAGTGTATGTCATTGTCCATGCGTATGTATCAGTTTAGCTAACATATGCAACACCTGGTCAACTCGTTAGCCAGAAAACCGAGTGCTGAAACAATTAAAAGTACTATTTGCATAAACATTGTAAATATATAAGTGAAATGAGAAAGTCGCCGAACCATAACTTTCGGTGTGCTCAAACGATGACCCAGAGGTATTTAAGTACCGGCAATAATTCAATTATAGCTAGGTTGCTATATGAGCTTTGCTAAATAGAGCCGCCATATAAGTTTGTTATTTTTAATCCTTTTTTTTGGCAACTACTGAATTGTTGTATGTATGGCTAAACATGTAACTACTCAGAAAAGACACGAAACTAAATGACGCACAAAACCTACCAAACCTACCATAGCATTCTAGTTATCATTTTCATCTGTTCTTTTGTATTCCTGGCCATAGGATGGAGATCAACCATCTTCATTATCCTTTTTACCTACTATATAAACCTAATATTTCACCTGAAATCTAATTCACTACCTCTCTTTAGCCGCCACGCCCACATCTTCCCGCACTACTCCACCTATTACATAAATCCAACGACGCACCCTAGAACCCAACCCATCTTTCTCGCTATAGCAGTCACCGTCACATTTCTCCTGCACCGCGTCCCACTAGTTCACCAAAGTTAGTCTTGGTGCTAAAGAGTACCTCTTACCATGGGTGCTGATGCTGCCATTGGCGCATGTGTCCCCATCGTCAACCACTACCTCACATTTGTCGTACGTGTTGTCTTCCTCGTTCGGCGACCACCTCCGCCTCCCACCGTCCCACCTTGATTCTAAGGTTGGGATTGGTTGAGCCCAACTGTAACAAGATGAAAACCTATTAGCACCATCTTGAAAGACAACAACCCATAGGTCGGAGTATGAATCTTCATGCAGATACGAGGGTCAGGAATTCGGCTAGTTTCACTAAAATTTAATTTGATGGATTTTATCAAGTTATTAAAATTATGTTAAATGTTTTTAGTGGGAAACCAATCAAATTTCTCACCTTTGAATTTGCATCATGGTTTGTGCACCACCACCTATCATGGGCATGGAGGAGGTCGGTATCAGCAAAGGACAGCAAACACCATGAGTGATGAGTTAGGCCGAGGAGGAGAGAGTCGGTACCAATGAAGGACAATAACACTATGAGTGATGAGTTAGGCTGAGGAGAAGAGCAGGGGGAGGTGTGGGGGAATGCATGGATCTAATGTCAATGAGCCATCATCGGAAAGGCAAAGTTGTCGTGGCAGAAGAGGGGAGAAGGTGATGTTGGATTTATACAGTAGGTGTTGAATTTATACAGTAGGTGAATAAGATAATGAGAGCCATTGAATCTAGATTTAATAACTGGAAAACGTGAGTGGTTTATTTAAACAGGCCATCCAGGATAAAAATGAAGACGACGGCGATATCGCCCTGATGATCCAACAGTACGCGCCGATGGCAAGAACTGAGCCATCGTCGTCTTCACCGGAGAATGTTGTAATCAATGACCCGGGTACCTTTTACTGGTAATAAAATCATTGAAACTGACTAAGACATAGGATCAATTAAACTAATAGCAAATATCGTACATCAGTAATACAAATGTAAATGAAGGTACATACGCATATTATTACGGTGCTAGTGTCTTTTCAATAATGCTGAATGTTCCCGATGAAGGTACAACCTGCGTACTTACTAGACCAAATGGTGAGTACTTAAACGTGAGACCCACCTCTACCACAAATTTGATTGGTACTCGGTACACTGTTAGTCAGGTCGCCATCCTCACTAAGACACCGACCTCAGGCTTTTGGCTTTCGAGCCCCGTGACTACTTCGCCTCCTTTTTCTTTTTTGGGCGTAGCCCTTTGCTTCATTTTGTGTTGCCCCTATACATAAACACTCTATTCTTTCATAATTGATCGGCAGCGCTCTAGCCTGTTTTCGAAAGAAAAACACACCTGTAGTGATTTTTAGGGGTATTACAGTGCTAGTACTGATTAGTGCCAGATTAAGACGCATACCTACAGGCGTCCGTGCATCTACAAACTGTAGCGCGTAGCCGCGTAGGTGAACAAGACAGCTGATAAAATATAAATGGTAGTTGTTTAGGTTGATTAGGTAGAAATAATACCACTAGATTTGTTATGTAACACATTTTTATAATATGAAAATATTGTATAATTTTTTAGTAACATATTCTTACAATTGTAACTATTAAAATTGGAAACCAGAGGCTATACCGTGTGTAAAACGTTATCTATATACGAACACAGGGAGTAAATTAATCAGTGCTATGCAAGTTTGGATTACAATGGTCAGACGTTGCACACTAAACATCTTGACATACGACAGCAGATACCTTCACAATTGGTGGCTGTTAGGTAGCGCACCAGCTCCCGGCAGCCAAAGGTCACTGCTAAGCTAACAAGTGATTGCAGGATGCAGCAATAAAGCGGCCCTTGCAAATTTTCGATGACCCATGCAAAATTTTGCTACTTATTTTCAGGGAGAATATTAGGCGAGTCATGAATATCAAATCCGAAAAGATAACTGCGGCACAGCAGCAATAAAGTGGCCTGGATAAATTCACCCTTAATTTGCAATCTATACCAAGAAAATAAATTCGAAGGAACTTCACAGAATCATAGTTACCGTTTGAAGTACCCAGAACTGAAATCCGCTCTTAAGGGTAGCATAGCTAAAGTTAAAAAATTGCATCCAGTGTTTTGTGATGCTCCATTAGGTGGCACTGCTAGGTCTCCAACTATGATTTGCCAAGCAGCAGAAGAAAAACACATCATAAACATCTGGGGTTCTACACCACTACAAACGTTACAGGATATAAAGAAATCTCAATAGATAAAAATCGAAAAAAGGCAGTTTGCCTGCACATCACTTCTTCTGCTTCTTCCCTGGCTTCAGCTTGACAACTTCATCTATGTACGATATGCCCTTCCCCTTGTACACCTCGGGAGGTTTGCAGCTTCGGACATATGCCCTTCCCCTTGTACACCGGCGAATTGGTGCACTCTATCCTTGTCTAAGCCGGTGCAGCATACTATGTTAGGTTTAAAGCAGAAGACACGAACTGCAGGTGGGGCAGTGAACTGCACCTCATGGCTGTAGCCCAGTTTCAGGAACAACTCACGGCCTTCGCGCTCTGTCCTTGCTTTGAAGCCAACTCCGACAAGCTTCAGAAACCGGAAGAACTTTGCTTCCATTTGCAGGGTGGAAGAAAGGTTCGCCCAACAGTAAAATATCTGGTGCCTTGTTACCTTTACCACAGGAAAAAGAGAGCAGAGTTTTTTCATCAGAACATCGAAAATTCCACTGGAACTAAAGAGGGGCGCCATTTCACACAAATACTGCCATTATCAAGATGGAAGCAGAAGATAATTTTGCATTTCTTGTTTCAGGTATACAAGAGTGTACTTGAATCAATTGTTTTCCAGAAAGCCATAAAGTTTGAAAAAGCAAATAAACAGGACCATCCTATACTCTCATCCCATGTGATATGAACAGTACAAGTTCCATAACTACTACTCACATGCTGAAGAACTAGTACAGTAATTCCGAAGCACTAAAATTATTTTGTCAGACCATCCAAGGTGCAAACGAGAGGGAAGCAGAATTCAAAAGGCATACTTGTAGGATCTTATCCTAAATAGGGAAACGAGAAATTCCAGGTTAGATAGACAAGTAGCAATCTGTGAATAGAACAGCTCTGAGAACATTCTAATCAGAATAACTTGCTAAGCACCATCAGTCCCTTAAATGGTTGGGTTGCAGATATATGGATTTAGGGATGGGGTGTTAGCCATAGCTGAAGAGGATAATCACCAACGTGAACAGGGAAACAGGGCATACAGAATTGGCAATACAGTGCTTTTGGACAGATACAATATGGTCATGGCTATACACCTCTTTTCCCTACAAAAAACAGCAAGCTATACACACAATTGTACAATGCTATGAAAAAATAATAAATATATACATATTTTTTATGAGCCATAAGAATATTTCGCTACTTTACTATATGCAGTTCAATAATGTATTAGATCGGCAAAGTCAAAACAAGCAATTCCTATCAAAGGTCCAGTGAAGCATTCATGAAAGCAAGAAACACCGGCCTGAAGCAGAGATCGGAGAATCATGTAGATCATTCGTGCTACCATATTAAGTTCAGATCTTCCATTTGTATCTGTTATGGATCTGTGGCCTGCGCTGCAGCAGTGCTCAGGCCCACGACCATAACACTACACCCCTCGTAGCAAGACAGCTCGTCCTCCAGCTGTCAGGTGGGGCCACGGAAGGAGAACCCCCATGCCATTGTTGAGGTACGCTCGTGAATTAGGCGCCCCCAACAGACCATGGACATATGTTGTACAACCGACAGAATGGCTAGACCGAGCAAACTGCATCTGAATAAAGTTTAAGTATTCTCCCCTAACATGCATTATGCCTGCGGAATCATCATAACCTTGATAAATAAATGAGTCTGACAAGTTACCAGCAATCACAAAGATGCCATATTACTAAGGCTAGACATAAAGCTCGAGGCTCGCAGCTCGGCTCAGACTCGACAGGCTCGGTGGCGCAACGAGCCGAGTCCGAGCCTCCTCCTCAGCTTGTAAAGCTTGCCAAGCCGAGCTAAAAAGCTCGCGAGCCGCTCGTAGGCCCGTTGCATAAAAAAATTTGACATGACCTTTACTAAAAACTAAAAATTTAAACACATATATTGAACACATGCAAGAAGAACAATACAGCAACAACATCTCTAACGTACAGCAGCATAATATGCTTGTCTGCTTGTTACAGTAGTACATATCTGAATTCATGCATGGTCTCGTTTATTTCTCGTGAAGGAAAAGGCTGCCTTGCCCAAACTTTATTCCTAATTAGCTAAGCTCTAGGTTGACCTGATACTGCATGCCAGCTTGACAAGTATATATCTCTCTCCTTTTTCTATGAATAATTTATTGATCTTTTCGTGTTATATATATATATATATATATATATATATATATATATATATATATATATAATCTTTGCCCTTCAATGAATTCAGCATACATTAACTCCAATTTCATGTGAAATGACAATAAACGAAATTTCGAACCTTATTGCATCTTTATTTCATTCTTAGTTGCAACTTACAAAAAGGAGAATCAGCATAAAAGGAGAAAAATAACAGCAAGAAGGCACGCCTTATACTGATGTTATATCCTTGAGAACTGTCCATCTTGCATATTGCCACCAAACATAGAGCAAACACTTCAGCAGTTTCATAGCATGGATATAACCCAGATACTTGCAATGCAAACACACGAGAGATGCCTGATCAATCATAGCATTCAAGTTTGAATCTAGAGAACCTTTTGGGAGTTCTTTATGTACATGAATTTGAAGAGATAACACTAAATAATGTCGCTTTACAATCTCAAATCCACGGAATGCTATTGCCCATTTTTGTACTTACGAATATATTAGAGGTGTAATAACAGCCAGTCAATTCTTAATTGTGCTTCAACCATTTAACATCAAATGAAGTTCTACCCGACCAAAATCACACAAAATTTTATCTGCAACAACAAATAAATTAAACAGGCATCACCTACTCACCTTCCAATTCACTAGCAGTATCAGCGGCTCAGCGCCTGCAGGAGGTGCACCTGGAGCCCCGACAGCACAGCGCGCGCGTTGGTGTCAAGCAGGCCCCCAATCTGGTCTGGCAAGTCGGCGAGCGGGGAGGAGCGGCGGCGGCGGCAGTCTGGGCTTCGGAAGCCTAACCATGGCAGGAGTGACAGGCGAGGGCGAGCGGTGGGCCTGTGGCGCGTTTGTGGCTGCTGGGCCGGCTCACGAGCTGCGCCGAGCCGGCTCGAGCAAGCCACGAGCCTAAGGCCCTGTTTGTTTGGGCTGCGGCTTATTGAGAAGTAGCTGGAGCTGGTGAGATCTGAGAAGCAGCTGGAGCTGGTCAGCTGGTGGGAAGTAGCTGAACCGTTTGTTTGGGCTGTTTCTGGATGGCTGGTAAACCTGCGGCTGGTGGCAAATGTCTAAAATGCCCATGATTGCTGACGATGATGTTTATGTCCTGATTATACGTGATTTGTATGTGATTTGTATATATTTTCTCTAATTTAACACAAATGACACGCTTAGTACACGATTTTAACGAGAATTAGATATTTTTAATCATAAATTAGATGTTTTTATATTATTTAACATTAACATAAATGATCCAATTTTTTTTAATACATTTAGATAATTGAAAAATAAAAATAAAAGTGGGGTGGCAGCGGCAAACCCTAGCCGCCACCACCCCTGCCTCCTGAGTGCTCCCTAGGCCCATTGGGCCGCCGCCCGCCTTCCCATCCAACCCCGCCACCTCCGGCCATCGTCGCCGGTGGCCGCTCGGGGGCGATAGAGGCCGGCGGCAGCTCGGGACGGGCGGATCACGGCGGCCGGCGCCGGGGGCTTTGCTTGGAGAGGCCGGAGGATGGGGCGGACGCGGTCGGGGCGGTGAGATCCAGGCGGGTGCTCGGGTGCCGGCGGTCGGGGGCGAGGAAGGCCGGATCTCGGGGACGGGGCGGTGCTCAGGGCGGGGCGGCCGCGGATGCGTGCGGGGCGGCGAGATCCGGGAGGGAGGAGGACGGGCAGCTACTTTGGCTTGGCGGCAGCTACTTCGGCTTGGCGGCGGGCGACGGAGGGAGCCCCGGCCGGCTGGATCTCGGCGGAGAGGGCGGCGCTCGGGGCGGCGAGATCTGAGAAGCGGGCGGAGGATGGGCCGGGAGGGAGAGGCGGGGAGGCGCTCCGGTCGGGCGGATGTCGGGTGGAGCTCGGGCGCCGGTGGGTCCTTGGGGGGCCGGAGTGGGACGGGACGGAGGACGAGGTCGGGGGCGACGCCGGCTCATCGGGGGGCCGGCGCTCGGCGCAGATGGCGGCGGTGGAGGACCAGGGGAGGCGTCGGCAATGGGGGAACCCTAACTGGGGGGACGGCGGACGTGAGCGGGGGTTTTCTGCTGGGTAGGGGGTGCGGGGCGGGTGGGGGGGGTTCGGTTTGGGGGGCGGTGGCAATCCGGCGTAATTACAACCCAAAGTTGGAGGGCAATTTCATGTGCCGAGCTGCGGGAAGCTGATGCCGGGTGCGGGAGCTGGTCTGCAGGTGCTTCTCCAATTCATATGCAAATACGAGAAGCGCTTCTGATAAGTTATTTTGAGAAGCAAATGTTTGTTTGGGCTTCTTCTAGAGGGCTAGAAGCACCAGAAGCTGAAGCACAAGCCCAAACAAACAGGGCCTAAGCCAAGCCCAGCTTTGAGCTCGCTGCGTGTGCCGAGCCGAGCCCGGCTTGGCACGGCTCGGCTTGTGTCCAGCCTTACATATTACTGCCGGAACTTGAAAACACACAAATCAAACCACAACCTATGCCAAGTCCATATCATCCCCATCGTCGTCGTCATTCCCTGGTTCCATTTGGGCATTCTGCAGCTTTTGTCCAGATGAGCTCCTATACCCGGGTAGCATCAACGTCAAAGGGATCGCAAGCAGCAGCTTTTTGCCAGAAGATCTGGGCAACAACTTCCCTGGTCTTTTCATGTTACCCTTTGCACCTGCGCACAGTAAAACATCAATCCCCAGGTTCTATGTCAAAATAATCCTCTAAAAATAACAACTGATAACTCAGCCTGCAATGCTACATATAGCTAGGGAGAGATACTGGAACAAGTTCTAGTTCTAGAATTAATGTAGTAAGAGCCAGGAGATGTGCTCGTGCTCATAAGTATATTTTTTGGTGAGTATTTTGTTGTCATAGAACAACACAGTTTGAAGTCTGCACTTGCATTTAACTAGATCTCAGATTAATTATAGTAACAGCATGCTGTTCCGTGTATGCTGTACAGCAATCTCTCAAATGAACTTGAAAAGGCTGTAGTATCTAGCAGCGTATCTTATCATCAAGAGGTGCAATCGGACAATTAGGCATGGATGCGATGGTAAAATAAAGCTAGGTGATGTCATTAATTACCTGGAGTCAGATACTTGGAGATGGTAGTGGGGATGTAGGTGAACTCCATGCCGTACCTTGCTCGTGCGGCGAACTCGGCCACTCCTTCCAGCGTCTTCTTCTTCATGTCAATGGCAATCACCCATGCCTCCTCCTCTTTTTCATCGACCTTGGCCATAAAGTGGACGACATCACTGTAATCGTCCAAGCTGAGTGTGGGGTGACCAACGTGGAGCCTCTCCAAGGTGGTTGTGGTGGCTTCACCAAAGTTGTCCGGCGGCAACGTAGGCAGCAATCTTGCCATGCCCTCAGGGACGATGATCTCAGAAGCATGGAGCTCGCAGTCCTTGTGCCAACCCGAATCGCCGCCGCTGGTAGCCGGCCTGCTCCACCTGACAGCCGTCCAGCCATCCGAGATATATTTGCCATATCCGCACGAGCCCGGCCTGACGTGGATCCGCAGCTCGACGTACTTGATGTGACCTTAGACAGCTGCAATGTTCCGATAACGCGGCGAAGTGCCACAGAGAATATTGTCCAGCTGAATCGACTCCGGCTCCCACTCCGGCAGCGTGATGTAGCGAAGTAGCCGCCTGGTGGGGATGTCCTCCTTCCCTCCCAACACGTCGCAGAGGAGGATGCCCCGCTCGAGGTCGATCCATCCCATGGTGCCAGCATCTCCTCCGATGGTGATCACCCTTCTGGACTGATGCGACTCGACTTGGTGCTGATACTGCTGGTCCGCTAAGGCAGCAGGCTTGCGGTCCCAAGTCTCAGTCTGGGAGTCATAGGTGTAGAGGTTGTACCGATTCGGACTGGTATCCCAAGTACGTAGTGTGGCGATCATGTAGCCATCGAAGTCGTTGCGGCTGCAATGGTGGGCGAAGGGTAGGGGTATCGTCGTGGTTGGTGCGGTAGCGTAGGAGGCCAACCTCACCATTATGGAAGTAGTAGGCTGGGTTGTTGACTTGTTGTGCAGGAATAGCTCGGTGTCGGGGACCAGGATACGCTTGAGCATCGGCCGCCCCACGTCACTGACGGGGGGCCCGGTAGACGTAGTAGTCGTGTTGGTGCGTTGTTTCTACTGAACCAAGAGCCGTGCGTCAAGGAGATTAGGGCGAGGTTACCTCCGTGGCGACCACCTTAGGCTCGGAGCCGAACTCGGTGGGTTTTCCGTTGGTGCAGCAGACGCAGAAGTAGGAGACGCGCGGCGGCTGGGCGAGGAAGAAGGTGACCTGCATATCCTTGCCGTCCCTGGTCTGGGAAACGGCGGTACTGTTGTCCTGCTCGTCTACGATGTAGGCGCATCTGTCGAGGAGGGCTTCTTCCAAGGAGCAAGCATCACCGAGTTTCACAGCTGGCAGCTGCAGGGAGGCCTCGTCATAGCGCCGCCCGAACATGGACATGGATCCTTCCTTCCTGGGTCAAACTTTGCCTATGGATCTAGCTAGTATTTGTCGAGAGAAGGCGAGCTTGAACGTATTGGAGTCGGAGAATCAGGAGGGACTACTGCAGTTGTAGTCCCATGGACGCAGAGGAAGAAGAATCGGGGTTTGATCTAATGGAGCGAACCGAGGAGGGGAGGGGACGGGACGAGGAAGGGAGTGGGAATAGTGGTGGTAGAAGAGAGTGACGGTAAGCTGGCGGTGGTGGCGGCGGAAACATCTGGCCTATGCTTCTCCTCTTCGCGCTGGCCGTTGGATAGCTTGCTGCGGACGGCCTTGATCTATCTGCGGCTCTTCCTGCGCTCGCTACAAAAACCTAGTGCCGCATTACTGCTATTCGAGATTTCTTTTTGTTAGGGAAAAAAAAGCTAGTTATGGTCAGGGTATCCGGCAATGGGCCAGTTCTTTTTAGCTGCAGACTGTTCAGAATCAGATTTTGAGAACTGCCCAGAGAATCAGCTGTGTGCAGAATCCCTGAGAATTTGCAGTCCAGTTCTTTTTAGCTGTTGCAGTATGAGATTGTTGTTTGAGTTATCTGTTAAAATGTCTATAATACCCTGGAATGAAATTGATTGCTGAGAAGCTAACACTGAGTTATTTCGTACTGTTTTACCGCGAATGTGAGCATCAAATGATTTTTGAACATCATAAAGTGCTAAATATTACAATAAAAGAAGGTTGTAATGTTTTCTTCCTAACAAATCTCAAGGTACGATACTCGCAGTGGAGGGCGCGCCGAGCGGGGGAGGGAGGAGGGGAGGCGGGGAAGAGGGGGTCCACTGCGGGGCGGCGAGCGGGGGGAGGAGGGGAGGCGACCGGCGGTTGAACACGGAGGAGGTTGGCGACGGCGCCGGGCGGGGGAGGGGGAGGAAGCGGCGAGCGGGGGGAGGAGGGGAGGCGACCGACGCAGTGGAGGGCGGGTGGAGGCCGGCGGCGTCGGGCTGTGGAGGCCGATGGCGTCGGGCAGTGGAGGGCGGCTTCGGGCAGAGGAGGGGAGGCGACCGGCGGTTTGAACACGGAGGAGGTTGCAACAGCGCCGGGCGGGGGAGGGAGAGGGAGCGGCGAGCTGGGGGAGGGAGGAGGGGAGGCGGGGTGAGATTTGGCAGCGCGGCGGTTGGCTTGTTCGGGAAGGGAGAGGAGAACAACGTAGGGTTTCGGGTTTTCGGGATGGCAGTTTGCCCGTTATTTCGAGGAAAATTAGGGGCAAATGCCCAAAGCGAACCGTTTTTTCTTAAGGGAAGCTCGGGAATCGGCGGGTTCACTGCTGGTTGGAGAATCGGCTTGTAACACGTGAGAGGAGAAGCAGCTACTCTGAGAATCAGAGGGAAAATATGAGTTCTTTTTATCTTCTGATTTTTCAGACTAGAAGTTGCTCTAGAATCTAGAAAAGAACTGGCCAATGATTCGTGCACCACCATCTCCGTATTTGTCTCCGGCCATCTCGGTGATATTTGATAAGTTTTTTTTTGTCAGAACTCACTGTATTACTCCCTCTGTTCAGAATATAAGACGTATTTTGATTCATTAAGATAAGCTTTTAACAAATAACTACTCTATTAATATATAGATTATGTGATACAAAATCATAATCATAAGGAAGTGTCGAGACCCTAAATCCATAACAGAGAGTCTTAAGTGAAATCACCCGCTAAGTCGAAACGTCAACCCCGACCTCAACCCTTGGGCATTAATTCCAAGAGGAGTGGAGTGATATGGCTTCGAATAGCCTGAGACGTCAACCCCGAACTTGCTCTGGCAAACTAATGCACAAAGGAAGTAGGGTGATATGGTCTCCTCACTCTTTTCTCACTGAGCCGGAACATCAATCCCAAATTCGTCCCAGCAAATTAATGCTCGGCTGGAGTAGGATGATATAGTTCCCAAGCTCTCAGTAGAAGAGTCACTTCACAGGGGTGATTAAACCTAACAACTCTATGATATAGACTCTGAAATCCTACCTACATCATGTGCTTCAACAACATACACGCAAGGCACATGAGGCAGGTCAGAACAAACAGATACCACAGCAGTAACTCTACGACTGAAACTGCAATATTATAAGTTCTTGAAACTTAACAATATATTCATATATAGGATCCGAAGATCCAATTCAACTACACAGCGGAAGATTAAGTAAGGCTAAAAAGCCGAAAAGGTCAGGCCAAAAGTGGCAGCAGAACAAACCAAATTGCCAAACCCCGGGGCAAGACCACTGCCTGGGATTCTCAGCGACTAGTCGTCGCTGGCGTCGATCTCTACGTAGAACCACCCTCGGAGGGAATGGTTTTCTCTGCAAGAAAAATGTCAACGATTGCATGGTGAGTACAAAAATTGTACTCAGCAAGACTTACAAGGGGAAATTAATAATAGATGCACATGTATCAATAACATGGTTATCTATGGACTATTTTGCGGAAAGCCAATTTAACTTTGTCAATATTCTTTAAGTAGATGAAAGTCGACTACTGGGATACTTTTAAAGGGGATGAGTCGAACACTTCACGATCATCTCTTACTGCAGACCACCATACACTAGATTCCCTGACTCTTCCTCAACCACCCTGAGAGGAAGTAGTCGCTAACACCTCAACCTTAGAGTTGGCAAGTTTTAAAGTATTATTATAGTTGTCTAATTCGTTGCGGATTCTTACCAAGTTGTCCATAACCGCGGACACAGCTGTTCAAACAATTCAAACCCTACAGGGGTGTACATCTTTACCTACACGCATCTATCGACTCCTACTGCCATCGACGATTGACACACTTCATGAGGTGTGTTGGCAGAGGGTGATCGAACACGACCTTTACAATGCTTTTGGCCTAGGTATGAGCCACCTTTACGGGCCAGTCCATGTACATCAGTCCGGCCGTAACTACGACACGGTCCCATAAGTTGTAGCAGGTGATACATCCCCGGTCCTCGACCGTGTGTAAGCCTTACACCTATATTGAGGCACCACACCACATTATTTTTCACTCACCCAGTGAACAAAAACGGTAAACTATGCAGCTCATACACTAAGTCTAGGTAAATTATTTAGTCGTGGGTGGTCCATTATCTCACCCGTGTAGAAGTACGCAAATCTTGGTTCGAAAGGACACGGGAACCGGTCCTTGCGGGAAAACTAGACAACCCACCATGCTCCAAGCCATGGCCTCCCGTCTAACCCAATGATTATTAGTCAAGTTCATTAGTTAACCCTTGGGGAATACCCACCTACCGAGTAACCCAACCGAATGATGTTGGTTTGTCTACCATCCAAGGAATTACGACTTTTACATGTTTAAGCATAATTAACATAGTAAGCAACATAAGGGTACGCACTATGCTACTCTAGTTAGGTTGGGGTGATGGTGGAGTTGATTGAGCGACAAAGTAAGTTCCATGCAAAGGAATATGGTTAATACTTAACGAAAAGTAGAATTTGAACGCATGCGATATTGAATTTGAAAACAAATAATACTTTGCAAATAATAGGTGTTGACAATATGTTCAAATGGGTTGCTTGCCTTGTTGCTCTGCAACTACACTCTGCTCGTGTTCGATATTATTTTCTTCAGGACCTTCCGGCTCTATCGAGGAAGAACGAAAACACCGGAAACAAGGGTATAAACGTAAATATCAAAATGTTGAACATCGGCATAGGATGAAATGCATGCCATGGCATAGAGGGTGCAAAATAAAGACTAATACAAGTGGAATCAGTTTAATCGGAGTCCGGACGCTCGAGATATCGCGATACGACGACTTCCGGCTAATCAGGAAACCATAATTTGAGTTTTTAGCCATTTATATTTTTCCTAGCATGTAAACATGTATGAAAATGACATACTTGAATAGCTTTCATTTTTCTGAACATTTTGATATATTATTTGTATTTTTTCTGATTAAAAATGCAATTTCTATGAATTTTCTAAGATTTAATCCATTTAAATACCTTTTTTATATTTTTCTCAGTAAAAATAAATAAAAATACTTTTATTACTTATCTCAGATCTAACCTCAGAGGCTGATAGGTGGGCCCCCTGGTCAACTTTGACCAAAGTTGACTGGGTCAATGACAAGTGGGGCCCACTTGTCATAAATTTGTGATTTTCTTTATTATTTTTATTAAATCTGCCAGGTGGGTCCCGGGTGTCATTGAGACAGTATTAAAACGAACTGAACGGTGCATTAATTACACTGTTTATCATGGTTTAGCAAATAATGTGGGTATTAATTATGTCCGAACAGTGATTATTGTTATTAATTATGCTATTAATCACATATCAAACAATTAATGTGTTGGGTCATTAATTAATAGCATTAAATAGAGTATTAATTATAGTTAGCATTTAATGTGTAATAATTAGCACAACATAGCAATTAATGTGTCTGGTTATCATTTAATTAGCCTTAACTGGCCAATTAGGCATTAATTGCCAACATTAATGTGCCCTAATGGCACAATTAGCCGGCCGAGCCGACCGAACTCGCGTCGCTACTGGCGGCGGGAAGCAAAGCGGTGGTGCGGGGTTTACTGGCGGCTACGGGAAGCGGCGGCGTGGGGAGGCGGTGTGGCAACGGAGCGAGGCGGCGACGGCGAGCTCGGGCTCCGGCGAGTCTTCGGCTCCGGATGGCCACACGGCGAGGGCGAGGTGATGGGGAGGACCGAGGTGGACGGCCAGAGGCGGGGGCGTCCGGCGATAGGGAGCAGCGGCGAGCTCGACTCGGGACCGAGGCAGGGCCGGGGCGGCGACGGCGAGAGGGTGGAGGCGGCGATGGCGAGGAGCTCGGGTGGCAAGGGACCGAGGCGGCGGGAAACCGAGGCGGAGCGGCGGCTCGGGTTGGGGCGGCACAGCACGAGGCAGCACCGGGGCGGAGGCGGTGGTCGAAGCGGCGAGGTGGGGCGGCGGGTTCTCGGTGGCGGGCGAAGACGGCGACCAAGGCGAGAGAGCAAGGCGGGAGAGAGAGACGTGGGAAGGGGAGGAAAAGGGGAGGGAGGAAGCGGCCGGCCGGGGGATGAGAATATAGGGGAGGAGCGGCACCCGGGCCTAAGGAGGATGTGGCTGGGGCGGCGCCGAGCGCTTGCCACGCAAGTTGCTCGGTGGCGGCCTCGAGCAGGAGGTGGCAGGGAGAAAGGGAGGCGGCGGGGAGAAGATGAGGATGGGGAGGGAGCGGGCCAGGTGGGCCGGCGGGGAGAGGGAGAAGATGGGCCGGGGAAGGAGGCCCATCCGAGAGGGAAAAAAATAGAATTAGGGTTTTCTTTTTATTTTGTTTGATTTTTCTGTTTCCAATGCTTTCAAATAATTCAAAAGCAATTTGAACTTCACTTTTATTTCCCAACCAACATTCTCCATTCAAACGATGTATAAGGAACATCTGAAATAAACTTCAAGGTATTTTACTTGAGTGTTTTGAGATTCGGATTTGATTCATGACATGAATTTTGTGGTTTGCTTAACATATCACAGAAGTTCAAAATTCTACTAGTTTTTAGGTAGATGGACTACATGCCATGTCATGCATTGATGCTCATTACAGAGTAATAAGATTAGGGATGTTACAGGAAGTACTTTAAAAGAAGAAACTAATTATATCAATTTTATATCACATAAATCGTATATGAATAGAGTAATTGTTGGTCAAAGTCTTATCTTAACCATTGAAATACGCCTTATATTTTTGGACGGAGGGAGTAGGTTTTAGGTTTACCCACTCCCAATCTTAGAATAAAGGTGAGAGTCGTAAAAGTTGTGTGATGGACGGTGACACCACGAGCCACAGGTATGGAAGAGGGTGGTATCATCCTAATACGCCATTTCTACATAAATACTTTGTTAAGATGCAAGCAGAAGATAAATATTCAATTTCTTATTTCGGTGTATCAAGAGCACGGATCAATTGTTTTCCAGAAAAACATAAAATTTGAAAAGCAAATAAATAAGACCATCCGCATTCTCATCTAATGTGATATGAACGGTACAAGTTCCATAACTACTACTATAATACTGGGAACGAATACATTAATTCCTAGCCGTTAAAATTATTGGAAATATTAGGTCAGTGACAGTCCTAAGGTGCCTATTTAGAAGGATAGTATCGGAAACATACTATGCATCAAATGACATTGCAAAGAGCAGAAATTTTGGGTGATAGCACTGTCGTGGGTGAAAAGAAAAATTTTCCCTTGGTGGTTTGAATGTAGAAGATGTTTTTGCAGGAGGAGGAATCATTGGGGGTGGAGGATGCTAACATGCGTGCAGCCTCAGGGATGGGGCAATGGAGGCCAACCGTTCATGGCAAATGGAGGAGGCAACCGTAGTCGGGAAACAAAGGGTGTTTGTGTCAATTTGAAAATATTGTAACTGAATATTCTCCATGAGTATTATTTTATGAAATGTTTGCTCATCGTGATGCCATTTTGAATCCGAGTTGTTTGCAATGTTACTCCTCTAAATATGCATCTTAGGAGTGTTATTGACATGTTTTCCCCGAAACTATTTCGTCAAATCATCCAAGGCGCAAAACAAAGGAAGGCAAGCAGAATCAAAAGGCATACTTGTAGAATTTTATCCCAAATAGGGAATAACAAAGAATGCCGGGTTAGATAGCCAAGTAGCAATATGTAAATAGAATATCTCTGAAAATATCCTCGTCTCCAAATCACAATGAACTGCTAAGGACCCATCAGTCCCTTTAATTGGTACAATACGACCATGGCAATACACTGTTTGGACAAATATAATACAGTCATGGCTATACGCCATTTCTCCCAGTAGTGTTGCCAGCACTGCAACTCCGTGAGGTCAAACATACAAGCATCTATAAATTTCACATTCGTTTTTAGAATCTTTTTTCATGAATTTTCACTAATGTACTAAGGTTTTTCAAAAAAAAGTTGTGGCTTCAGCTGACCCCACAGCCTTAATGTGGCACCGCCACTAATTTCTCCCCACAACAAGCAGCACTACACAGTTACTATATGCAGTTCAAAAATGTTATTAGACTGACGAAGTAAAAATAGTATGCTACTGTAGGATCATATCGAAGGTGCAGTGGAGAATTCATAAAAGCAAGAAAACAGAAGTCTAAAGCAGATACTGTAGGATCATCTAGATCATCCATATTAAGCTCAGACCTTAACACTGTCTTGCCTATTATTTTTCTACCAAAAATAAAAAGCAAAGAAGCCTGAAATGAAAACTCATACTGCTAAGATCCTAAAATCCCAAGCTAATATGATTTACTGCTTCAATAGGTTTGCTTATTGGTTCTCTACGAAAATAGACAAACCGTGTCACAAATCGACAACGACGACACATCTAGTCGATTCTGGAAATATTGTAGTCATGGACAGACGGTCATTCTAAGTAGACCTGCAAAAATGTAAAATTTCATTAGCTACAGTCTGTTCAAATGCAACTTCATACAAATCCTAGTGATTAGAGGCAGACTTAACTTGGGGCATGGGAGTTCAATTTATCTATTTTAATAAACTGCTAACAGTACTCCACCGCACAGCAAACAGATCCAAGCAAGTTAGGCCTCATCACCAACATAAGAAATCCATCCAACTCCGGATAGGTCTCCACTCCACGCCAGTACAGCAGAGCGGAAGAGGAGGAGGACTAGACGAGTATGAGAGAAGAATACCTTCGAGGTCATGTGCTTCCGTGGAAGCCTAGGGGCGTGTTCGGTGGAGAAGTGTTTAATTTTTAGTAGTGAAATTCAAAACAGTGATAAAATGCAATGGCATAGGCTGAAAACTCCTGGAAGTTGATTCCTGCTTCTATCAACTGGCCCTTCATAAGATCAGACTTCTCTGCTATCAATTTGTTCATTATACTGTGAAAGAACAGCAAATAAGAATGTTCGAGAAAACAAATAAATTTACTTTCTAAATATGAAGTTGTCGAAAAATGCTTTATTTCTAATGGGATGATGATATCTGAAGTCTCGTGGCTGACATTTGTGTATCCTGTGAGATCACCAACATATATGGCATTTGTTAACTCTGATAACTAGGGTATGTTCTAATTTTGGACATGCTAGGCTAGGATATGCTCTCATTTAATTTTGGATGTGCTATTGGGCCGGTTTTGTTATTGCTGGTACTTAGTATATTTATGCAACCCACTGATTGCTAATTGATTTGTTAGTAGATTAGACTAGATTTGTTCATTTATCAGTGCCGCATTAAGATTTGTTCATTTCTTAGTGGCGCAATTGTTGTATGTGCTATTCAGTCAGTTTTATCTTTCCTGGTGCTGAGTAGATTTATGCAACCCACTGATTGCTCTGACTTGTTAGTACATAATTCAGATATTAGAAAATTACGTTTCAGGTTATTGCTTCATATGCTAGTGCTGTTTTTTTGGACTGAAAAATATGCTAGTTCGGTTATTTCCAAAGTAAACAAATACTACAGGTAGGCATTTATCTTAAATTTGCAATACAATGTAGTCTTATATTTTGATAAGCATGTGACAAGCTTAATTTACTGTTTGCCTTCACATTCTTTTGTATTTGTAATGTTCTTTTCGATTCATAGAATGTTTCCTGCATTTGTCCCAAATGCATTGTAGATGGACAAGAACATGGTTAGAAAGAGAAGAATGATGCTTATAAGGGCTGCTGCATTCGTGGCTGCTTGTATGGTTACCTTCTATGTCCGATTTAGACTACAGAGAAATAGAGAGCGTATTACCTATGCCCCAATTGAGGAAAGGGACAGGAACAGAATAGTCCTTCTAAATAATCAGATTTACAGGAATGACATAACTTGTCAGAAAACATTAAGGCTTATGAGTTCTCCTTTCTTCCGGCTGTGTCAAGTTTTGAGGGAACGCTCTTTGCTTCGTGATACCATTCATATATGTATTAAGGAGCAAGTTGCCATGTTCTTGATCATAGTAGGACACAACCTTCGTAATAGGCTAGTAGGTACTATTTTTAATAGGTCCGATGAAACGGTAAGCCGTTACTTCGAACTAGTCCTCCATGCCATAGGGGAGCTAAGGTACGAGCTTATTAGGCCACCATCATTAGAGACCCCAACCAAAATTGCTAGCAACCCAAGATGGGACCCATACTTTAAGGTATGACCATGAACAAATATAATCGTTTAGTTGTAGGGTATAAACTGCATAGTTACTAATTTTTTGTGGTGGTCCTGATCATATAGGACTGTATTGGAGCCATTGATGGTACACACGTATGAGCTTCTGTAAGTAAGAACATGGAGGCGGCCTTCCGTGGTAAGAAGTCATTTGCAAGCCAAAATGTGATGGCAGCCGTTGATTTTGACCTTCGTTTCACATATGTGTTGGCTGGTTGGGAGGGATATGCACATGATACTGTTGTTTTAGCAGATGCAATAGAGCGTGAGAATGGATTACGTGTTCCTCGAGGTAATAGATTTGTTCTAGCACGATATGCCCATATAGAGTTTTACTATTTGGTCCGCAATGTCACCTTGGGTGCTCATGTATTTCTCATGTGTGTAAGGTAAATTATACCTAGTGGATGCTGGATACGGAGCTAAACCTGGATTCTTGCCACCTTTCCGTGACGTGAGATATCACTTGAATGAGTGGGGGAACAATCCTGTGCAAGATGCAAAAGAGTTGTTCAATCTTAGGCACTCATCTCTATGAGTGATAGTAGAACGTGCATTCTCATCACTCAAGAGGAGATTTAAAGTTCTTGATGATGCAACCACATTCTTCCCCTTTGCTACTCAAGTAGATGTTGTCATAACTTGTGTCATCCTCCACAACTGGGTTCTCTCCGAAGGCACCGATAGTTTCATTCTACCGGAGAGTACATGGACACCTAACCCCCCTAGATCACAAAGGGAGCAAGCACATGACCATAGGCACATGGTTGAGTTCCGACAAGCCCTTGTCGATAAAATGTGGGAAGACTGTCAAAACTACCACGGCCATTAGTTCGCAAGGTTGTGTAATATTGAATGCTTGTATGCTGTCAAGCTACTGTACTGTTATGTTCTCTATTAATTTACTCTATTAGTAGTGTTGTGTCATGCATTGTTATTTTAAATTTTATGTGTTGCTGATTTTTCAAGCTACATACAAAGCTGGTAGGGAATGGACTTGGAACAAATTGAGGATAACGGTTGGGGCAACAATGGTGGTGGTGGGCAAGCAGTTTGGACAAATGCCATGTCAACTTTTGTGCTTCAATTCCTTGCTAACCTAGTTGCTAGTGGAACTAGAACCTCTCATGGTTTCAAGCAAGTGCATCTTAATAGTTGTGCTAGGGCCTTGAATGAGCATCTCAAGGTTCAAGTGACTGCCACTCAGATAAGTAACCACCTTAGGAAGTGGCGAAAGATATGGACAAAGGTTAATAAGCTCAGGACCTTAAGTGGTGCCAATTGGGATGAGAATACTTGCACCATTGTGCTAGATCATGAGCATTACACGGATCATGTTAAGGTAAAATTGCAGCACATCTTATTTTCACAATAGTGTGACATTATTGCATATAAGCTATCTAATATTTTGATATTTACTTGGTAGGACCACCGCAATGATGCTGATTTCTTGAACACTCCAATTGAACACTATCATGAGATGGCCACAATCTTCGGCAATGGTATGGCGTCTGGTGTATATGCTAAGAGTAGGAGTGAGCCTCTTGCTACAAATGTGACTGAGAATGAAAGTGAAAATGCCAATGGAGGGGGTGACCCTTTTGCTGGCAATGTTGAAGAGTTTTCATTGCCTTTTACTATTCCCAAACGGGGGAGCAGTGGTGAATCCTCTAGCAGCAAAGCACCAAAAAAGGCAAAGGTAAGCAATGATGATGAGTTGATAGGTTTGATGACCCATAGCCTTGATAACATTGCCAAAGCTATAGAGAAGTCTGGTTCTTCAGATACCGATATCCCTAAAGACCTTTGTGATAACTTGATGAATCTCCCTGGATTTGAAGAGGCACATCTTACTCATTACTATGCCCATTTAGTTGAGAATCCTGGAATTGCTAGAGCATTCAACAAGCTTAGCATGTCTAACAAAATGATTTGGGCTGCCAGATATATCAAGAACCACCTTTCTGGTTAGTACGTACTTTTATGTTTGAACTATGTGGTAGACTGCTTTTGATGCCAAAAAAAACAATCATTATATGGTATGGTTGTGCTATATATATCTATATGGTATGGTTGTGCTTTTGATGCCAAGCTACTGTACGGTTATGTTTTCTGTCATGGTACTCTATTAGTAGTGTTGTGTCATGCGTGTTTTGTAACAATCGAACAATTGAATTACGGTTGTGCTATGTATATCTATGTGGTATGGTTGTGCTATGTATATCTATGTGTATATAGTCGTGTTATGTAACAACTAGATAATGGAATTGTGGTTGACCTTGTAAATATTTCATGTTATGGTAATGCTATATCCATGTATACATCATGTTGTGCTAGAAATTTCGTTATTATGATTCTCTTTTTTTAGAAGGGGACTGATGGTGATATGCCACCCGGGTATCACCAAGGAGGACGAATCCGGCCTCCCGGCCACGGGATGGGCCGGGCCGACTACTCGGAGTCCGACTACAACACGGGGGCACCTCACCGACGTGGAGTACAAGACAAGGACTAGTACCTGTCCGGCTTACCCGGAATCGGTTGTAACCAAATAGGAAACATATCTGTTAACCCGATCCGGACTCTGTAACCCTACCCCGGCCGGCTATATAAGGCTCAGTAGGGGACCTCCGATCGGCATCGCTTGACATCTAGCATCATCTCCACTGTTTCATAGATCAGGCCCCTTCGAGATCGATTCTCTAGGGCCTGCGGCACTCGGGATACAGCAATACCAGCCACCAAACACAGGACGTAGGGTATTACCTCTCCGGGAGGGCCCGAACCTGTCTAAATCTTGTCTCCCGTGTGCAGCCATCCTGATTTGCTGTGCTCACGCCGCCCCATAATTAGTATTGCCGGAATAATACTCCGACAGTTGGCGCGCCAGGTAGGGGCCCGTGCGCATAGATCCATCTGCACGAGTCGGGATGGCTCTCGCCAACAACAACAACGCTTTTGTCTCGGGAAGCAGCCTGAAGTTCGCCTTCATCAGCGCTGCCCCGGACCCTGGCCAACTCTTCCGATTTGGGAGGTTGGACTTCATCGCCGACAAGATCGGCCAGCTTCACCTCTGCTACTCGGCGACGTCCCGATCGGCAGAGGCTTCACCAGCTCTTCAGCAAGGGGCTCCCACGAAGCCCACACGCTCGGCCCCCCTCCCCAGGGAAGAGGCTTCGCCGAAATCGGATCCGTTTATTGCGCACGAGTTCGCACTCGGATCCCGACTGGTCGGCGCCATCGACTCTCTCCTCCCTGTCCTCGAGTATTACCCGGACGAGGAGGAAAGTTCTGGCAGCCACCATCCATCCCGGGAAGTCTTCATGGCCAATGCTGGCACGCTAGACGGCAATGACGGCCAAGAAGTCCCCATTGAGCAACAAACGCCGGATGAGCTCGAGGCCACCCGACTCCGACTCCTTGCTAAGGAGGAAGAGTTGCTCGAGCAGCAGACTCGGCTCGCTCGCCAGCGAGACGACCAACAACGCAACGACGACATGAGGATTCGAGGACGCCAAGTCCACAACGAGCTCCGCATGCGTGAGAAGGATGGGGTTACGATTTTTCCCCTCTCGAGTCACAACATCGTTGCAGCCACCATGGCGGCACACGCCATCGAGATCCCCGAGGGCAACCCGGGATACGAAGAACTTCGACGGCTCCGCATCCCGCTAGAGCAAACCGCCCTCCAGCACGCAGAAGTCTCCGAGGATCGCCCCAGCTCCTCCGCAGGTGTCAGGAGCCGGCGCTCTACGCTTCAGAAGAGTCCATCGCGCGCGGATGGGCGACGAGCAAGTCCCGACCGACGTCAGCCGGCAGGCAACGTCCATGGGCGACTCGGCGCCGATCGAGATGCTCGTGGCACCATAGACGCCAGGACCCGTGCTCGGCGAGATGCCGAAAAGAACGCCCGGCAAGCTACTCCGGTCCACAATCGGCTCGGACCTAGGAACCCCGCGGACGCAGAGAGAAGCGCTCATCACGGTTCCAGGGGAGAAAATCGTGGCCACCACCGCAATGATAGTGGCGCCACCAGCCGGGAACGCTCCCCTCCGACTTCCTCCGGCTTGGGGTACTCGGGCCCGAAAGCATTCGGCCCACGTATCCGCAGCGTCGTCTTCCCGCCGCGATTCCGGGTCACCGGCATCGACAAGTACACGGGCGAGACGCGACCGGACATCTGGTTGTCCGACTACCACACAGCTTGCAGAACCAACGGTGGGAACGACTACGTCGCGATCCACTACCTGCCGCTCTTCCTGGCCGACTCAGCGCGAGCTTGGTTGACCAGTCTACCCCCGGGGTGCATCCATACGTGGAAAGACCTCGAGACCCTCTTCGTGAACAACTTTCAGGGCACCTACAATCGGCCCGGGAACGCGTGGGATCTCCACAGCTGTACACAAGGGGCGGATGAGACTCTCCGTGAGTACATCCAGCGCTTTTCTAAGAAGAAGAATTCCCTGCCCGAGATCCGGGAAGGCGACGTCATTACCGCTTTCTCCAAAGGAGTTCGGAGCACCGATCTGATCCACAAGATTGCGCGGAAGAATCCGCAGACTACTCGTGAGCTTTTCGACATAGCCAACAGCTTCGCTACCGGCGAAGAGGCCGTCCGCAGTGTTACTCGGGATGACAAGGGCAGAGGCAAGGGCAAGGTGCCCGAGTCCTCCAGTCGGGATGACCAGCCCGAGTCATCTAGAAAGAAGCACCGCAAGCGCAAGGGCGGTGACCTCGTTGCTGCTGCCGAGCGCGCCCCGGCACGACGTCCACCGCGCACCAACACAACCTTCGAAGAGATGATGAGTCAGCCGTGTCACTTCCATGGACCCAAGTCCAATCATCTGACACGCGATTGCAACCTCTTGAAGAACCTGAACAAGCCCTATGCCTCTAACAAAGGCAAGAAGGAACCCCCTCAAGACGAGGGAGACGAGTTCCCGAAAGAGACCGCTTGCTTGATGATCTTTGGCGGTCCCAACGGCTACGAGACCAAACGTCGCCAGAAGATCATTGAACGAGAGGTCAACGCAGCGGAACCGGCCGTGCCCAAGTACCTGCGATGGTCCGAGTCCGTAATCTCATTCGGACGCACGGATCACCCCGACTACATACCCCAGCCGGGACGCTTCCCCCTGGTGGTGGACCCGATTGTCTCCGGCGTCCGCCTCACCAAGGTCCTCATGGACGGCGGAAGTGGTCTCAACATCCTCTACGTCAAGACTCTCGACGACATGAAGATCCCTCGATCCGAGATCAGGCCGACTGGTGCTCCCTTCCATGGGGTAGTACCCGGCAAGATGGCGAGTCCACTCGGGCAGGTCAGCCTGCCCGTTACATTTGGCACTCCCGACAACTTCCGGACCGAGACCCTCACCTTTGAGGTCGTCGACTTCTCGGGATCATATCATGCCATCCTAGGTCGTCCCTGCTACGCCAAGTTCATGGCTGTCCCCAGCTACGTCTACCTGAAGCTCAAGATGCCGGGCCCCCACGGGGTTATCACAGTGCAGAGTAGCTTCCAGCATGCTTACACGTGTGATCTCGAGAACTGCAACCTCGCCGCGACCCAGATCTCCGAGGCCATACTCTCCAACCTCAAGTCAGCCGTGGTCGAGGAAGCACCGCCATCCAAGAAAGCTCCGACGTCGGCATCTTTTCAGTCGGCGCGGGACACCAAGTCGATCCAACTCGACCCCGAAGACTCCTCCAAGACGACGCAGATCGGGACTGCGCTCAGCGACAAATAAGAAAGCGCGCTCGTCAGCTTCCTTCAGGACAACCGGGACATCTTTGCTTGGACATCCTCCGACATGCCCGGGGTTCCAAGGGAGGCTGCCGAGCACTCTCTCAACGTTCGGCCGGACGCCAAACCGGTCAAACAGCGCTTACGCCGATTCGCTGAAGATAGACGTCAGGCCATAGGAGAAGAAATAGCCAAGCTCTTAGCAGCTGGTTTTATTAAAGAAGTGTATCATCCCGACTGGTTAGCGAACCCAGTTCTTGTTCGCAAAAAGAATGGAAAGTGGAGGATGTGTGTTGATTATACTAGCCTTAACAAGGCATGTCCCAAAGATCCCTTCACTCTTCCTCGCATCGACCAAGTGATTGATTCCACGGCCGGGTGCGAAATTCTATGCTTTCTCGACGCCTACTCGGGCTATCACCAGATCAAGATGAAAGAGGACGACGAGATCAAGACATCTTTCATCACTCCGTTCGGCGCTTTCTGCTACGTTTCCATGCCTTTCGGACTCAAGAATGCCGGCGCTACGTACCAACGGTGCATACAGCGCTGCCTTCAGTCCCAGATCGGCCGGAACGTGCAAGCCTATGTCGACGATGTGGTGATCAAGTCCCAAAAGAAAGAAGACCTCCTGAGTGACTTGGGAGAGACCTTCGCCAACCTTCGAAGATTTAGCATGAAGCTTAACCCCGAGAAGTGTGTTTTCGGGGTCCCTTCGGGCAAGCTACTCGGCTTCCTCGTTTCCGAGCGAGGGATCGAGGTCAACCCGGAGAAAATCGATGCCATCCTCAAGATGGCCCCACCAAAGAACCTCAAAGACGTCCAACGGCTTACCGGGTGCATGGCAGCTCTCAGTCGATTTATCTCCCGACTCGGCGAGAAGGCCATGCCCCTATACAAACTCATGAAGAAGTCGGATACCTTCACCTGGACTCCCGAGGCCCAGGACGCCTTGGACGGCCTGAAGAAGTTCTTGGCTACCCCCCCCGGTGCTGGCGTCTCCCATGCCCAATGAACCGCTGCTTCTTTACATCGCAGCGACTACTCAGGTAGTCAGCACGGTCTTGGTCGTGGAACGTCCCGAGCCCGGTCATATTCAGAAGGTACAGCGCCCGGTTTACTTCATCAGTGAAGTACTCTCCGAGTCCAAGGCGCGGTACCCGCAGATCCAGAAGATAGCCTACGCGGTCTTCATAACATCACGGAAGCTCGTCCACTACTTCCAGGGCCACCCCATCACGGTGGTCAGCTCCTTCCCGATCTCCGACGTCATCAACAACCGCGACGCCACAGGTCGGATCGCAAAGTGGGCCATGGAGCTTATGGCGTTCAGCATCGTTTACGCTCCCCGCACGGCTATCAAGTCCCAGGCTCTCGCCGACTTCCTGGCCGAGTGGACAGAAGTTCAGTCCCCGCCCTCTGTGGTCGACCTCGAGCACTGGGTACTCTACTTCGACGGCTCTCTGATGCTCCAGGGCGCGGGGGCTGGCGTTGTGCTCATCTCTCCTAAGGGTGAGCGCTTCAAATACGTACTGCAGATCCACTTCCCGGCATCCAATAACGTCGCCGAGTATGAGGCTCTGCTCCACGGTCTTCGTCTTGCGGCTTCACTCGGAATTCGCCGCCTCCTCGCGCGCGGCGACTCGGAATTAGTAGTCCGGCAGGTCATGAAGGACTGGTCGTGCCGAGACCCTTCCATGGAAGCCTACTGCCAAGAAGTCCGCAAGCTTGAAGCCAAGTTCGATGGTCTGGAGATTACCCATGTTCTGCGCCGAGACAACGAGGATGCCGACGCACTCGCCAAACTGGGATCCAGTCGGGACGTCGTCCCGACGGGAGTTTTCCTCCAGGAGTTGCATACTCCCTCCATCAAGGCGGAGAAAACACCCGAGACCGAGGAACAACAAGTCCCGGAGAATGACGCCACTCAGCGACCTCCTACGGAGGTCCTTGTGGTCACCCCCGACTGGACGACACCTTTTCTCGACTACATCTTGCGGGACACCCTCCCGCCGGATAAGACCGAGGCACGCCGCATCGCGCGACGCGCCAAGTCCTTCGTCATCATAGACGACGAGCTCTACAAGAAGAGCACCTCCGGGATCCTCCAACGGTGCATACCTGAGGACCAGGGAAAACAACTGCTACGTGACATCCACTCGGGAGCATGCGGACACCACGCGGCGCCCGCGTCCTTAGTCGGGAAGGCATTCCGTCAGGGTTTCTACTGGCCGACTGCCGTGTCCGACGCGGAACACATCGTCCGCACTTGCGAAGGGTGCCAGTACTTCGCCCGGCAGACACACTTGCCGGCCCAGGCCCTCCAGACCATACCGCTTACCTGGCCCTTCGCCGTCTGGGGGCTGGATATGGTCGGCCCGTTCAAGAAAGCGCCCGGGGGCTACACGCACCTCTTCGTCGCAGTCGACAAGTTCACCAAGTGGATTGAAGCTAAGCCGGTCGCCACGATAACTGCTGAGAAGGCCGTCGAGTTCGTCCGGGACATCGTTTTCCGGTTCGGCGTGCCTAATAGCATCATCACCGACAACGGCACTCAGTTCACCGGTCGCGCGTTCCTCCAGTTCTGCGACGATTTCAACATCAGCCTCGATTTCGCCGCCGTGGCACACCCACGCGCCAACGGGCAAGTCGAGCGGTCCAACGGGCTAATACTTCAAGGCCTCAAGCCTCGAATTTTTCAGCGGCTGAGCAAATTCGCCGGCAAGTGGGCAGCCGAGCTACCATCTGTACTTTGGAGCCTCCGGACAACGCCAAACCGGTCCACCGGTTACACACCCTTCTTCATGGTCTTCGGTGCTGAGGCCGTCCTCCCGACTGACTTGGAGTACGGGTCCCCACGTGTCCGCACCTTCAACGATGCCGAGTCAGAAGAAGCTCGGCACGACGCCCTCGACCAGCTCGAAGAAGCCCGCGAAGTCGCCCTCCTTCGGTCGGCTAAGTACCAGCAGGCCCTACGGCGCTACCACAGTCGGCACATACGCGGCCGCTCCTTCAATGTCGGTGACCTGGTTCTACGACGAGTCCAATCGAACAAGGAGCAGCATAAGCTCTCGCCGCCATGGGAAGGCCCGTACATAATCGCTGAGGTGCTGCGCCCGGGGGCTTACCGACTGAGGGACAGCGACGGCAACGTCTTCACCAACGCGTGGAACATCGAACAGCTACGTCGCTTCTACGCTTAAACCCCTTTTCCTCAGTGTATCAGACATAATAATAAAGAGCTCGCCTTTGTTCGAAAATATCACTCTACCCGACTGCCTCGCTGCGCCCGTTCGTGGCAGGCACTCAGCGGATTACCATCTGGGTCACCATCAGCGCAAAATGCTTAAGTACTGTGTATACAAGTCTAACGTTCACTCCTTGACTCCGGTCGCCGGTCTACGCCACACCCTTACGCTACTCGGGACACACACCCACGGCTAATCCCTACGCAAAGGAGGCTACGACGGATCGGCAAAGAGCACAAACGCACAAACTTACATACACAGGAACACAAGTTTTTCCGATGGGGCCACAACTTTACTTGTTAAAACTTGCAAAGTTGACACAAGTCACTCGGGCATCCCGAGTGCACAGCAAAGCAACTCGGCACCCCCGAGTCCTTTACAAAATCTACTCGGCTATTCCGACCAGTTCACATCTACTCCTATTACCTACAGGCCGGAGCGACTCAGCAGCGACTCGACGGTGGGCTCGACGGACTCCACCATCCCCGGGATGTCTTCGTCGGGCAGGTCCGCCGCGTACCCCTCCCCGATGGCCTCCAGGTCCAGCGTCGGGTGGTGGGACCGCGCCACGGCCAAAACCAGGCCGCCCCCCGTCCTCGCGCTCTCCTCCTCGATGAAGGCCACCCGGGTCGGTACTTCGTTCAGCCGCTCGGCGACCACCGCGACGGAGTCCGGCGCCGCCTCGTCCGGCCAGAGGGCGCCGCACGCCGCCTGCCCGGCCTTCATCAGCGACCCGAGGATCCCACGGGACTTTTCAAGGGCCGCCTTCGACTCTGCACCACAAAAGGCAATTGAGCAAAAAGGAGACAGCCGGACGGGCCAAAGCCAAGAAACCACACTTACTGGACTCCGCCGCCGCGAGGGCCTTCGTCGCGGCTTCGGCGGCTGCCTCCGCGTCCGCGGCTCTCTTGGCCGCCGACTCGGCGTCGCGTCCGAGTTGTTTCTCCATCCTCTCCGCCAAGTCGGCGCGAGCCTTCTCCGAGGCAAGCGCCGTCCCTAAGTCCACGGCCTTCTTGGCCGCAGACTCGGCTTCGCGCCCAAGCTCCTCCGAGCGGGCCTTCTCCGCCGCCAGCTCCTCCTCGAGCCTCCGAGCCTGCTCCCTGGCGGCGTCCAGATCGCGGGCTCGGGCCGTCATCGCCTCGAGCTCCGACCTCAGCCGAGCGACCTCCTCTTCGGCTGCTGCAGATGACACCATGTCAGCACAACGACAAGCAGACGAGCGAAGGGCACCAAGGTCACTCGCTCGACTTACCTTGGGACTTCGCCATTTCCTGCGAAAGGCCGGCCTTCAGGCCGGTGATCTCCACCCCGCGCTTGCGGGCCACGTCCTCCGCCGACTGCCGCTCTGCAGTGATCTTGTCCCATTCGGACTTCCGCAGATCCAGACGATCCAGAACCGGCAGACGGTCTTGGAGAAAGGCGGTCTTCTCCTCCGACCGCCGATACAGCTTCTGCGCCAAATGAAATGTCAGAACATAAAGTCACCCGGGAAGATCAATTAAACCCTCCACTTGGTCCCCAGGACCAAGCGGAGGCTCGGGGGCTACACCCTCTGGGTGCACTGTTCGTGCACCCCGAGTCCGACTGACAAAGGACAAAAGAGTACAACTATACCCTCCGCCCGACTATTCTAGTCAACCGCAGGCTCGGGGGCTACACCCTCTGGGTGCACTGTTCGTGCACCCCGAGTGAAGACTACAGGGGAAAAGCAAAGGACCCTCCGCCCGACTGCCTCAGTCGGGCAGAGGCCCGGGGGCTACTCCCCAAGGGATCTACTCAACGGGAGAACAAACTCACCTCCATCAGGGGCAGCAGCCTGCCGTTCAGAAGATTGGCGCCCTCCTTCGCCGCCTTCATCAGTGCAGGGAGGATCTCCCCGATCTCCTCAGCGGCGGCCGCCGCGTCCCGCCACTCCTTCTCCTCCTCGACGTCGTCAACCGTCGAAGCCGGATCCCCACCGTCCGCACCCCGGACTCGGAGCGGTCGGCGTACCAGCTCGGAGCATGGCTTGGGAGGCGGAGCCGCGCTGATTTCTTGCATCGGCGAGGGCGCGCGAGGACTCGGACTTTCAGCCGTCGCCGCATCCTTGCCCAGCGCCGCATCTTCACCGGCACCCGCGGGCGCCACCGGCGTCGAAGCTCCAGGCGAGGCCCTCCCTTGAGGGGCAACCGGCGCGGCTGGCTGCGCGCCGGGCCGCTCGGCGGAAGGCTGGGGAGCACCCGCGGGCGGAGGCGACTGCGGCCGGGGCAATGAGGAATCCGCCGCAGCCGGAGGCGAGGACGCCCGGGCATCTGAGATGGCAGGACCTTCACCCTGGCTGGACCTTGTGGCGTCCGGGACCACCTTCGAGATGTCCCCCACTCTTCACGTCCTGCGGAGGCCACACCGACCACGTCAGCGCATGAGGAAAGGCAAGAAACTGCGAAAGTGCTCGGCAAAAGGACTTACTTTGAAGACCGAGGGGCGACGAGGCGCTTCTTGGACCCCGTGACCCGCGGCCCGGTTGTAGCGGCAGTCGGGGTCGGCGCGGTTCCCGACCCGCCGGCGGCCCCGAAGGCAGCATCGGCGTCTCTCTTCTCCCCCCGACTGGGGGGAGCGTCATCACCAGCCGCCGCCGGACCGCCGCCGGCGGCAGAGACCCCTGGTCCCGGTGGCGCGGCACCAGCACCAGCCGGCGCCGCCGGGCTCGCGCCCCCGGCAAAGCGATCGACCGACCTTGTCGGCGCGACCCCTGCGGCGGGCGGAGCCGCCGGGCGGACGCGGGAGGCCGGGGCGCCCCGTCTAGCCGGAGCGGCGCCCCGCGCGGCGTCAGAGCCGCCTCGCGTCTTCGGACCGGTGCCCGCTGGCTTCCTCCTCGCCTTCACCCGGAAGGCGCTGCCATCATCTGACGACTCCTCCTCCTCGTCCTGGGCGGCCGTGCTCGGCGGAGGGGGCTTTACAATCGCCGGGCCCTTCCCCTTGGAGGGCCCGGTGCTCTTAGAAGACCCGGCCCCCGTCGAGGGGCCGGTACCAGAAGGGGGCGTCCCCGCCGGCGGGGCTCCGCCCGCCGGGACGTCTGCGTACCGTGGCTGGTTCCAGATCTCGTCCTCCGGGAGGGGAGCGCTGGAACAGAAGCCGAACAGATCCTGCAAAGAAATGAAGACAGTGCCCGAGTCAGGCTCGACCAGCGGTTTAACCAAAAAGGCACGGCTTCGGATACTTACGTCGTTCGGCGCGTTCGCCCGGCAGAAAGGGGCCGGCCGGTCGGAGAAGTCCAGGCTCGCTCCCTGGGCCAGAAGCTTCTCCAGTCGGCTCTGCACTTCGCCCTCCGACAGCTCGTCGGCGGCCTCCCGAGTCGAGTCCTCCGGGCCGGTGTACTCATACATGGGGTGCGCCCGGAGCTTGGCCGGCTGCACCCGCCACCGGACGAAGGTCGCGACGACGACCGTCCCGGTGAGCCCTGCGTTCATCGCCTGGCTGAGCTTCCCCATCAGCACGGCGGCGCTGCCTTCCTCCCGCTCCGGAGGCAGGTCCGACCAGCTTGGCTTGACTACTGGCGCTTGGCCTGAGAAGGCCGGCAGCGCTGGGTCGGGGTTGGCGCAGTAGAACCATTGGGCGTGCCACCCCTTGAGGGACGTCGGCATCGGCGGAGCCGGATAACCCTTCGCCGTGCCGGATCTCAGCTGGAACCCGGCGCCCCCGACTACGGCCGGGTGATCCCTGCTCGGCTGCGGCTTCACCATGAACAGGTGCTTCCACAGCGCGAAGTGTGGACGAATGCCGAGGAAGCATTCGCAGAGCGTGATGAAGCTGGAGACGTGCAGAATGCTGTTGGGGTTGAGGTTGTGCAGCTCCAGCCCGTAGTAGTAGAGGAGCCCGCGCAGGAATGGGTGGACTGGCACCGAGAGCCCCCGCTCGAAGAACAGGCTGTGGACCACCAGCTCGCCGGTGTTTGGGGTAGGAATGTCCTCTCCCAGGGCGGCGCGCCACTCGACTAGTTCTTTGGGCGGCAGTACCCCCATCCGGACGAGGGTCTCCAGTCTCGCCTCCGTCGTCGTCGATTTCTGCCAGGAGGCCATCGATTCGGCGGATGCTCCTTTTCCTTCTTCTCCGGACAGCAGCTTCCAGACCAGGGCGTCCTCCTCGGCTTCGTTAGGATCGGCTTCCCAGTCCGGGGCTTGCATCCGACGGAGCTGGGACGGGGATTAGGGTTTTGGAGCGCGCGGAGCGATTGGGGGCGAGGGGAAGACGAAGCGGCAAGTGCAGGGTGAGTGCGGAAGTGTTTGAGAGCGTGGGTCCCTCCCGCAGCCTCTGCCGAATATAAAGGGGAGCGACCGGGCGGTTCGGATTCCCCACGACCGCACGTTCCGGATTCACCGCGGCCACGTCCGCGCCGTTTCGGATTCCGCCGCGCGTTTCGGGCAGGCCACGTTGCGGGTCTCCCGCACCCACGACTTGATGGCGCCACGATTCGTGCGGCTTAATAAAGGAGATCCGACGGTTAGCCCTCCAGGCTATTCAACCCATCGGAATGCGTCTCCGTTACATGGTGGCTAAAGCGTATTCTCCGAGAGTCGCTAGCTGGCTGCCGGGTAGGACTCGGCACCGGGCGCTTTGGCTACAGAGGGTATCAGAGGCTGGCCTCCAGCGAGGAACGCAGTCGGCTGATCACACCCGAGTGAGGGACAGAAATGGCGTGCCTTCCGAGGGCCCCGAGTCGGATGCTGAGCAACTCGGAGCTGCCGGATTCTTCACCCAGGCTCATCGGGCGCTCCGGCCTCGAAGCCTTGGTATCTGGGGTCCCCAGATTCAGTGGAATGACCCGGCATAAGACTTCGAAACTCAGGAACCTATGCGCCGTGACTGTTTTCTCTGGTTCGGACTTGGAGTTTCAGAGGCATTCCTTCAGGGGACACGAGCCGGCCTTGACCTGCCCGGGAAGGCCGGGTGCTACTCGGGAACTCAGTCGGGATTGATGGCAAGCCCCACGCTGGGTTATCAGCCGGTCCCTGTCCCCAGGGATGGACCGGATGCCACCAGAGATTACCCGTTAGTAGCTCACCTGCCTTTAACGTTCCTGCCTTACGGGTGAATGTTACTTGGCTTCAATTGTCTTTTCCACAGGAGTACAGTCAGCCCTTCGCGGTCTCCCAGCAAGCCAAGGCCAGTCGGAAAACCCAATCGGGGAAGAGGCAGGTAGCGGCAAGACCACGAAGGACTCGGGGGCTACTGATGGTGATATGCCACCCGGGTATCACCAAGGAGGACGAATCCGGCCTCCCGGCCACGGGATGGGCCGGGCCGACTACTCGGAGTCCGACTACAACACGGGGGCACCTCACCGACGTGGAGTACAAGACAAGGACTAGTACCTGTCCGGCTTACCCGGAATCGGTTGTAACCAAATAGGAAACATATCTGTTAACCCGATCCGGACTCTGTAACCCTACCCCGGCCGGCTATATAAGGCTCAGTAGGGGACCTCCGATCGGCATCGCTTGACATCTAGCATCATCTCCACTGTTTCATAGATCAGGCCCCTTCGAGATCGATTCTCTAGGGCCTACGGCACTCGGGATACAGCAATACCAGCCACCAAACACAGGACGTAGGGTATTACCTCTCCGGGAGGGCCCGAACCTGTCTAAATCTTGTCTCCCGTGTGCAGCCATCCTGATTTGCTGTGCTCACGCCGCCCCATAATTAGTATTGCCGGAATAATACTCCGACAGGGACATGAAAGTGCTCTTTTTATAACACATAAGTTGAAACATACATTTTTTGTTCAATTTACTATATAAATCAAATGTTATTTTTTTTGCCGTATTTGTCTTGTTTTCCACATTCTGGCAAGGACAGACTGAACATCTGAATCTTACTGTTATTATCTTTGACAATCCGCTTGTTTTCCTTGAGGTGGTACTATTTGACATTTATTTCAATCACAGTGTATTGCAATCTGTTGAGCATTGATGGAAACTATACATAGATGTTGGAGGCCAACTGCCTTCATCAGTACCACTATTAATACTACTTAAATGTCATATTACGCTACTATACATTGCTATTGTGCATTGGCCTTTAACTGCAAGTAATCTAATAAAGAGAGGCAGTCATTCCATCCAAAATGATGTTTGTTGTAAGTCTTGCACTTGGAAACTTGCTTGATATCACCATCATGTAAGCATTCTCGTACCATCCCATCGTGCCAACCAAACAACATCTCGAACCATCATGAACCATCTCATCCTACCAACCAAACGCATTCTTACACCATCCCATCCAGCTAACCAAACAACGTCCGGAACCATCATGTACCATCCCATCCCACGAACCAAACACATTCTCGTACCATCCTATCCTACCAATCAAATAAGTTAAAGTGATCATTTTATCAAAGACCATCCTAGACCACCCGATACCATCTCATCCTATCCAAATTCATACTTGCAATCAAACACAACCTTATTGATCACGGACGCTCTCAAAGCCCACACATTGAGAGGGACTCACGGGCATCCGTGGATTAGCTAACCCACGAAAGCCTGGGAAGTCCCAACATCCTACGGAGTTTCAAGATAAAAACAAGTCCAACATCCGACGGTGCAGATTACATAGATTAGGTTCACCATCACTGTTTCCCATCCGTACCAGCGTTGACAACGGAGAACGAAGGCGTCGTACGTAGTACATATGTGCTTTCAAAGCAACACGCATAAAATTCGCTGTTTTTAATGTGACGTGGAAATAGGGAGGTCGCTTTTCAGTTCCCTGCGGCCGAAAAGGGTATACCGGTCGGCTCGGAGTTTGAATCCGGCGGTGACCATCTTGCGTTTCTCCCCCTCCAAGTTCAAAAGTATTTACGCTTCGGTCCTCTCCTCGTCCTCCCCATCATTAATGCTGCTGCTTCTCTCTCTCTTTGAGCTCGGCTCAGCTGCCTCCAAGAAGTAGAGAGAGGAGAGCGAGGGAGAGGGGGCGGGGGAGGGGCTTTTCTGCGATCCCAACTTCCAAGAAGTGGAGAGAGAGAAGGTTGAGCTTCGATCCGTGTGATTGCAGTTCCGATTTCGAAGTGTCCAATAGAGGGAGGAGCTAGTGGGGGTGAGACCCGTGAATCCAAGAATTTAGAGAGAGAGAGAGAGAGAGAGAAAGTTGGGTTGCGACGCCCATGTGCGCGAGTTCGGCTGCTGCGTGAGGAGGGGTGGTGGTGGTGGAGGCAACCGAGGGGGAGGAGGATGACGGGGGTGGTGGTGGTCTCGACGGGGTGCAAGGGCGGAGGCGTGGGGAAAAAGAGGAGCGGCGGCGGCGTCGGAGAGAGGGAGGCGGAGGAGCAGCAGCGGCAACAGCTGTCGGTGCTGGCGCTGCTGCTCGCGGCCGTGCGGAGGTCGGTGGTGGCGTGCCGGGTGGAGCGGGAGCCGGAGCGCGTCGCCGGCGGTGGCGGGTGGGGGGACGAAGATGCGGCCGCCGCGGGGCTGGGGGAGATGGAGATCGGGTGGCCGACCGACGTTCGCCACGTGGCGCACGTCACCTTCGACCGCTTCCACGGATTCCTCGGCCTCCCCGTCGAGTTCGAGGTCGAGATGCCTCCCCGCGTCCCCAGCGCCAGGTGAGCACCGTCCCTTCCATGAGATCTTATCAAGCTTCCTTCTCTGTGGAAAAAGCTCTGGTTTTTAAGATGCTGTTTTGTGATCGTGAGAAGGATTTATTTTTTTAGCTTCTGCGAGTTGTCCCAGATTAAAGATGAACAATTTGTTTTAGTGAAGAAAAATCTGTAGAGGTCACTGGGTTTGTCCTCAGTTCAGATCTGGAAATGCGGCAGGACTTTCAGTTCGTTTTGACTCGATTGTCTAACTAAAAGTGGACAAGTGGGCACCTTTAATATATTTCCTTATAAAAACCAATACTTGAACTGAGGTAGAATGCGTTTTGGCTTCCGGCCGTTTCACCACCAAGTTCAAATAAATGTAGGATTCACCAATCGGGTCATGGAAATACATTCTTGGAAATGTAATTAGGATGTTTGATTATTAGCCAATTATACTTCTTTTGTTTCAGAATGTTTGTTGTTATCGTCTGCAGATTTGCCCTCTGCTTCCTGCAAGATTCAGAATGCACATGAAATTAGCAGAAAGTCTGAAACTGATTTAAACGTGACTTTGTCCAAGAGTCAGTATGCACATGGAAATAACTGAAAGTCTAAAACTGATATTTAAAGGTGACTTTGTCCAAGATTCAGTATGCGCATGGAATTAATTGAAAGACTAAAATTTGAACTGAATAAACTTGACAAAGTGTGATCAAAGATGCTTACAATATTTCCTGCAGCGCAAGTGTTTTTGGTGTCTCAGCCGAATCGATGCAGTGCACCTACGATGGCAAGGGAAACTCAGTCCCCACAATACTGCTGCTAATGCAGGAGAGGCTGTATGCGCAGGGAGGGCTAAAGGTCATAATACATCATGAGTTAGTCCTTTTGTATACCAGTAAGGCTTGAATTAACATGAATTTTCTTATTCGGAATTTTGCATTTTTCAGGCTGAAGGGATCTTTCGCATAAACCCGGAGAATGACCAAGAAGAGCATGTGAGGGAGCAGCTGAACAAAGGAATTGTTCCTGAGGACATTGATGTTCACTGCTTGGCAAGCCTGATTAAGGTACATTTGTCCTCCGCTCCTATCAAAATATGTCACAATCATGAAAACGTGTTCCTCCTATCACCTTTTGTTAGCAAAAGTTCACAATCAAATGTAAAAAAAAAGTCAGTTCTACAAAAGAAAAGAATTAGAACTTCTATGCATTTGGTCAGGCATGGTTCAGGGAACTTCCTGAAGGTGTGCTCGATGACCTCTCCCCCGAGCAGGTGCTGCAATGCAATTCTGAAGAGGAATTCCTTGAGCTTGTGACGCTATTGTGCCCCACTCCGGCGGCGCTCCTCAATTGGGCCGTTGAGCTAATGGCTGACGTCGTGGAAGAGGAGGAGCTGAACAAGATGAATGCTAGAAACATAGCCATGGTGTTTGCCCCCAACATGACTCAGGTAATCTCGATTTCAGTATTGTTGCTGGGTAGCAGGTGTCTGTACTTCCCTGGCAAATTGTCAATTACTTCAGCTAATATTTACCCTTTTATTCTATGATAGATGTCAGATCCTTTGACAGCCCTAATGCATGCTGTCCAAGTCATGAACTTTCTCAAGGCATTGATCTTGAGGTCGCTTCGAGAGCGTGAGGAGGCAGCTACTGGAGATTGCACTCCATACTCATCTCCAGCATCTTCTGTTCGGCATTCTAATGCTGAAAATTACGGCAGCGAACAAGAGATGATGGACAGAAGCTGTGAACTGAGTGATATGCATAGCCAAATCAGCAAGTCTGGGGGACAGGTGGATTATCTTGTGCGGTACAATACCTGTTTCGACAGCGAACAAGCAAGCGATCATCCTCTGAGCGAGGTGGAAGAAGGGTTCTTGAAACGGCTGGAATGCTGTCTTGAAGGTGATAGACCTGAGCGAAACGCAAGCAAACAGCACGAGATAAGCTCAGAGATGATGGCAATGGAGGATGTCCATCCTGAGCCGAAATCTGAAACCGACGCAGTGGTGGACATACAAGAGGAAGAAGGTGCAGAGTTGAAATGATCAAAATTCTGTATTTTTTTCCAGCTGGTAGATCTTGTGTTTTGCTCTGTAATGGATTGTTTTGTCAACATCTGGTTGAATGTATTGCTGTAGCGTATGAAGTAAGCTTGGCTGATACTTGGATATGGCCAAGTTGGTCATTCATATCTAGCCTAGGACAGCACTTTATGGAAATGATCATTAGTTGTATCATGTATGTCAATGTTAACATGCCTGCCAATTCTCCTGTTATCTGGGTGAAAATTATTTTGCATCCGTGAATTAGTATATAATTCTCCAACTCTGCCAAGAGGTGATGCTAACCAGATAAGTAGCATGTAGCAATAAGATGGTACATCAGTTAACAGGACAAATGCATTTCCATCTACTTCTTCATTTGCATGACACTGCAATTTCAGCACCACCAAGATTCAGTACCCCATATATCAAACACTGATATAGCCGGAATCATGTAAATACACCCACCCAGGTTCAACCTTGCCCCACCAACCAAACACACCCTCGATTCATCATTTGCAATGCTAAGTTCAAAACCAGAATGTAAAAAATTCAGCTCTGAATATATTGCTGAACAATGAAAACATTTTTATTGTAGTGGAAGTATGGAACTCATCTGTAATAATTCCCTGATGATCTGACAAGGACATTTTTTCCCAGTGAGTCAGATACAGACATCAGTAATTCAATATATCATCATGTTAGACCTAAGAGCACAGCAACATAAAACTAACTAGACATACATTATCAGCAGTTAAAAGTGGTATTACAACAAAGTGGAAAACTGTGATGCCAGTTACTTTTCCCCTTGTAAGAATATTAAGATATTATACTAGCGATTTTGGTGTTTGCCTAGCCAGATTAGTGCCATAGCTTAGTACAGAAACCAGTGTTATTTTTCCCTTTGTAAGAATATTAGATATTATATTGGCGATTTTGGTTTTTGCCTATCCGGATTAGTGCCATAGCTTAGTGCAGAAACCAGTTCTTGGCCTTTTACTGGCAACAATTTCTTCGAAGGAATCCAGAAGCTGCCCTGCCAAACTACTGGGCTCATCAAGGAGGGTGCGGATAAAGGTGAACACAACCCTCCGCTCCTGCTCTGTTGATCTCAGGCTAAACCAGGTTAGAAATTTCATTCTGAAATCCTTCTCGATGTGGCCAGAACATTCCAGCCATCGTATAATCTTCACACAATACTCATAGTTATCATCCAGCTGACCTAACCTACGGGAGAAGTGCCTCTGTGAGCCAATGACCAAATTGCCATCATCTGCACAGGTTTCCTGCTCCAAGTCTGATGTCTGCTTCCGACTCTGTGATCGGGATTCCATGGCCGGTGCCTCCCCAACATGCCCTTCAGCACAAATTTCAAAATCACCGCAACCATTTGGCTTTCTCAATCCATTCTTTCCTGAACTACACCCATTCTCGTTTCGGAGGCACTCTGCTGGCATGATTACCTCTGCGTTTAGGTCTGGGACTGAGGTTTCATTAAGATTGAGCTTGCAGGAAACAATATGTGCAACTTGATCCTTATCTGGTATCACCGAATCACTCTGATCGCAGGAATCTTCAATCTCGTCTTTACAAAACTCATCGGGGCAACCATCCTCCTCAGCCCATGCTTTCCGCACGACTTTACCCAGCTGGCGCACCTTGAAGCCTGACGACCGGCCAGTTTGACTCTTGACATCTCTCTTGGCAGTAGATGAGCAACCTTCTGCACCTTGCTCTATGTTCTTGTGAATGATCTCCACGCTCCTGGTAAAGCACTTAGACTCGGAGTGGCCAAGTTCACCATCCTCAATAAATGAAATGATCCGGAATGCATACTCTGTGCAGGGCTGCAGATTGGAAATCAGTATCCTTCTTTGGTCTTTGGGGAAAATAGCAGGTTCCCCAGTGGAAGGCGGTTCTCTGCTATTCCAGTACCAGAGTTTGTATCCTTTGATAGCATGATGTGGTGAGGAAGCAGTTTCTTTCAGAACAACCACTAAAGATGATGCTGTAATATCTTCAAATCTAAATCTGCAGGCGGTAGGAAGTGTATCTGCACCATAAAAAGGAATTCACAAGATTGTAAAATTGTTAGTTCCATACTGAACCCACTAGAAAGAGGTAAAATTTACAAGATTTGAATTACCAATTTGTTTAGTTTCTGCTTGAGAATTTGACCTCAGCCACTCATCTGCCTTCTCCATTGCTAGAGAGCAAAATTTCTGCACATCGGCAGCTACAGGCAGCCGGCCCACAATGCCACGGGCCATCTTGGAAGACATACCATCAAGGGGGCCAACCTCAGTTTCCAGCTTTGTTTTTGCATCCTCTACAATCTGATGCAGCTCTTTAAAACGTGTTGTGCCATCCAAAATTCTATGGCTCAGGTATATGCGAGAACAAAGAATATCAACTCGACGAGCATCTTTAGCAACCGCTAGCTGCCTTTTCCAGCACCTGCTCATAATAATCCAAAGGCACCATATAATATCAGAACTAGAAAGGAAAAAAGACGAGATAAAGGGTTCACTATAAGAAAGCTCTTGTACAATAAGGTTACAAATAGACAATATCATGATACTCTTAAGTAACTACACTGTCATCTTTCTGACGTATGCTTCAGGCAATATTTACAAATGGGTTAACCAATATTGGGGAATATCCAGAATTAAATATTTAAAATCCAACAAAAGACAATCATAGGAACTACACTGTCATCTTTCTGACGTATGCTTCAGGCAATATTACAAATGGGTTAACCAATATTGGGGAATATCCAGAATTAAATATTTAAAATCCAACAAAAGACAATCATAGGAAGGTCCAGATTAGGTAGTAAATAAGAGATGAAACCAGCATCTTAGCAATTCTGATAAAATCAGGCAAATGCACCATAAGTACATAGGAACATTTCCATACTGAAAACAAATATTAATGTATAAATTAGGTATAAAGTCACTCACCCAAGTATTCCAATAACCTTTCCGCATGCTGCGCAACAATAGTTACCATCTAGCTGCATAGATTGCCCGAGATTGATGCGCCCTGCCTTTCGGCGCTGGAGTGCACACTCAAGGTGGCAGGATGACTCACAGCAATCCCTGTCACCAGTCTCCGATGAGCAGACCAGCCAAAGGCTAGGATCTTTATTGTCGTCATAAAGATGACAGATACAACATGAACACCTCTTACAAAATGTATTATCTGAGGTCAACAGAGCTTTGCAGGCTGAATTTTTGCATATCCATGTGGGAGGAGGCTTTATGTCTTGGGATATTTCGTTCTCACGTAGTTGAACCGGACAGTCCCCCTTACTTGGCGGCTTTCTGAGAGCATGGCTACCAGTAAGGCTTGAATTATTGTTGTTATTTGAGTATAGTTTCTTGGAATCAATGTTCTTGCACCTCTTTACAGTTGCTGCTCTAGGAATCTCTTCCATCAATTTGCATTTTGATATACTCAATTGCTTCTTTTCTGTACTAACACTAGCATCGTTCGACTCTTGTTCCGGGAAAGAAACCAATGGTTCCTGGGCATTCTCAGAAATGGTGTTGCTGTCATCAGCATGTCTAATTTCTTCAGGCGTGCTCACATCACTAGAAGCATGTAGAGCTAGCATGGCAAAAGATAAAGCACAGAAAAAGGAAAAACAAATCATTAGTAGCTCCGAGGCACCGATACTACCAGAGACACTCGCATGATGTCAGGTTATTTCCTACTCTACAGAATCATCATTCAACGTAGAATTAATTATTTGTAACACTTGTTGAATACTCGACTAAGCAATGCTTGGCCTAACTACTCCCAGCAATTAAATATCACCTATCACCTGAAGTGAGCTGATTAATTAAACCGATAAAGGTGGAAAGTAGTAACTAAACTTGGCTGCAAGACTTACTACCATTTCAGCGCAACAGTTCATAATAAGAAATCAAGCATCCATCCATGCTTCACTGAATGACTCAGTGCATGGGCTCACAACTTCACACACAGCACGGGACCCCCGCCCCCGCCAGCCCAAATCGATCGACACTGCGGGAGGGGCGCGCGCGGGGGAGAAGAAGGATCGGATCGAACCATGTACGTGTGGATTGATGGATTGGGAGGGAAACAGAAGATTCGGGTTTGATTGCTCACACGCAGCAAAGAAGGAAGAAATCCTGACGAGAGCTCACCAGCAGCAGCAGCAGCGGATCCGGATGGATCTCCTCCGCTCGACGCCATCCCGGTGGTGAGGAGGGAGGCCGCCGCCGCCGCCGCCGCTGCCGTCGACGGCGACGACGAGGGGGGAGAGCGGATGAGTGGGTGGGTTCCGCCGGCGTGCTTGGCTTTGTTCGGTGGAAGCAGGAGAGGGTTTTGTGCTGCCACTTCTTCCTGCGCGTTCCCCTTCGCTTTGATGATGAGACCGTGCGTGCCGGTGGGCCGGGCCGGGCGGGCCGGATGGGCCTGTGTGGGCCGTGATGGGCCGGGCCGAGGTTTGGCCCAGAAGATTCCGGGCACCCTCGCTACGGAAATATTATTCTACGGTCTGTCGCAGCAAAAACTCGTCGCCGCCTCGCCACCGCTCCCTGATGATCAACACGTGGACAGTTAGCCAGCAAAATTCACCCGTTTCTCTTCTCCTGGTTTATATCCCATTTCTTGTCCCCTTTATTCTCACTGCAAAATATGTTCATCGGTTTTTATTAGACGCGTTATTATATTTTGCAAGACAACAGAAGTTTGGAGTTATCAATTACTTGACATCTCTTATGGTTTTAGAAATTTAATTGTAATAATCCAAATATCTCTCCTTTTTTGTTGTGGGGATGTAATCCAAAAGCCTATAGTATTTCTTGCCCCAAGCCTTTATTCTAGACAAGGGTGCAAATTCAGAGGCTTTCATGAGTTCTGCTACAGAAGTTTCTATGTCTCTGACTTTGTAATAATAAAGTTTTTATATTTGTATTTTCCAATTTAACAGGATTCATTTGAGCTCGGCAAAGGTGAACGAGCCCCAGGAAATGTCGATATTGAGCTAGGTTTGCAGGGTGCTATGGCGAGTTCTGCGCAGCCTGGTCTCGGAGGCTTCTTTGAGCAGGTGACCTTTTTTTCCTTTCGAATATTTTCAAGTCTCTTTCTGTGAGAACATAGCCAGTTCTGAATTTCTTGAAGTGGTTATTCCTGTAGCATGGTTGTATCCTGGTGAGTTGAACTCTGTTACCACGACGAAATTCAGGTCAGGGAGATGAGAAGCTGCTGGATACATTGACAAAGCTACTGAAGGACCTTCAGGTTAGCAGCAGTACCAAATTGGAATTGTTGTTGCTTTCCAATTTACCTAAGTTCAAATTTAGGCCCTTTCTAGGAGTTGGGACGACAAAACCTCAGTAACACTTCAGAATCTCTTTATACTTACAAGTGTCACATATGCGGGTATGACGTTTGTATCAAGCAGATGTTTTTCCGTTTCATTCGTGTGTACCCAGCTTCCATTGCAATAAGAATGGAAATAATGCGCTGTTTAAATAATGCTTTTTTTTTCCTGAATCTGTTTAGTTGACTCCTTTGAATATATCAAGCCTCCATCTCTCTAAAAGTCTTGGATTTTTTTATGTAGAACTCAAATGAGGAGTCAAAAGTTGTCACCAAGGCAGCAGCTACGAAAGGTAGCATACTTAATTTCGGTCGTTTTCTTCAAACAGAAAAGACATTTTCGCCTTGCTCCAATTTTGTATCAAATGTGGCTTTTCTTTCAAAATTATAGATATCAAAAAGCGCGTGAAGGATGCCAACGAAGTGACAAAGGTTGCACGGTTCTCAAAATCAAAAGTAGAGAAACTGAATAAAGATGTGAGTTAATTTGCACTCTGCCAGGGACTTTTACCAACTAATACATGAGAAGTACTCATAGATAATCAATTCAGTATTGCTTATAGATTTGATCTATGCTTCTTAGTTACAAATAACCATATGCTCCTCTAATTTGTTTCTTCCAGAATGTTGCAAACAGAGAAACTCTGGGGCTTTGGAAAGGGATCAGGTGTGGACCGATCTCGGACTGCAACGATTTTGTACGCTCCTACAATTATTCTCTTGCTTGTATGTCTCATCCTTTTGTTCTACTTTTCGCATGATTGATTTCCACTTGATAATATTGCAGTGCATTGACAAAGAGGTTGATAGAACGCATGTCAGAGTTTCAGGTACAAGTTTCATAAATTTTGAACATAATTGACCTGCTAAACATGTTACCTTTATGCTTATTAATCATAACTGTTGCTCAAAAAAATTACAGTACGGTTGTGCCATTAGTAATTCTGGACTGTCGAACACTTCGTCTGATCAAGCTTGAAAAGAGCTTGAAAATGCACTTTATACTACTATGAGATCATTCATGCCAGTTTGTAAATAAGCATGTGATTTTACTATGAAATATATTTTCAGACACTAAGAGAAGCAATCCAGATGGAATACAGGGAAGTAGTGGAGCGGCGTGTTTTCACTGGTTGGTCGGCTTACACTCCCAACATAGTACTAGCGCTTTTGCATTACAGTTGAGCTGATAGCGCTACTTATTTTGATAATTCATTCTGCAAAATTCTAATAAACAGTAACGGGCGAGCGTGCTGATGAAGAGGTAAAAAGATCCATCTATCCTTATTTCAAGCCATGACTGCTAACGAATCTACAAATACCATGTTGCTAACACCTGGTCGATTTTGGGTGTGAACCTTATTCGTTTGTGTGCTTCAAACAGCGTTCATGCAGCTTGCTTATCTCAGTCTTCCTCACATTTGTCTGCACTTTTGCATCTTGTGTCCAAGTGTCTATAAAGAGTAATAGAGTATGCACATCAAGGCGATCAACCTGAAGGGCTCTAATTAGAACAACAGGCAATTTGCCGATAAAAATGTTGGTTTATGATACAATGCGAGGATAAGACGAGTAGCCATTCGATAAACAAGATCACATACTACAGTCCAGTTGTTGATCTGTCTTGAATGAGCGCGCTCGCACGCGCAGGACTGAAGCTGAAGGAGGTATCGATGAGTTTGTTTGCGTGTTTTTTTAGATGGTTTTAGTGAATTTTCAGTGCCCAGAGATGAGGCAACGGAGCACGAAGAGTTCATGCTGCTGTCGTATGGGTCACAAATGGCAAGGGTCCGGACGTAGGGTCTGTCCAGTTTGTCTCCAAACGTCACACGTGGAAACAAGCCAAATTCTGGCGGCATTGAAATCTGTAACGGTCCGTTTGGGTTGCAGAAATGGAATTGGAAAATGAGAAGGTGGAGTCGTTTCTATGATGTAATGAGGTGTCATTATAAACCACTGGTTGCGATTCTTTATTGTAAATATCAGTATAGCACATGAAAAAGACTCTTAACCAGATGGAACTGAGTCATGGTAAATACGATTTAAGATGCAGCAAAACCATTTGTAACCACAGACATGATTTTACTGTCACCAGGTATAAAAAAGAAAACCATAGAGTACACCGTGAACTCACGCGAAACCCAAAAGGTTGTACAGTAAATTAGTTGTGCTCCCAGGCAATCCTTTAAATTACTTACATAAATTTCTCGGCTCCAAATGGACGATCCGGAATTCCTCTGTTCCACATGAGCACTCTAATTTCCACATGAACACTGAGGTTATTAATAGAATGCTCTATCTTACACGTGCCTTTGATCATGTCCCTTGAATTGAAATAGATCTTATACGTCATCTTGCCGTCACCTTGACAAAATACTATTAGAATTAATGGGCTAGGTCCAAGTAGTTCTAGATTAATTCTAATTAAATCCCAAAGGTCCACAAGAGCTAGTGGAGCTTTAGTCTCATATTGCTAGTTGAAGTGAAGGGAGACCACCTTATAAGGTTAGTGCTCCACACCTCTCCAAAGTAATGTGATGTGAGAAAGGGAAATACCACGTGCGCGCGCTCGCTCGCTCGCCTCGCCGGCGTGGCATGGCAAAGGGCGCACGCACTCGCTATCGAAATACACGAATCAATCTGCTCTCTGTTCTCCAAGCGCACTGCGCCGCCACCCTAGTCTTCTCCATCTCGTTCCTTGGCATGCACCGAGCGACGGGAGAGCATGTCTCCAAAACCTTCCGCTCTTGAGATCCTGTACGGGAAAGAGTGAATAAGGTTTTTGGGAAGCGCCTTTGCGACTGCTCGCTGCTGTTCGGTCTGCTGCACTGTGTTGACCTCTTCCCGGCATCGACTTCCTCGTTGCATCAAGTCGCATTGCATCGACCTCTTCACTGCAGCAAGTTTCGCTGCGTCGCTTCTTCACACCTCCGATAATACCCTGTTTCCATATATGGAATTGGTGGCAATGTTGCTCACTGTGCTAATGTTAATATGTGATCTAGACATGTGTTATGATGTAGTTCATATGCTATTGATAGTGTTTAGCTTTGATTCACTGTTTCTAGTCATGTTAGATCTTCGGACTAGTTTCATTATATTCCCTAATTATCCAACAAATACCCATTTATAAAGTCTGCTCTAATGGTCATGGTAAAGGACATGGATGCCCTTCTGCTTTCTCTGCTCCCTAATCCACCATGCCTCACCTCCATGTACTGTCTCTATGTAGTAGCAGCAGCAGCAACAAGAATAACAGCAATCACATGCAGGTGCAGTGTAGCTCCGTGAGGAGCCACCGCCACTCATACATGTGCACACATCCACTTCAGGGACCGGGAAGTGGAATGCAACGTGCAAGGCATCAAGTTCTGGGCTCTCCTATCCTTAGGAAAGCTCAAGCTCACTGCACTCTCGGTCATTTTTCTTTTTTAATCTCTCCTCCCACTCTCCTATTGGAACCAAACCAATTCATTTAGGTAGCCTGCCATGTCGATCAAGAAATAAAAGATCTAGGGGAAAAAGAAAAGAAATCAAGCTTGAAAGTGGTGGAGAAAATAGGGAAGTTATAAGCTTGCAATTAACCGACCAAAGGAGGCCAATCTCTTAGCAGTCATGTACGGGGTGGAGGGGGACGAAGCGGGGATATCTTTATGGTTTTATTTGGGAGGAGCCAACCAAAGGGAAGGGATTGGGCACGCCAAGAACAAGGGAGCATGGGTCTTGAGGCTGTAGTGTGGGGAGAGAGGAGGTTGAGGAGAGGAAGAAGAAGGTTGGGATAGTTTAGTCTTTTCACGTGCCATTTGAAGCTGCACAAAATAAACATTATTATTTTATCTAAAATGTGGTATTTTTTATAAAAATAAGAATAAGAGAAAGATAGGGTATAAGATCTATTTCAATTTAAGAAGAGAAATAATGATCAAAGACCAGTGCAACATGCAACGCGGGGCATTTTAACCTCGAGTTTCTTCTCCTCTTGCAAGTCTAAACAGCTTAACCCCTCCTCTTCCCCGTCTTCACCCTCCGTTTCGCTTTCGCTCTCCAACCCAAAAAACCACACAACAAATCCGCCATGCGCCAGCTTATCCCAAACGCCCGCCTCCGCGCTCGTGTCCGTGCCATGGCCACGCTTCCCACGGCCGCCGCCGCCGCCGCCGCCGCCTTCTCTTCCGCCCGCGCCCCCTTCCCTTCATCCTCCTCCTCGCGCGCTGGCCGCCTTCTCCTCGCCGCCCGCTTCCTCCCCTCCGGGCCGCCGCCGCCGCCGCCGGCCGGGGCGAGGGCGCTCCGGACGTCCGCCGCGGCGGCGGCAGCAGCCGCCGTCGAGGTCGGCGGCGTCAAGATCGCGCGGGAGGGTGAGTGCTCGGGTCACACGGTGTTAAAGGCGGGATCTTGGGGTGGGTCTCTGAGGAGGTTTCTAGGATTCGGCAGTGGAGACTGGAGAGAGAGGTTCTTGGGCTTGGGTAGCTTATGGGTGCTTGCATTGTTGGGCAGATAATGTTCTTGAGACTTGAGAAGGGGGGTAAAATTAGCCTGATAGTGGGATTTAGGAGTTGTCATTGTCCTTTGCATCAGCGAAATTGATATGTGTAGTGTGTGGGTCTATGAATTTGTAGTCTTGGGTTCAAATTCCCAAATTGTCGCATTCTTCGGTAGCTTGCTGGCAGCGTAATTGTTGTGCAGTCACTGGAATTGTTGCATTCTGAGATTGAAAGTCATTAATTGGGGTGCTAATATTCTGATGATGGAATTGGTGGGAATTGAATCGCAATATGTTACGCTTGATGTCAAGTTAGTAGCTGCTTATTTATTTGTTTCATCACCTTTGTAGATATTGTCAAGGAGGATGACCCGACGAACAACGTGCCGGACACAATTTTCTCAAAGATTGGTCTCCAGCTGCACAGGAGGGATAGCCACCCTCTAGGGATTCTGAAGAATACTATCTATGATTACTTTGACAATAATTTCCCTGGGCAGTTTGTCAAGTTTGATGACCTTTGCCCTCTTGTTTCTGTCAAGCAGGTATGAGTTTACCAATAGCTTACTGCTTATATTAGCTTGAATAGATGTTTATAAGGTGAATGTTAGCTAAAAAAACCCTCTGCAGTTATAGTATTACGTGAGCATGGTAGCAGCAAATCAGCACTTGTCACTAAGTAAGAACAATTCTGGTGATATGGTAAAATGAAAACTTGTACTTGGGTCTTGGGGGTGGAAAAGAGTGGAAACAAATGGTAAGATTCAAAATTATTAAAAGGTTCAGTTGAGGTTCCTTTCCTCTCCTGTCATCTTCCCTTATTCCAGTGAATGAGTATTTGTAGCTGCTGTATGCTTGTTTGTCAGATTCATGCATCTTCAGTTAAAATAAACAGTGGTCGTCGTTGGCTTCTTGCTGATCTTGAGGTGGTGTTTGCTGCAGAATTTTGATGATGTCTTGGTCCCTGCTGACCATGTAAGCCGGAGTTACAATGACACGTACTACGTTGATGCTCAAACTGTCTTGAGGTGTCATACCAGCGCTCATCAAGCAGAGCTGCTAAGAGAAGGACATACACACTTTCTTGTAATTGGAGATGTTTATCGTAGGGATTCTATCGATTCAACCACTATCCTGTCTTCCATCAGGTAACCTTACCAGATTCACTAAAATGTTTCTAAAGAAAGGTTCGTTCTGAATTCTGATGATCTTTCACACATACAGATGGAAGGCTTTCGTGTCTTCTCTCCAGACGACTGGTCAGGTTCTGGCATGGATGGGACAGCATATGCAGCTACAGATCTCAAGAAAACGCTGGAAGGCTTGGCAAGACATTTATTTGGTAAAATGCTTATGGCTTGTTCCTTGTCATCAAGGGAAATAATAAAATAGCTTCACGTCTCAGCTAAAGTATAGGGAAACATGTTGTGTGCAGGTGCGGTGGAGATGCGATGGGTTGATACTTACTTCCCGTTCACTAACCCATCCTTTGAACTCGAAATATATTTTCAGGTTGTTGCACTGAGTAAATCGAAGTATTATGATTAGCCTCCCATCTAAGTAAAACATGTTACACAACTTGTGTTGTCATGATACCGGGTCTGAAGAACTTTGCCACCGTTTCAGGGTGACTGGTTGGAAGTTTTGGGTTGTGGAGTCACTGAACAGGAAATTTTAAAAAGCAATGGTAGGACGGATCATGTGGCATGGGCCTTCGGACTAGGCTTGGAGCGCCTAGCAATGGTCCTCTTTGATATTCCAGATATTCGACTTTTCTGGTCAAATGATCAGCGGTTCACATCTCAGGTATTGTTACTACTATTGGATTATTGGTTATCTCACCATTTGGGTGATCGTATTTTATGGTGGCATATTTAACAAATATTGCACAGTCATAAATACTTGTGTGAAAAACAGTTGTTCATGTTGAGGTTATATGGCCTTATAATCTCTTAGAATTATGTGCCGAAATATTCAGCAGAGCTCACTCTCTCTGCCACCCCCTTTTGATCTACTATAGTTCTAATTTTAAAGGATTGAGTGTTTAATTTCTCTAAAGGGAAATCATGATAATATTGGTTCTAGCTACTAGTAGTAACCTTGAGTTGTGATGTAGAAAACTTGTGTTTCATATTCTCGCAAAAAAAGGGAAAAAGGAAAGATGGAAAAACTTGTATTTCCTAATGTAGTTAACAAGTAATAACTGATATGCTTGGTTCTACATATGTCAAAACCCGGGATACCATTTTCAGCTAATTTGTTAGTATGCCATCTCTTTAGTGTTCTTGCAGAACTATTCATTGAATGATCTAGTTAGTGTAACAGAACAAAACTTACTTCATAACTCTATGTTGGCCTAACTTCTTCATATGTACTCTTATCAACATTATGGCTAAGATTTGCGTATTGTTATTATTCAGTTCTCAAAGGGCAAGCTTGGAGTCAAGTTCAAGCCATTCTCGAAGGTATGCAATCTCAATTTTTCTTTAGTACACCATCTGCTGATAGAATAATTTGCTCGTGAGTGGTTCTGCATCTTGGCAAAGGCTAGAAATCACTATGATGCTGGAGGTAATTGCTCCCATCTGGTTGGGCTCCTTTGACTATGCGAGCATGCCTATTTGGAACAATTAAACCAAATCTTCTGTACCGGGATCACTTAGTTTGGATCATCTAGCATTAGAAACTGCAGCTTACCTTGAGCCATCCATCTAGCAGGCAAATGTGGTTAAATAAGGTATTGAAAATGAAGTTGTTTGTTTATGTATCTAATATGATTTGCATTGCTTACCACAATTCATGTATATACATCTGCAATAATATCAAGCATATCCACTAACATTAATCTTAATCTTCTTTATTTCTGTCTAATGATTACCATATGTAACTGTTTTTTCTGTTCTACAGTTCCCACCTTGTTACAAGGATATGAGTTTCTGGATTAATGATGCATTTACAGAGAACAATTTGTGTGAGGTTGTCAGAGGAATTGCTGGAGACCTTGTAGAGGAGGTATAAGCTCAGGCATTTCGATGCATAACTATAGATTGATATTTTGTTAAGCACTAGCCTTAATTTAGTCATTTGGAGCTTATATGATCCCTTTACTTTTGCCCTGTTATAATTTCTGTAATAAATCGAGCAATTATATTAAGTAATATAGCTCCAGATTAGGCGATAATTTATCTTCAGGTCTCCACAAGCTTATTGCCGGTCTGCTGTAGTCTGCAGTGCGAGGCTTTCCTTGCATTATTTATAGCTCCTTTTGCTAGTTGTGGTATGTCATGCTTCTACTTCATTTCCATGGGCCTCAACTCCTTTCAGTGTCCACAACTCCACATAACATGCATGCATATAGGCAAACTCTTTCCTGACATGATTATGCAGTTTAATATCTTTATCTTAAATACTAGCATCGTTTTGCTGAACATTAGGAGCCTAACCTTCTGCATCTAATATTACTAATTTGTGATATCATGGAATTTGGTAGGATCATACCTCAAGTTAAAGTATTTTTTGTTTGCAGGTAAAACTAATTGATAATTTCACCAACAAGAAAGGCATGACTAGTCATTGCTACAGGATAGCCTATAGGTCAATGGAGCGTTCACTTACAGATGAGGAGATTAACGACATGCAGGTATGTGCAATGATTTCCATGATATGATTTTAGATGCTATCTTGATTTGATTGAATTTTGATCATAACTATAATTTTATTGCAGTGGAACGTCAGAGAAGCGGTGAAAAGTAAATTGAGAGTTGAGTTGAGATAAAACAGAGCTAGCTCATATGTTCAAACAGGAACTGATTCGTGGCTGTCTTTGTATGTAAATCCATTGATAATTATATTAATCTATGAAGAAAGTGGGTCATTTGTTCTTGTGTTGATCCAGATCTTCTATTCTTTTTTTTCTTTTCCAAAACCCCTTCCCATAAGTAGAACACGTTACATCTTGCTGGATTGCAACGATAATAAGACAGATTGTCCATTGCTCTCAATTTTGAATGAAACCAGTATTTGGCGGAACTAAATGAAAAACATTTTTTCCAGCTCTTATTTTTCTTTGTACAGAACAGAGTGTTTATATATGAGGATGACCAGATTGAGAAGAAGATTATACATGCATTTATCTGTTGTATTATTGAGATTGGTGAAGTGGATTGTGAAATTTATTCCTTGGAAAGATAGCAAAGTGATGTTCCCGCTGATTTATGCACGCAGGATGTAACAATTGTCTGCACTGTGTACTGTCATGCAGTTAACAATGATGACAGTTTGTTCCGTACAGAATGACATCATGATCTGTATGCAAGTTGCTAACCACTGAAAAGAATAATATGACGCGGGACTGAAAATCAGAAAAATATATATCTACCTCATATATGCTGAGAGGAACTATTTTGATTTTGGTGCGCTCATGCAATTATCTTTCGTTTAGGCACCAAATCAATATGAAAAAATTTCTTCAGATAAATTCTAGATGTACTTCTCAATTTAACCTATGCATAAATTTCAATTTAAAGTTCATTCCATATTAAGAGTAGCAAAATTGAAGACATTTCGACAAATAATAGATCAAAATGAAAAGCTAAAAATAAAATAAAAATAAAAATGATACTCTAGATATTTTTTTTTCTTTTAATACATTTTGAATTTCAAGTTAAAGGTTTAAAGGGTATCAGATCTTTCCTTTTGGAATTTTTCATGTCGAACACAGATCCGGAAATTAATTGCATAGGTACACCATAGATGGTGATCGCATTTCATATGTTGCTCACTTTACTAGAACACCCAAGGAGCCAAAAATGGATTATTTTCCTTCCGTATACTACTTTGTGAAACAATGGTTACATAACAAGGTCTGAACTGTAACAAGTACAAGTATACCATTTAAACTACAAGTATAAATTTTTTGGAAGGGGATCGGGGCTGAGTTCTGACGGCTGCCCACGTTTGAATTTCTCAGTCTTGTTATGAATCTTCAAAAATGTTGACAATGAGTGGAGTTCAAATATGCCATCCAACTAAGCATCTATTTTTCTATGTCAAGTGGCACTAAATAGCAGTCATTCCCGCGAGCTCACGCAGCTTCTCGCACACCACGAAGGTGATTGCTGTTTGAGGGCCTAATCTTGCAAAGGTGGCAAACCCACTGAAAAATTGAAATTTTTGTCAGAAGATAACAGTGGAAGGAGGAACAAACTGAATTGATGCAACTGGAAGAATTCAAGTAGAATCTGTACTAGCTGTAAAGCCTGTAATAGCAAATGCTCACCTAAATCCTGCAACGAGAAACTTCTACTCTCGTCAAAAAATTCAAAATTTCTAACTTCCAATGCTCAAAACTCGAAAAGTTGATTGAGATGCATACTCACTAGATAAATAGAATTTTGGACAGTTCAGAATAGAGAAAAAAAAATCTGTTGCTGATAATCTGCAATACACTCTCCCACCAATCTTTGTCTAACCATCATCTTCCATAAGTATCCTTGTAAGGCTGCATGGATTTTTTTTTCTTTTGGGTTATGAAGAGGTGAAAAATGACTAAACATGACAGCATGCTGAAGGCTTGTCAAATACAATGAGAAAATTATATAGGTTCTGCATGAAATTCCCCCTTTATAGAGTGATTTTACACCCTCTGTCAGCAGAACCTGCGAACCAAGAAATGACTGTGTATAAGATACATTAGTAGCCAGAAAAAAATGGTCAGATCAACCACAATAAGTTGAAGTATTTAGGTATTGAGACCTCCAAACAAAGGATATGAGCATATGAATAACGTTTACTTTGTTCCAATCATAAAATTAACACATAGCATGGTGTGGTGTCATGGACACTGCACCATCTGACAATTTATAGGGATCACTTTGTATATTGCTGTTTTAGATATCTTGCTAATTGTTGGTACAATACAGATTAATGCCTTTCCACTCTTTTAGCGCACTCTTTCCTCATCTTGTGCCACTACTAACTAGTACTGCACAATTTGGTTGCGCGTTAAGTGACTAATTTTAGCACTGTTTGCCAACAATTCCTAATTCCATACACATGGCAAAACATAAAGTCAGGACCCAGGATGAAAGATGAACACCTGGTAAGCACAGTGGAAGCCATTCCTGTATACTCTAGCACCTTTGGACTCCCGCTGCAACATTAGCCTTGCTTTGATCATGTCAATAGGTGCAGTCATAAGTGTACCAGCCGTTCCAGCTATGCAACTCGACCTTTCAAGCGAACAGAAAATAGGTCAATTTCTTCATTGAAGTATAGGCATGGAAATGTAGAAAAAGAATTCACAGTACATGAGATGTAATTGAAAACCTTCTTCAAGTGGTGTCCACTTCAGCAAAGCCTATAGTAAATAGAGACGAAAAATCAGAAGTGGTGTATTGAAGTATGGAACAACTTCATTTCTGTCTAGCAAAGATACAAGAAAATGGTGGGTACCTGCTTGGCCTCGTCATAAGTTACCGTTTGTGATGCCATGAGGCAGCCTGTTCTTGCCATTGCTGGGCCAACTCCTTTCCAAAGCGCTTTGAGCCCTTCCTCTGCTACAATTTTCCTCATCACTCCGATTGTACTAATTCTACTTGTACTCATCTGTGACCTCACTTATAGGATGTGTCTAGTCCAGATCAAGTCCATAAACCTAGTCATACTTTGAATTAAGTAAATATCACTACAGTATACCTTTAAAACCTCTATTGGATTTGTCAATTCAGTTGCTAGGGCACCAGCAACAACTCCGGATGCAAATTTGAAGGCAAAGTTCATCGAACCAAATGCATAACTGCAAACATATTTGCAGGGCTCATACATCCTAATAGAAGGCCCCCATAGATGACAGATCGAGTCAGTGCAGGTGCAAATCCCAGGTAGAGTGACCAAGGGCCTTCACGTTCTACCATTTGCATAAATATTGTCCCCTAACAGGCTTTGTAATAACAGTATGCTTAGAAATAAATTTAGCATCAAAAGAAGTGATACATAAGAAATGATTTGATGATGTGAGACTGTGAGTACCATTCCAACTAAGTTTCCTCTTTGCCCAGCAAGCTGCATTGGAGCCTAATTTGGATAACATCTGCATGATGAAAATGATGGTACCTATATAAAGAATTACTTATTGCCATGTTAGCAGCATAGCAATGAACAATTCATTGTTATGCACGTTAATTTGGAGATGTCCCCTCAATTTTCAGTCCAGATACTAGTTGTCAAATGTATCCGAAAAATCATACAAATTTGGCAGCTTAAACTCCTTAATTTTAGTCAAACCATTTTATGTTTAATTCGATTTAGCTCCACATCCATACATGCCCTTCTGTTTGTTGTGGAGACCATTGTCCGCTAGGGTCCAGATAAAAGGATCAGCTCGTTTATTAAACCATACTAATAGTTCAAATGAGAAATTACACTAAAATTAGAATTTAAAATAAAACATACAAATTTTTCCATGAAGTAATAAGCATCAACGTGCCAAAAACAACTTCCCGACACAGACATGCTTCGCCATATAGTATATCCATTCTTTCTCCAATACCCATTTCATCTATATCACTATCCGCGAGGATACTCGTTCCAAGATATACAATTTATGATGTGCTGTGATGAATGAGCATCCTTCAACACAGCTTGTTGCCCTGGGAAAATTATACCTGAACTACAACTCAAATGCTCCAGGGAAAATACCGTAAACTCGCACTTAAACATAGTTTTGGCCACATGATTACCGACGCGTTGCAAATGAGATGAGCGTTTTAGAGGCGGTGCATCTCATGGGTGGAGCTAAACCTGAATTAGCACTCGAATTTTGCATGCAAATGTCCTTGTCACTACATGGGGAGCTACAGATTCCCGAGAAGAGCTAGAACACTTTGTTCCCCATTTCCTCCTAGATTTCAGTTTCCCTGCGCCTTGCGAGTTGGCAACCAAATCCAACACAAACCCAAACCCAATAGTACGTAGTAGTGACGTGCAAGAGCAGCTGGCTGACCGAGCGGGTGCATGACGGCGGTGGCGACGGCGACGGCGGCGCCGCTGGTGCCGAACTGGTACAGCGCGTACGGCGCCGCCCCCTGCGGTGGTGACCGTGTGGCTCCAGGCCTCCGCTGCGCCATTACTCTCCTCCCCGGATCCCCTGACGGAGTTCGGCAAGAGCCTACTGCGCGAACAAGAACAGATGGAGGCGAAGCCACTCGAGAGATTTGAGCTCAGGTACTTTTGGTCAAATTATCGGGAGAAAAGATGGAATTCAGAACTCGAGATAGTCCAAGATGGCCGCTTTTTGGAGGAAGGAAGATCGGAGATTTGACGGGAGGCAAAGAAGGAAAGAATGGGGGAAGGAATCGAGATCAGACGAGGAACAGGAAATAAGAAAGGAGGTATCTCGCGGCGGTGAGAAGATCTGTGAGAGAAAGGGGAAAGATTGGATCTTTACTTTCTGTGTTGCTCCAGTTCTTGTGGAGAACGGAAGAACTGGAGTGGAATCGCCGCGCAGAAATTCATGCTTCAGCATCGCTTGCATCTTACAGCAAGGTGTTTGGTTGGGTAATGAGTACTGTTAGAGTAACAATCTAGTCACCAAAGGGCATTTGGTCTAGTGGTATGATTCTCGCTTAGGGTGCGAGAGGTCCCGAGTTCAATTCTCGGAATGCCCCTGTATTTTTTTATTTTCGTATTACTCTTTTCTCTTTGCTTTTTGTACTAGTTGAGTCCTTTTATTTTTCAAGCTTCTTACTATCTAGCTTTACAACATAACTTACAATACAAATTCAGGGTACCGTATTTTCTTCCTTATCATCAGGGTATTGTATTTCCTCTGGTGCGCAATATCTTATTTTGACAACTGACAACAGATCATCTTACAATATAGCTGTAACATGCAGTGTACTGCAACAACGAAAGTGGAAGCAAATCTGCGAGGATAATGCTATATGCCATGCTCGATTCCACAGCTGCATATTACTATTACTATTATTATTGTTCTACAAAATTTCGTGCAATCTGGCCAGCAAGCCTTTTTATTGCTCATTGGATGCACCAATTTGAGCAAAAAGGGGATACAGATATACAATGCAAAGCTTCAATCGAGGTCATCCCATGTCTACATCGACTGATCGCTCAATCAAAATCCAAAACAATATGTGAAAACCTGCAGACATGGATGTATCTCTCACAAACGAGACTTGAGTGCTGCGCTCCCGTTTCCTTTCACGGTGCTAGGGTTGTCCAATGAATTTGCCAGTCCTCGGAATTTATCATCAACCACTGGAATCAAGGAAAGAGTTAGTTCGACATCTTCTGCTGGGCATGGGTAAAGTAAAAACTGTACAAGCAAGCTTCATCTTCGAAGGATGTATAGCTGAAACTCAAAGGTAGTGGCCTGCACCCATTTAGATAATTAACACACGACCTTTGATAACAGAAGTAAAATAGCAATGGCGTGATTCTTTCTTGAACTGAACAACAGGCAAATTGAAAATCTAGGAAATATGCGAAGATAATGGGACTGAACTAATTTTCCAGAAATTGCGATGGAAGAGAAGGTTGCATTCTGAACAAACCTTATTATGTCTTTGTCAGAACAATATCACGCATCAATCTATCTGGAGCTGTATGACCAGTCATAGGAGAAATGATGTAAGACTTGCTACTACAGGTGAACTTTTGGGCAATGGGATTAAAAATAAGCAGCAAAAAGTACCTGGCATGCCCGTGAAATGCTCAAATTGACCCATTGCTTGCCTTATGAACATCTCCAAACCGCTGACAACTGTGGCTCCACATTCTGCAGCTTCCCTGAGAAGTCTGGTCTCTTTCGGTGTGTAGACCGCATCGAACACAACAGCATAAGATTTAAGTGCTTGCTGCAAAATTATATCATTGTTACTTACATAAAACTAGAGAGGCAGAAGATATTGATTACAACTGAGAATGAGCAAAACAAGCAAGTTTAACCTTGGATAAAGGAGTGTCATTGACATTCGGATGCATTCCAATGGCTGTAGTGTTTGCAAGAATCATCCCTTCCTCCGGATGGTAGTTTTCCAAGTCCGCCAGAGTCAATGCAGGCCCACCAATTAAGTTGGCAAGTTCTTGAGCACGTGCTGGGAAATACAAAAAATGTTGAATTCACAAGATTATTGCCTGTAATGCCTTTATTTCAACGAAGCAATTACCAAGAAAAAGTCAGAACAAAAACATGGTTATGAATCTAACTAGAACACAACTTGCACTAGTCTATAAGCTGGGGATATTCACTTTGTTCCCAGGAAGATCCGAGACTGCAAGGTTTGAGCTACATGACTTTCTTTTGCGGTAAAAGGTCTCCGATGAATGCTTACCTTTGGGATTCAACACACTCAGAATAATTTAAATGCATATGACATGTTATATAGTTGCCTAAAAGATGAAGCAATGTAAGGATCCAACATGAAAAGTGATGTGTTTTTAGTGTGTAGCATGTACTCCATGCGTGCTTGTGATGAAATGATTTATATCACTAGCACCGAGAGCTCTAGAAGAAGTGCATACCGAAAGTACGATTTGCTATTACAACTCTTGCACCCTTCTCTTTTGCACCATAAGCAAGTGCTTTCCCTGCACCACCAGCCCCAATAACGACAAAAAGCCTTCCAGCCAGTGGTGACGTGGTGGAATGTGTTGATTGTGATGCTGCAATTCGTTTAGCAAGCACTTAAAATTGAATAAGATCAGCAATAATACAATAATATAAAGTAGTGGCACGTAAATACCTCTTATTCCATCCTCGATAGCGGAAATTGCACCAACATAGTCAGTATTGTAGCCTACAAGTTTTCCATCAGGTCTTCTTACGATTGTATTAACAGCTCCAATGTCCTGGAGAATACGTCATACTTCCAAATGTTACTCTGGGTATTTTAAAGGGCTCCTCAATCCAATAAATGGAGTAGCAGATGAAATGGAGGATGAAATTACCCTGGCGATAGGATCAACCTCGTCACAGCACCTAACTGCAGCTTCCTTATGGGGAATTGTACAACTGCAATGCAATCAATTGGATGGAAAGAATTAATGTCTAGTCACATATGGACGAATGGAGTATATGAATGCATAAATAAAATGAAAACAAAAATGACTGTAAAAGATTGCTTGGCACTAAGATTTAAGTACCTGAAGCCAGCAAAGTCTGGTGAAGAGTAGGTGCTAAGAAATTTAGCCAAGTCGTCCACCAAAAATGGCACATACACAGCATTCAAACCCACTGCTCTGAAAGCTTCATTATGCAAAATTGGGCTTTTACTGTGGCCAACAGGATTTCCAATAATACCAAATACCTTAGTATCTGGGCCTATCTGTCTAATGTTGTACACATTAATCAAGTCTGAGGCAGTTGGCTGTGCAGGTGCGGACTCTTTCCCTTTTTCAAGAGAACCAAAAGTAAGGTATCCCCCAAATTTTGGGCAAAGAACCCGGGAAATAAAACCTCTGTCATTCATCACCAGTCCTATGATTGGCACCTGCTTTTCCTAATTCATCATTCAAATAAAAGATAATATGAAGTAGGAATCATGCTAAAGCACCTGAGAAAAGAAGCATGGAGTCATGTACATCATCACACAGCATGGGAACCCCCTAAATCAATATATGTTCATAAGAAGTGCATTCCTATTTCCTAGCTATGAAATTTGCAAATCTATCTTGTATTATGGGTTACCACATCACAGTATACTACTACTAACAGAAGTATACTAATAATAGCAATATTCAGATATCCTTACATCAGAAAGAAGGCAGCCAAAAAATAATCTAAAATTTCATACATATAAGAAATTATAGCTTCCATACTCCACACAAAAACTGAACGATCAAACCACACATCACCAAAAAATAAAGGGTGCAATTTCAATCTAGCTGTCCAATCGCAAACCACGTGTAGTAGCTGCCAGTAGCAATTATTCTGATTCCCTCGTACACCTTACTATATAGAGACTGGCATGGGCAGTTTACCAATTTGCTTTCAAATTAACAGAGCCCTAAGAATGCTAAGAATCTTTTGGAAATCATCAACCCAGGATATGATGATAAACGTACAGATCTGACTAAAGCAGATTTCTCATGGACAACATTAGCACTTTGGAAGCTTAGTCTAAGGTGTCATCAGCAGATTGCATGCTACATGAGGCATATACAACAGTCACGTGGACTAATACTACAAAGTACAAAGTACAAACACACAAAAATATCAAGGTTTAACATTAGCGGATATAGAGTTTGAATAAACTCAGGTAGCGAACTCACTTGGCAGTGTACAAGTATCTGAAACATTCTTGACACATCAACAATTTCAGTAGCAGTGGTTGCAATTTTCACTATGTCAGCTCCTGTGGCTTGTATCTGAGCCAACAAATTTCCAAGCTCCTCTGCCGACGGAGTGCAATCATAGTTATGGGATGAAACGATAAGCTTACAATTTTCAGGTTTCTTTCCGGACATGTGTTTCAGAAATTTGTCAGCAACCTGCACAATAACAAAATTATAGTAAGCAGCTACCAACTGATTCATAGTTTCAGAAGACAGAGCTATAACATTCATGATACATGATAACCGAGTGTTAAAAATTGATTTAACTTTAGACATGTGTCTGCTAAGTTAAGAAAATGGTAGAGTCAGCTTAAACGGCCCATAAATAACGCGTGTGGAAGTCTAAAATATATCATTAACCATCATAGCAACATCAAGTCTGTGATTTTCTCTCTTGAGAACATGAGAAGAAGCCTAGTATTTTGCAATAAGTATGCACACTTGTATTTTTAATTTCAGAGCCTGAATAAATAAGCTTATTGAAATCAAATAAACAAGATTTCTTTGCTTACTACTATTGAAGAATAACCTTGTGATTCCTACTACTATTGATGAATAGCCTTGTGATCCAATCGAAGAAAAGAGAATGATGGTTTGCTCAGAGCAAACCTTAAGTTCAATATCAACGTATTCAGCTCCTAGTTCCATTGCCAATTGAAGGGCCTCGAATCGCGGTTCATCGTCGCCTTCGTATTCACCTCCTTCCCACTTCGGTCTATGAAACCAACATTAAACAGCACACATTTAGCTTAGGAATGGCGCAAAAAACACACGGTCAACATTGGCCATTCAACTCCGCTAAAATCTATAGGACGCCCAACGATTCCCAATCCAATCCCGAATAGGAATCCAGCAGGACGCTTTCTGTTCTCTCAGGCGAAACCCGAGGGAGGCGGTCGGGCCCACCTGTAGGTGACGAGGGCGGGGAGCGTGCGGGGCTTGGCGAGGAGGGCGGGCAGGTCCCGGCGCGGCGCGAACCCGGCGAGGCGGTCGAGCCTGAGCTCCGCCACGTCGGCTCCGAGCGCGGCGGCGGCGGCCACCTCCGCCGCCATCTCCCGCGTCGCCCGCGCCGTCGACGGCACGCAGATCAGCGTCCGCCCCCGCGCCGTCACTGCCGCCGCCGAGACCACCGCGGACACCGACATCGCCGTCGTCGCCATCGTCGGAGGTGGTTGGTGGTGGAGAGGGATATGATGGTTGGTGGGGGTGGAACTGTGCGAGTCTCGGCTGCGGCTGCCTTTTGTTCTCTCCTGGGCGGCCGCGGGAATCTGACGTGGCGCGTGTCCATCGGAGTAAAACGTGTTCCACTTGGAGTGAAAGGTGCAGACACGCTGGATGTAGAGTACATTAATCTCTAGTAATTTGCAACGTGGTCTATTGTTATAGTCTCGTGGGATATGCCTCTAGGTCATGGTTTTTTTTTCTCGTATCTAATTCCTAAACCTTCGCAATTCCAGTTTTCAATCAACACCATATAAGTGCATGCATATATGTTTTTTAGAGTAACTCTTTTGGTTTAAGGTAGGGATAGACCTAAAAATAGTTCATGCCCCGGACTAAGTCTTCTCATCCTTTATTATCCTACATTTATGTATCCATCCCTAATTTAAACTGTAAATTTTAACTGTTAAAAATGGCAATGTGTAATACAACGTTTGTGTAGTATTTTCTTAACTTTGATCATTTGGAATGGCTATTTTCTCACATAGCTATGTCTTTATGTTGTCCACGCCAATAATATCTTCAAAAGTTTATTTTGCACTTTCGAAAGCAAGAAATTTACAACAAACTACCGTTATGTTGTGTTTGTGATTGTCCGGTTTGTCATACTACCCTTTTTTTTAACTAAAAGTAGCTTGCTGGCAAGTGGGATCATCTCAACAAGATCTCTAGTATCTTGTTTTGGAGTTTAAAAGCTATTATGAATAACATACTTGTCAGTTGCCTTGCTTTTCTCGTAAGTTTAATTAAGTGAATTTGTGTGACAAATTGGATTTATTTTTAGTACTTCCGTAGCAACGCGGGCATGCAGGTGTAACTCAAGTTTTCTATGCAGGACTTCCTTGCGTGCATATTTTTCTATGGCTGTTAGGCCACAACAAGCTTACGACTAAAGATATCCAAAAGAGGCATCGTAAAGCCGGCTGATTATGCCTTCTGTTTAGGAAATGAATCTGTACGCCATCTTTTCTATTAATGTATGGTGGCGAAAATTGCCTGGATTGAAGTTCTCAGCTTCTTGGTTGTGAATCTCTTGCCAAGTTTCGGCTGAGAAATACGAGAAGTTATGGTCTGGATGCTGTAAATGCAGCTGTCCTGTGGGTACTTCGGAAATGTCATAACGATCTTGTATTTCATAAAAAAAATGCTTGAACTTATCAAGTGAATCTGACGCAGGATACTATCAATTATCAGGAGATGGCGGCCGATATACAAGCATACCATGTCGCGGAAGATGGATTAGTGGCTTAGTGCATTGCGCAATTGGAAGAAGCTCTGACGGCATCACTGTAATGCTTGAAGTACAAATGAAGATGCTGGATACGGTTGGAGGTTTTGGAAATTGCTCAGCAAAAACAATGGAAGAACTTCTGGATGAGCAGAGGAAAACATCGTGGCTGCTATCCGAAGGATCACTGGATGCATGACAAAGCATTTATGGTCGCACGAGGAGCAGTGTTTCAGGCCCTATTTGGAACGAGAGAAAATTTCCTATATCCTGCGGGAATAGAACCATTTCCTGTGATTTTTTTGCGTTCCAAACAAGCCCTTAGTTGGTTTTGTAATGCATATCTAGAATGTTTTGTTTCAAAGCATCGGCTGAAGGCTGTGATTGTTGCATTGTGAATAATCAAGTCTTTAAATGAGAATGTTGGGACTGGGGTACCATCCCTTGTATGCGTTTGGAGACCGATTAGTCATTGTTATCTTTTCTTATTGTTGCTGATATCTGGCATTATTTGACAATGCCAGGTCGATTTCAATGCCATCAGGAGCACCACACTATGTCGCTTCGCTTGGGTTCAAGTTGGACAGACTGCTTGGCAGTGTCAGGTAATTAGTAAACTAATTTTGGATCAGTATATCCTCGGCAGATACTACAATTTCAGAAGTACAGCATTTTACCCAAGCAAAGCAGCTTGCCCGCCCATGAGCATCAGCAAACACACTGGATCAACCCCAGTCCAGAAAATACAACAATAGTGGGCCTATCATATCTGAGCCACTCATTCCGCGATCGAACGGCTTGCATAACGTAAAACATACCAAAGAGTTGCTTCCACATAAAGCATCACATGGAAGGGGCAGCACTATCTGTCAATGATCACTCACCAAATGACGACTCCATCCTCTGTGTGATCAAACGTACCGCAGCATTGGCAGCCGAAAACGCCCCATGGAAGCTCTCCTGGTATGACAGCTCCTGCAAATCTCCGACCATCTTCAGCAAGATCTCTCCTAGATCAGACTCTTTTGCCGTCAGGGACTCGTGGTACGACCTTGCGGCAGTGTTACTGATGTCCACGTTGGCCGGCTCGGGGCAGTACTCTTCATCGAGCCACTTGTGCAGTGTTTCCCTCAGCCATTCGGCTTCCTGGTAAGAAGTAGAAAAATAGGGTGACCTCCTCAATGATTGTACAACTGGCGTATCAATCGCCCTCGCCCGAGCATAACAATAACAATCCAGAAACAGGCGCAGGGGAGAAATCATCTAGTTTTGTGTAGTACTAGTACACAGCAAGTGAGCTTTGGAGTTATACAAAAGGGATGTTTCAGTTCAGTACAAAATGCCATCCGTATTTTATGATCATCTACCTCTAAAAGTCCTACTAAAAGCATTAGAAGATCGCATGCACACGAAAGAATCTTTACTTGTGTGCCTGCTGCAACATTTGTACTTGAGTTTAGTTTCTCTGAGCTATGAACAAGCTCATTGGCTCCGTTAAGTGTTAATTTCTTCAGAACCCGCCGATGGGACACCCTTGCTTCTACTCTCTCTGTTCACAACTTGTGGATTCAGAGACCAGAAGTAACAGATATATGTACTGACATCATTCAAGCAGATGATAAATGTAAGCAGCATATAGTACCATTCTACAAAGAGATGCAACTAACCTGACACACTGCACCATGGTTACAAACTCTCCCTCCCTCCCTCCCTCCCTCTCTCTCTCTCTCTCTCTCTCTCTCTCTCTCTCTCTCTCAGTCAATCGATTGAAGCCTGTTCAACACTAGATTGGTGCCCGAGAACCGGACCAAAACTACACAGTCAATCACTAGGAAGTTGCTTCCACAGGACTACAGGAGCGGAAGGGAGATCACAGTGGTGGAATATTGGGACCAAACCTGCGCTGCTCCTGCAGGAGTGAGCCAAGAACGGGGAACCCTCAGCTCCTGCACGCGGTTGTCCTGCTCCCCACCGCGGCCCGCGGCGCGAGGAGCAAGGGGGAGGGGCGGCCGTGGAGAGGAGGCCCGGATGGCGGCGGAGGGCGGGAAGAATGGGGAGGAGGGGTTGGTGTGTGAAGCGAAGAAAGCTTGCGCCTTTGAGGGGGAAGAGGAAGCGAGGCCATGGAGGAGGAGAGGGGCAGAGGATGAGGTAGAAGACGACATTTTTCTTTTCCTTTCCTAAATTTTGGAGAAGGTTTGTGTTCCTTTGAGGAGGATTTTTCAGCCGAGTTCCAAATTGTCAGCCTCCAAGGATTATTTGTTCTCTCTCTAAATGTCTAAAAGAATATTTTTCTTAAAGGGGTTGGATTTTTCCTTCAACAAGAATACCCCGTTATCTACTGAGTGAGCGAGCGAACAAGTGATCCTTCGGATTATTTTACTTTTTGAGAAAAAAAATGATCCTCCGGAAAATAGAGCGAATTGCACTTACATCACCTAGTACACATTAGTTACACAAAACATCGGTGCTGCAAAATTAACCTCATAATGGCAACCACTATCGGCTAATCTTTATGATTTTACTACAGCCATATTGTTCTGCTTATCGCTAATATCGAGATCTTACGGCATAGGATCAATGAAGTAACATACGAGAAAAAAAAATAGATATCGATATTTGTTTACGAAATTCAACCGAAATTTATATTCCCAGGAGCCTTTATGCGGACACTCCTCCCCTTCCGTTAAAGGATCACCATCGTCAGCCTCTTCCTCGAGGCCGAGTCATCTAACCACTCGCGAGGGTTGGTCTGATCAGCCCCTCCGTACCGGCTCAGATTGGTCCAGGTCTTCATCTCAAGCTACATGCAGTGTCGTCTCATTATTATAAGAGACTCGGTTACAACGTGTTCTACTCAAACACTACCTAACTCTATCGACTAATTACATCATAATTCTAACTATAATCTACTTGTACATATATGTAACCTAATTTCAACAATTAAGATTGCAATTCTTTACACATGATGTCGGGTAATTCAAATTTCGACCTCATGTTGAACTTTACAGAAGGTTTAGACTTCTAAACGAGCTGACAATTTGGGCCTACCAGGGTTGAATCCGAGCTAGAAGCTTAGAAATTACCGCGCACTGCCACACTCCCACTACCAGGATAGTAGGATATCCATAAATCTGCATCCCAGGTCCACAATCACAGCATATGATTCAGAAAATCATGAAACACCTGTATGACTTCTCAGAAATTCAGAAGACACAACTGCACTGACTCTTCATAAGTTCATTAGTTTCTCTATAATAGTACAACATATATAAATTGGAAGTGGGAGACATGGTCTTAGTTTGCTTAATGTAGCCTTTGGATAATTACCCTCGGCAACAACAGCACAAAATCTTGGGTGGATCAAGAAAGAACAAATGGGTGATGAACACACAACACAGATTGAATGCGAGGTTGGCCATAAATTGTTTTCTCTTGCACCAAACGCAATTGAAAGATCAAAAGTCCACAGATCCAGACGGCCCCTTTGCCTTCTAAAGGGGCCATTTGAATCGAGGCGCTTAGGCAGTCTTCTCCAGCACAAGCTTCTCAATAAGGTTCGCTGCGTCCTGCACGGTCGCAATGTCCTGCGCGCTTGTTTCATCGACGGTGATGTTGAATTCTTCCTCGAGGCCCATCACAATCTCAACCTGCAAGAGAGAGTTGGTGTTATTGCAATGGCGCCTTTTGCAGTCATTTATGAATGGTTTTGCTTTGTTGGGGCTACTGCTGTTTCTGTGTGATAGGGGTTACCGTATCCAGTGAATCAGCACCAAGGTCAGAGAATTTTGACTCCGCTGTGACAGCAGTCCCATCAGGGACTGCCAGCTGCTTCTTAACTATATTACAGACCTTGTCGACCGTCTCTTTCTTGGCCTGCACAGTCTCCTTGGCCTGCTCAAGAAACGAATGAATGCCACTACCTCAAACCATTACATGAAGATAATTTTTAGAAGAAATGCCGAAGCATTTGCCATCTTTATATGAGAAGAGGACATTATACAAGGCAATTTTTGCTTCACTTATGGTGTCTAGTATGATAGTTGAGAATAAATTTAGCCCTGATGAATGTACAGCAGGGAAGGCATTGCAGAAGTTATTAATAAAGTGAAATGAACTAGCTGCTTGGTCATCAAACGACAACAGGACCATGTAAAGGCTTACTCATGTTCAACATTTTAATTACTGTTAATGCACACAATTCACTTACCTATTTTAGTCGAGAACTTGTTTACATATCTTAATATATAAAAATGATAACTACCAAGGGTGTTTCTTTCTGCCACCTATAGAGGTTCGGAAAAAAGATATAGATAACATAAAAACATGGTGACGAACTTGTAATTGTTGACACAACCATTGTTAGTGATAGAGAAAAAGTATGTGCATACTGAACAAAAGATTGTAAACCGAAGTGGACTTGGCCTTGAACGGATGGACACAAAGCTCATCTGGCTGTGGAAGGAAACTGAGCTCCGACTCAAAATTACATTAGTCACCTGAAATGGACCAAGAGACTGTCTGCATAACTGGATTTTTTTAATATATAGAGATCACAGAACCACATAAAGTACTAGAGCAATAGTGTGAACGGTATCAAATTAATAATGCTCATTTGATCAAGCAAATGCTAGTTTGTGTGAATGGTTCAAAACAAGACTGCCGTAGGACATGTACTGCACAAACCATTTTCTCAGAAACATCGATCAAGTTGCTCCTGCTGGATGTTCAATCAAGCAACAGGTATGGCAGGCAAACTCACTGGAGAATTAATACTGGCCATGTTTACATTCTAAAGCTGGAAATGAAAATTAATCCCTTGCAAGAAAAAAGAGAAAGCAAGCAACGTGACGCACTGAAGCTGATTAAGCTCACATATTTTAAGTATCTTCACATGAACTCTTATTTTCTTGCCTTCTGTAAAGTGCGTTCCTGGCCAGCACTAGAGATTCATAGCGGCATAATTGGATTCAAATATTAGGGATTTTTAAAATTATTTACATTTTACACCACTATGTAAGTGATTTAAACAATTTGCAGGCAAGATGTAGACTAAAACAGAACAAAACACCACTGCATTTCAGAAATTAAGTGTACTGCTTCCTGGCTGGCAACAAGCACTGGAACTTTTCGTGAATTAATCAGGTCCAGGGATTTGAAATACCTAAATCAGAAAATTGGTGCAATACACAAGGGCCACAATGCAACCATCTGACAACCAAGTTTCTCAAACACCAGACCTAACGTCAACTTAGGCATGTTCAAACCAAAAATACATGTGGAGATGGAATCCCATGATTTAGGACACTCGAGGTCAGGCCGGAAGCACATGAGAGTGTATATTTGTAACAAGAAAGGTCGGCATTTTCTATTCGGTTAACTCACCGACATCGATGTGGAAAGCAAAGGATTGGTAAAGAAATTTTAATTTGCTTCAGCAAGATCTGAAGCATGTGCTGCGCTTGGGTGGCTCCTAGAGCTTTACATCTTCTGAACAAGACCACATTAGAATACTAAACTCTTGTGTTAAAATAAGCCCTGCCGAGCCATTGGGATCCAATTGCGACGTTGGTTACATTAGTCACGCAATTTTGGAATCTTTGCAGTTTGCACTAAAATAAACAAAATTGTCAACATCTGTTCATCAATATAGCATTGACAACTTTCCATGTGTATATACGCAAGTTTTTCCACCAACCTAAGGTTAATTTACCTCATAGGTTATGAATCCAACTATCCAAGCTTTTGCACCAATTCTAGCGATAGTTGTACCAGTTCAAATGAACCTATTTCTCTCTATAAATCAATATGTAGACTGAATGCATGGACTCATCTGATGCTGTGTTCAAGATGTACTAATTATGGACAATTTTATCAACAAATATTATGAGAGAATACAGGCATAAGATGTCCTCTATAAAGCAGAGAAGAAACCTCGCCAATAAATAAAAAAAGGAAGCATATTTATGCTACTCAGTAAACTATTGAATACAACCAAGATAGCATCCATCGATCCAACCAAAGCAACCAAGAACATACGAGAAACACAAAGAAACCACCGAAGAACCTCATGAATCGCAAACCAAATGTAAGTGAACGACCAAATCTATGACTAAGTACCAAAACCAAATCAAGAAACAGTCCTAAACCAAACCGCAGCCAGTCCAAGAGCAGCACCTGGCTGGACAGCCGCCGGCGGACGGCGGACGGCGAGAAGGAGGCGACGGCGGCGAGGGCGTGCGCCATGGGGGTTGGCTGGCCGAGCTGCTCAGTCGAATTGGGGGGCGGTGGGAAGAGTCTGGCTGGTAGGTTGAGTGCTACGCTGCTTGGGTTGGGAGGTTCTTGGCTCGGGTGGTAGCTAGCTACCAACCAGTGGTGGCAATTATAGTGCAGGTAGGAGATAAAATAGATAGGATTAGGATAAAATGTCCAAAGAACCAGCTGATGCACTATGCTCCAACAGAGAATAATCGAAGGGAAGTTCAGGTATATCATTAAGGCTATCTACATCGTGAATGTGCAAAAATCACCGAGTTTTGCCATGTCATAGTTCCTATAATTTTTTTTTACCATGTCACGTAGCTGCAAAGTTTATAATTTTCTCTCTAATATAGTGTCGGCTGTGGAAACATTCTCATAATACTACACAATTTATTGGTCATCTATAATCCTCTCCTTTTGTAGCTCCATTGTTATCCTATTCTCTCCACATTCATCTCCTCCACCATGCGGTGGAGATGAAAGCGGTTTCTCAAACCAACGACGTAGTGGTGAGATCAAAGCCTCGTCATTCTTGATCTAACGATACAACTGTCAGATGCAAGCTATGATGTACTTGATCCGACCCCACATCGATGAGATCCAAGCCTCGCCCTTGCTACAGCACTGCAATTGTGAGATCTAAGCCATAGTGTTCTCATGTGACACGGTGCATCTATAAGATTTGAGTCAGTTGTCCTTGATTCAATGACACAACTGTGAGATCCAAGTTCATGGCAGCCACGCACTACGCCTACCAGTGCATAAAAATGTCTGGCCCAAAGGGTGTCCTCACGATAAGGAGCTCCCCCAGAGAAGCACTCCTCTGCGACAAGCGCAGCCTCGACCTCGCGGAGCAACACCTACCCTCTACCCAGGACGCCAACGTTGAGGCTCCGGCCTCCACGTCGTTAAGGCCACCTCCACGGTTACGAGCTACGGCCCCGGAAAGTAACCCCTCCAAGCTGGAGAAAAAGCTCCACGACTAAGTCGGGGCTGGGAGAAAAACAGGGCCTTCCCTGGGCAGGACAACGGTTCCCCGGGAGAAGTCGCCCGATCCAGGTCGCTCGTATCAATGGTAAAAAGGTCGCGCCCGTTAGAGAGTCCAGTACAACCGCCGCCGGTAAGATCGTACAACCATCGCCTCCTCGTCGGCAGATTCCGAAGTTGCACCAACACCGGCCTCAAGAGTCGCCAAGCTACGAACAAGTCGACGATAAGACGCTCCGGGCGCAGCCGCCCAGCACGCGCACTCAACAAAGTTCGGTCAGCGGGTCGCGGCAAGAGGACGGGGGTCTTTTGGCGCAACCGACGACAAGCCAAAGAAGGAGGGGACGGCTTATTTTTTTTTAGTTCTTTCCTAGAATTGTTTTCCTTACAGTAGCCTGTAAAAGACACAATTTTCTTAAATAATATAAAGTCCTTAGTTTAGTTTTCTCTCATTATCAACTCAGACTGCCTATCCGAGATACTTCTCGACTAGTCAGTCGGGGGCTGGACAAGAATACGGTAAAGTCAAGATACGAGTACGAGTACTGACTTCTTCGACCCGCGCAAAGGAAAAGGGTCCTGCGCTGCAACTGTCAGGGACGCAAGGAAAACCCCTTAACGCGTTTGCAGGTGACAGGGGAGCCACTGAGCCCCCCACCTGACCAGACCTAAGGCCTGGTTGACTGAGCTCCCCAGTTCCGTAGCAATGTCCCCCGATCCCGAGTAAAGGAAGGGAAGGAGGTGCAAGTACGACTAGATCGGCGGAACCCGTGCGCTTGTCCGCGTCTCCGGCCACTCGGAGTAGAAGATACCTCGGGTAGAGTGAGACCTTGTCGATCGAGCAAGCATAGAATTTACTAGCCAAGCAACCGGAGTCTCCCCTCAGCTAGGGAATACGGAGGTGCTGCCAAGGCCACGACGAGCTGTACGAAAGCCCCCTTACCGCGTTTACTGATGACGAGGAGCCACGGAGCCCTCCATCCGACTAAACCTAAGGACTGGTCAATCACAGCGAGGAGCGACCCATGACACTATTCGTACACCCGCACCAAAGGGAGACAAAGGACTTGGTTCCGACTAAAGTCTACGCTTGCATCCGACAAAGTTTCACAAAAACCGATTAGACAAGGTTTTTTGGAAAGGACAAAAACACACAGATTATCACACAGTTACTGATCACTGTTTTTGTATAAGTGTTTTCTATTACAGGCCTATGTCGAGCCAGATGCCTGGACTCGATCGCCAAAAGCGTCCGCCGCCCCTTGCACGGCCAAGACAAGGCTCTCTTCTTCGCCCTTCGGCAAATCAGCAGCAAGCGCCCCCAAGGACAGGTCCGGATGCTCGCACTTCAGGAGGGCCAAGGCGAGGGCCAAGGCTTCGCGAACCCCCTGCTGAAGCTCGCTCTCGAGAAGCTTCTCGACAGTAGGCTTCAGCTGGGAGACGGACGATGTCAGCTCGGCCAGGCGATTGGCTGAGGAAGAACTCGGGGCGATGACGACACCGACTTCACCTAACGCCTTCTCGAGCGTGCCCAGGGCCCGCTCGAGATCTTCCTCTAGCTTCCCCGCATACGACCGGCTATGCTGCAGGGAAGGCACGATGTCGGAGAGGCGTGCATTTGCGGACGAGAGATCAGCCTCGATCGCCTTACGCCGCTTCTCGGAGTCATCAAGACCCTTCTGCAGCACCTCCTTCTCCGCTGCCCGCTGCTTCTCGGAGTCGTCGAGGCATTTCTGCAGCGTCTCGATCTCCGCCCGCTGCCTCTCGGACTCGTCGAGGCGCTTTTTCAGCTCGTCGCGCACCGAGTCCAACTCCTCTTGGGCCTTCTCGAGCGGAGCGACCTGGGAGATAGCAAGCTGGAAAAGAACAGGTTAGTACAAGTAGAGTAAAATTACCTTCTCGCTGATTTCCCTTTACGTTACCTGCAGCAAGGAGGAGAGGCGAAGACCTTCAGGCGCCGGAGGACCCGAAGGCGCGGCCCGCTCGACAAGGGGCAGCTCCGACTCCGGCGCCGGGGGCTCCGACTCCTCGGTAGGGGCCGGCGGCAACTCCAGCGCAGGGGCCTGCGACAAGTCCGGTGCAGGGGCCTGTGGCAAGCCCGGCGCAGAGGCCGGTGCCGATTTAGGCGCCAGGGGCTGCTGCTTGGCGGCCGCAGTTGTCGAAGCCTTGGCGGAGCGGATCGACACCCTAGTCACCAAAGCAGCAAAGTCAAGTCTCCACGTAACGAAGTTAGAAGAGAAAGACGGCAAAGGAAGACTCACCTCGTGCGCTTCCCCACGGGAGGGGTTGTTCCGGCCAAGACGCTCGAGTCCCGCTTGCCGGAGGACTGCGGCGCCTTCCCTTTGTCTGCCGTCCCCTCGAGAGTGGTCGTAGGAGGAGGGGTTGGCTCCTTGAGAAGGGGGTTGCTCGCTCCGGGCTATCCGACAACATTCATCTCTATGCTTATCATTCGGGAAAGAAGTTGGAAACAGGATAGTCGGGCGAAAGTTCAAACCTGCGATTGAGGATCCTTGGCGGGGGAACTGGTCGAGAAGGCCTCCATTCCCGCCTCGGCCGCAGAAGGGCCTTCCTCCCCTCATCTCCGAGGGCGGCGGGGCCGTGTCGTACATCTCGACTTCATCGTCCTCGACAGGGGCACCAGCTCGTTCGGCCTCCGAGTCGGGACCCCCGCAGCCAACTCGCTGCAAAGAAACACGCCCGAGGACCTTCTGTAAGGCTACTCGGATGAACCCAAGTCGATCAACGATGAACACCTTACCGAGAGTACCTCTTGTCGGCTGTCCGGGCTCTGCTGCAGCAGGGGCAGGGGCACGTTTGTACGCCCACCTTGGGGGGAGTGTTCGAATAGGTAGTTCAGCCTATTCTGAAGCTCCTCCGGGGACAACTCTGCTCGGCACGACAAGAAAGAAGTGTGTAAGGAGTATTGACGTTTGAATCGACACGGAGGTGGTCGTGGTACTTACCCGTGTCGAAGTCCCTGGTCGGGTCTTGACCCTCCGGGACCTCCCAGGCTCCCTTGATCCTCGACGAGAGGGGGCTTAACCGGCGCCAAAGGAAATCCTCCGCTACGTCCCACGCCGACAAGCCTTTGGAGGCAAGGTTGGCGATGTCTTGGACGAGCGCCTGGAGCTGCTTGGTCTCCTTCGGGGCCTCCCCCCAGTTCTTGATCGAGATGGGGGCGAGCCCGCGGTAGGACAGCTTCGAGTTCGCTGGGGGATGGCAGTAGAACCACCGGTTGTGCCAGCCCGACCAGGATGACTTCCAGGAAGAAGCAATGTAAGCATTCTTCTTCCCTTCCCTGAGTCGGAAGCTAGCGCCGCCGACGACTCCTGCGCCGCGGCCCTTCTGCCGGCGGAGGTTGTAGAAGTACCTCCAGAGCTCCAGGCTCGGCCTAATGCCGAGGTAGGCCTCGCACAGGTGCGCGAAGACTGCCAGCATTAGGACCGAGTTCGGGTTGAGGTGGATCAACTCGATCTCGTAGAACTGGAGCGCAAGGAGGAAGAAGGCCGAAGGCGGGAATTGGAATCCGCACCTAAAGAAGTCTGCGAAAACGACGATCCAATCCGTGTCAGGGGAGGGGACCGTCTCCTTCGCGGCCGCCCGGTAAGGCACGAACACCTCCGGGAGTATCACCTCCTCCGCCGCCAGCTTCTCCAAGGCGGGGGCATCTATCACAGAAACCTCGAATGGAGGAATGGCAATGGCTACTTCCTCCGAGGCTTTCCCCGACTCGTCTTCACGATCGGGAGAACCAGATCCCTTCACGATTTTCTTCTTGCCCGTTTCCGCTGGTCGATCGAGAGATTGTGGAAGCGAGGCTGGGCGGGGACGCGAGGAAGAAGACGAAGGGTGCAAGAGGATTGGGAGGCAAAGAGACAATGCGTGCAAAACCCCAATTCTTGGAATCCTAAAGATTTAAACCTTCACCGAAGTCAAGCGCGGTTTTCGGCACGATCAGTTCCATCGCATTTAATGCGGGCAGTTGCTTTTTTCGCGCACAGAGCACGTCGCGGGAAAAAGAGGGTCTGACAACCCACGACCCCGCAACGCAGAGACAGAAAAGATTCTTCATCACCACGCGAATTTTTCGCCACGATGGTTCCGTTTTCTAAAAATATGCCGGGCGGACGCGTGTCCGTGATCAACGGATCAGATCAAATCAAAAAGTATTCTGGGTTTTTCCCAAGGATTGTTCCGATAAGGTTTTCGCGACTACTCGGTAGGAACTGAGCCTACTCGGAGGAGTCATCAGCCATACCTACTCGGATCGCCTACTCGGAGTTTCTTCCCCCGACAAGGGCAGATTTTCAAACAGAACCATCACAACCTCTCTTCACGTATTGATGGGGGGCTTGATGATGAATAGTAGGGTATCCCGCGTATTAGGGGTATCCGTGTACAGTTCCCCGAGAGTTTAGGAAGGTACAGCGTATCCGGCTAAGGATCCTCGGGAGATAAGGTAACCCCTCTAGAGGAGGGAAGACTCCCCTTAGATTAGGAAGTCAATCCCGACATCTAAGGAGGCCGGAGTCCTACTCGGGCGTAAGTCCACGTCCAGTACGACCCCTGGGAACCCCCTATATAAGGATCAGCAATCCCATAGGGGAGGAGAGGTCGCAGCAGATCCAGTTAGGTCAAGCTAGGTCTAACAAGTCAATCTAGTCGCAGATCCAGCAGGCGAAGCTCTAGAAGACCCGCAGTCTCGAAGGAGTCGAGCCCGGAGGATTAGCTAGGATTAGTCTACGATTAGGCCTAGGGTAGCCACTAACACACACCCCCATTGTAAAGCGTATTCCCGATCAATATATAGCAACAGGACGTAGGGTTATTATCCTGAGGGAGGCCCGAACCTGTATAAAAACGGCTGTCCCCTATTGTCAGATCTCTTGGCGCTTGGGCCCTAGAGGTCCCTACCCCCCAGTAATCATCATCTCGCGAGTACCGTAAGATCGCCGGTTCATCAATCGTCGACACTATCATACTATGCGAACTTGAGATGTATTTCCCTCCAGCATTCTTCGATGTCAGGGTACATCTCAGGAGATCGTCGTCGGTGATTGCAGTTACATTGTTTTAGTAGCTCTTACTAAATATAAAGGTCTTATATGTGCTAACATAAGATATTGTAACTAGTAGTACGGTTGAGATCACCCTACGCTCTTCTTTTGAGGGTGCTCCTATGGATATCTGTATTACTGAGTTAAAATCCTATTTGTTTCTACTGTGTTATCCTGTAATTTGGCTATTAGAGTAACATGCTATGGTTCCTTCCTGATCATGACTTTGTTCTTATGTTTGGGTATTCTATGGGCCTGTCCATGTATATTCCCTGGATATTCCCTGGATCGAGTTTGTTGGTTTTCTTTTCTTGTAAGAAAGGATCGAGTTTGTTGGAGCCAAGACAAAGAGAAGAGAAGAGAGAATGGAAAGAAAAGAAAACTAGAGCGAGCGAGTGCTCCAGTGCGTGCCAACTATATATAGGACTTGTGTAGTCTTATTTTAGCGACCTAAAACATGCAAAATATCTTAAGGTCTGAAGTATCCCAATAATCTTATCAAGATCATATATATAATTTTGTCTTTAAACTCTGTTTTCATTGCTAGTTACTTGTTCTGATACATGGATTTCATTTTTAAGTTTCTTAATATATCGGAAATGGACTCTTCGCCAACCCGGAAACTAGCCCGCGTAGATGATGACAGGGCGGCGCCACTAGAAGTGGTGGCCCCTATTGACGACCCACTCCTAACCGATCAAACAGCCCCCGAGCCGGCCAGTGAACCTGCCATCGAGCCGGAGAATGTACCTTCGGCACCTGCACCTCCCACGACGCGAGATGAAGAGAGTGTGTCTGGCTCGTCAGACGCTTCTCGGTCTAGCGAGTCAGGATCGGAGGAACAGGAGGCGCCGGAGCCATCGTCAGCAGCAGAGAAGCCGAAGAGACGGTACAACCCTAGAGGTGGCAACCAGCCGACGAACGAGACATTCGTCGTCACTCGAGTCGGCGTAACAGGTGTTCCTGCAAGTCCCGAGAAGGCTGCGAGATCGTTTAGCAACACCTGCGGGTGCATTGTCCGCGAGCATGTCAGGATCACATGCTAGGACTTCAAGAAAATAACGGATGCCCAGAAAAAGGTCCTGTTCAACAAGCTCTGGGATAAGTACGATATCCCAGAGGCTGACAAGGAAAGAGTGCAGCGGAAAGCTGATAGCATCATGTGTGCTGTGCTAAGGACATGGCGGTATGAAGCAATGAAGCTGCTAGACACCGATTTCGAAACTGCAATTAAAACTAAATGGCCGAAGATAGAACTCGAACACTGGGAGGAGTTCGTTGCCGACAAGAAGAGTGATGCATTCAAGGAGAAGAGTCGCCGGGGGAAGAAGCTACGCGCGAACAAATTCCCCCACCACCTTGGCAGCCGAGGTGTTCCAGGGAAGAGACCAATCTGGGCCAAAGAGGACGCCGTGCTGATAGCGGCTGGCAAACCGGTTCCTTTCGCCGATATCGAGCAGGAACGCGCCCAGATTTGGATGAGGGCACACACAGTTTCTGACCCAGCTATTGGGTCACCAATTATCACGGACCCCGAGCTTCAGGCAGTCTCTGAACGTTTGGTAAAAGCTAAACCCAATGTCTTCTTGAAATATACTATTGTGCTTCCAATATGCTAATAGCCCATACCTTGTGTCGTTTCCCTTGCAGAGGCAGCTGTCCCAGCAGCCTAAGAGCTCCCAGGACTCCGTCCAGAGTGAGAGGTGGGAAGACCATCTCTCGAAGGCTCTAGGAACGAGGGAGAAGACAGGGCGTGTCCGAGGGATCGGGAGCGGGGCTATATGGGACGAAGTCTTTCCTCAAGACCGCCAGGCTACCTACCAGAGGAGGAGAGGAAGGCAAACATCTCTTCTGCAAGAGATGATAAGGGCAGCCCAGGAGGCTGGCAAGCTGGCGGCGCAAGAATTTTTAGAGTCCAGAGGCTACGACGCCGCCCGCGACGCATCTCGTCCACCTGTGCATTCTCATGGACATCAGGGCTCCTATCTTACTGGATGGAGCAGCTGCGCCTTAGCCTCCGACGTCGCCCCCGAGTCGCCAAGTCCCGTCGAAGACATCGCTGTAAGCTTCCTCGCCACCATGAATCACTTGTATGACTAATTCACAGCATAGTGCGGATAACAATGGGTACATTTATTATGCAGGGGCCTACGAAATGCCACCTCACTATCCCTTTGCCCGGCGTGAAGACGGTTACACATGGCTTAGTATTCCCAACAGTAGGGGGCGTGACATGCCACAACGTCGCTATACCTTCCCACATGGCGAGGGTACAGGTGGACTGCGACGTCGCCGAGTTCAGTGACGTCGCAGTCTCTGTCGCCCCTGAAGAGGATGTCACGAAGCTAGGAGACTGCAAGGGATACTACATCTTGTGGCCGAAGAGCCAGATAACTATCGCCGAGGTGTCCTCTCCTAGTACGTCAACCATGCCCTCTCCATCAACCGGAGCCGGCCCGTCTCCGCTCGGCCTGTGCAGTACACCGGTTTCGTTTGATGATCGGGACGACGATCTTGCCGGGCATGAAGACACGATGATCCTTTCGTCCCAGGAGGAGGAGCAACCCAAGACGGACTCGCCGCCCCGTGAAAGGCGCTCCAAGCATCACCATGACCCAAAGGCAGCAGGAAAAACGGTCTTATCTCCAAGCACGCTCAATGCCGCAGTGGGCGAAGCGTTGACGGGAGTCAAGAGGGCCTCCTCTCCAGAGCCGGAGAGGAAAAGAAAAAGACCACACAGACGAGGCGGCACCGCTGCGAAGGAGGCAAGTAAGGAGAGCAAGAAAAATGCCTTATCCTTCTAGACATCGGCTGAAAGTGTCAATAAGCCTCGACGATTAGTGTATGAGGCAGGTGAGCCGTTGCTCCCAGATGATGAGGTGCAGAGGTTGCCCGCACAGATGAAACTGCTCCATGACACGATCATGATGAGGTAACGGAATCGGGACGATTATGAGCTACACTTTAAGGTCGATGTACCAAAAAATTCGGTTTCTTCCTGGAAAGACATCATGACACCTTCGACATCAATTTTGAAGATATTTTTAATTTGTTCAACCTCTTCCGGCTTGACACCGTGCTTGTCAGGCTGTGGGCGCTTTACCAAGCCCAAGAGTCTAGGCGTCTGCCCAACTGCGCTTTTGCAATAATGGATCCGGTCGTCATGAACGAGTACTATGTACGAGAAGCGAAGCCGGTCCTAATAAATTTCGTCACTAAGTCATTGTTATACCACAAGGACAAGGAGTACGTCCTCATGCCCTACAACCCCCACGTAAGTTACTTACTACCATCCCTAGTTTGCTTTTCTTAAGCACGTATCCCCGTCTTTTTATATTCCTTCGTTACCTTTTACGCAGCGACCATTGGATCCTCATTGTCATCCACAAGCCTTCCAGAATGATATACTATTTTGATTCCCAAAGAAGTGCCAAGCGGGACTTCTCAGAAATTAAGGAAGTTCTGGAAGCCGTCTTTTGGGAATACAACTTGCGAGGGGGAGGAGTAGAAAGCAAGAGCAAGAAGCTGATCGACAAATTTAACTTCCCTTGCAGGCAACAGCCGGAAAATAGCGTGACATGTGGGTACTACATCTGCGCTCACATAGACGCGTTCGTCATATCCCACAACCCGCAATGGAGCCAGGATCAATTCAATAACTTCATACACGACCTGCCCGACGATAAGTACGACTGGAGGAAGGACTTTGCCCGCATCCAGAAGACCTTCGCGTACGTCATCAACAACGAAGTCATCCGGCCAAGCGGCGATTTCTACGCGGGACTCCAATTACCTGCTTACCGTCGTCCTGGAAGTACTAGCCAAGCGTCATAGACGTAGATTAGTAGGGCTAGTGAGAATAAACATTGTTAAATTCATTTGTTTGTCGTTTTAATTCGTTGTAAACTTACTTTTATATGTGTACTTAATATTTGTGATATTAATTGGTATATGTGCTTAATATTTGTGATTTTAAATGCTTAATATTTTGTGACATTCAGATATGTTTTTGTTAAAAAAAACTTATAAAAATACTTTCACTGACGGGCAACACATATATACCCGTCAGTGTAAGATGTCAACACTGACGGGCACATAATATGCACCCGTCAGTGGAAGAGCTGTCCGGATGCTGCCCGGTAGCGCTGCAGGCATTTTCACTGATGGGCAGATTGCACCCGTCAGTGAAAATACATCTCTACTGACGAGCAGACCGTCCGTCAGTGAAAGTTGAACTTCCACTGACAGGAGGTTACTGACGGGCCTTAGACCCGTCAGCGATGTCGTTTCTGCGCGCGTCAGTGGTTGTATTTCCTGAGCTAGTGTGAGTTTGTACTTGTATATTAAGCAATTGGCCCTTCCTTTGTTGTGGGTCACGCTCCACCAGTGGATGGAACCAGATTGAATGGAGTATAAGATGAGGGGGACTTGTGTGATTATGCAAACCCCGGGCTAACTAAAGCCAAACCTAAAAGAAACAAAATTGTCGAGTCTTTTAGCTGAGCTTAGTCGATTCCATGCCCAAGGAGACGAGACCAGCAACTCAGCAAGTACACCGGAAAAAAAAGAGAGCAGGGGACGGATTGCTACGTTACTAAGTATGCCACGCATCGTAAGTACGTAATTACCTGGACGAGCGCGGTGTGAGTCACCGTCCCCGACGCCGACGTGACGTTGGCCGCGATGACGGCGAGGCGGAGGCCCTCGAGCGCGCGGCACACCTTGGCGATGGCGTCCCTCCGGTGGCGGCACGCGACACCCACCACCAGCACCTTATCCCCCGCTCCCGTCACCCTCACCTGTCCATTCAAAGAACAAAAAGAAGTCGTAAGATCCAAGCCAAGCCGTCGGTGTCCGGACGGCGCGCCGGTGGTGGCCGGACACATGCAGAACTAAGATAGCGCTCAAGATCGGAGCATATATGACGTCAACGTCAGGTCCCCGGAGGCCGGCCGGTCGCTTGTCGCCATTAGTAAGTTATAGGTTGAAGATTTAAAGTACGTGCGTTTAGATGTTTAGTTACCTCGAGAGCCTCGATCGGCAGCGAGGAGGCGGCCGTGGCGGAGCAGGGGTTACCGCGGAGGAGAACGACAGGGCCCTCCTCGCCTTCTTAGTCGGCGTGGCGGCGTGCCTGGCGCAGCCGTCTGGGGACGACGGCGGCTGGGGCACTGGACGGTACGACTGTACTAATTAGCAGCTGGTCATGTGTCTCCGGTACTGATTCGAGGATGGATATCTCGGCGAACATCTGGCGCTCCAGCTGCTGCAGGTGCTGGATATACTCGAGGGCGTCCTTGATGACCGACGCCTTGTCCATTTGCAAGTCAATCAATCGGCCTCGTGGAGCGTATACATTTCACGATCCAAGTATGGAACACGTACGTTGAGGTCTTCAGGATGAACGATTGATCTTTATTTGCCGCATGCAGCGTCAAAATTAAGTGAAGCTGTCAGATTGCACGGACGTACCTTGGTGATGTTTGGGACGAGGCTGCGGAGGGCGTAGAGCTTGTCGTTGAGCCTCCGGCTGCGGTGCCTCTCCGTGACGACGTTGTTCTTGCTGCTCGTTATGGGGGAGTTGTGCCCGGCGTCGGAGGGGCTCGAGCCGTCGTAGCCGCCGGACACCGTGCTGCTGCCATCGTGCCCCCGCCGTAGAAGCTGCAGCTAATAAGTTTAGCTGATTGTTTCTCGGTTTCTCCCTCGAATTCGAGAATCGAGCTAAAGCAAAAGAATACCCCCAGTCTCTCATCTCTGTACATACGCTTATGACTTCATCGGTTAATTCTTACCTATCGAGTCTTTCTGAATCAAAGGAATCCCAGTAGTAGTCGTCGAAGCTATCACCCATTGCAGCATGCATCTAGCTCCTTGCTCGCTAGTTCTCCGTATATCAGTACACGTGTATACTTATGCACGTCTTATTCTCTTGGCTCCTTTCTTTCGTTATGTACGCAGAGATGAGGCGTGGCCCCATCATTACACCACGACACAGAATTCCCTACTAATGTCTGTTGGGGAAAGTTAACATACACTGATGGACAGTTGGTCGGGAAAACTCTCGACAGACTGTTGGTAGGTAATGCATAGGTATGGTGTCTAACTGTCGGTCGAGAAACAAAAAATAATTAGTGTCAAATAGTCTGTCGGCAATACGATGATTCCCAACAGACAGTTGGCCGGCAAATAACGCTGACAGACCATTGGTCGGCAAAGAGCGTGCGCGCTGGGGCGGGAACGCAAAAAACTTGGCGCCGAAACAATTAACCTCCCTGCCCCCACCGGCCCCGGCCCGATAAGCCCAATTCCCCCAAAATACTCAAAACCCTAGCTAGCTACTCCCCAGCCGGCGGCGGTCTTCATGCGACGGCTGCCCGCTCCGCCAGCCCCTAGTCCTCCGGCGAACCCCGCACATGGTGCCACCCTACCCTGCCGGCGGTGTTCTTCCTACGACCACGGAACAGGGGAGGCGGCGGCGACGAAGCAGGCGACACAGCGGCGAGAGGGACGGGCGACACGGCGGCGAGGCGGACCAGGTGACACGGCCGGCGAGGGGAGCGAGGCGAGGCGGCTCAGGAAGCTGTGGCGCCGAGGCGGCTCAGGGAAGCGGCGGCGCAGGCGACGCGGCTGGCGAGGGAAGCGAGGCCAACCGACTCCCCATCGCTCTCTCTATCCCATCCCGCTCCCTATCCTCCCGACCCCGCTCCCCATCGCCAACCGCCACCGTCGGAACGCTCCCTCCCGCCTCCCGCAGCTGCTCAGAGCTGTTCATCCTGAAGGCGCTCGAGGTCTTCATCCCGCTGCAGCCCGGGTGCCGCGCCCCCTCCCCTCGTGGCGAAGAATCAGCTCAGACCCGCCGAGCAGCGCAGCTTCCCCGCTCAGATCCCCCTCCCCGAGCAGCAGCGCCGCCTCCCCGAGTGTCGTCGGCGGTCCCTGAGCAGCGCCACCTCCCCGAGCAGCTCCGCCTCCCTAGATCCAGCGACCTCCTCCTCCACAAGGTTCGTGCTATTCTGCAGTCGATTGCTTCGACTGTGCTACTAATAGCTTTTTGAGGATCTGCTACATGATTGCAATACATCAGAGTAGTACGCTTCGGTTTATGGTTATCACATAGGTGATTTGATTGCTGCTGGTATTTCTACACTACTATTTTGCTGGAATTAGTACCTGGGTCGTTGTATGATCTCGATCGTGAATGGGTGATATGTGATATCTGTGTTAACTGTGGATTGTCATGCGTGCTTACCCGCATGTGAAATGTGGATCTGGTGCCTGCCTTACATGTGAGATGTGATCTTTGCAACTTCGTTATAATGTTGTGGATCTTGAGCAGGAGTGTTGCTTTGTGTCCATTATTTTGAGCAATCGATTGATTTGGTGGGTTGTGATTATTTTGTGGATGCCTGTTGGTAATGGCGTTGGAAATATCATGGAGAAATTTCGTGGTTTATTCAGTGTTTTGGAAGTTGCACTTTGCATGTTGTACTGTCCTTGCATTTGTTCCAGAATGGGCTCTCAGTGGGCAAATTTTCTTCTTTAGGTAAAATTACTGCTGGTATTCTAGAATTGGAGAGCTTTAGGCTGTTAGTACACATCTCTCGTTGTTCATCCAAGGTATTATCTGCATTTCTTGATTTTTGGTGTATCACCTGACATGTTAGTAATCTTAGTGTAAGAAAATTGATAGTTCTATTGTTGCTGATCTTCGTTCCAGATTTCTCCATGGTGCAAAACCTGCTTGCAGTTGGAATGCTAATTTGTTATCACCCTTTGTCCGAAGCTTATCACTTAAAATCTATGTTTAAAACTTTCTGAGAATCATACAGTCCTTGGAGCTCATCTAATTGCTGTTACAATTATAAATTCAGAATTTTAATATGTATAAAACCAGTAAGTTGCAAATCCGCCAACAGGACTAAAGGTATACCTTATCTTTTGATTTCAAACTAAGCTCTAAACGGTCCAACTTCTCTGACATAGCCTGAAATGCTTATCCATCATACTCAAGTAGAATATGTACAGCCTAGTGTGTATATATATTTGTAAATAACACAGAAACTACAATACCTTCTTTTCAGCTTCATCGGCTAAGTATTGTTCCCCTGGAATATAAATACCATTCTTTTCCCTAGCAGCATATATTTTTATCTTTGTTGTTTAAGCTTGCAGTTGATCAATGTGTAATACTTTTAAGTCTGTGCTTGGCTGATGTTATAACAGAAACGAAACAACACCAAAACTGTCAATTTTTGGGCTGATTGGAATGGTCAGTTATATATATTGTTTTTTTTCTTTTCTCTTGTTGTTACTTGAAGGCATGCCAATTCATGTGTGTCAATAAACGAATGCCTTGTGAAGATGATGATCACTTCTTTGATTGGATTCATCACATCTCTTATAAATTTATTGATGCATGTTTATCTTTTGTAGGGAGGACATCAGGAACACCTAGTAGCAGCTGGTGGTCTGCACCATATGGATGGAACATGTTTTATCTTATGTAATGGATGTTTTGTGTAATGGAGGAGATTTGTAACTTGATAAATGTTTTGTGCACTTTTTGAAGTTAAATTTCTGAGCCTCTGGATGGTGATGACATTAAGGAAAAACTAATGGATGAACTATTTGTATTTGTGAGGAATGATTGCATGACACCGTAAAATTTCTGGATTTAGTTATTACTATTCATTTTAAATGTAATACAGTGCTCCAAAATATGTAGAACACGAATGATATTGGAATATGTTGGTCCTCAATATGTTTTCCAAACAGATAGTCCGTCGGCAAAGCTATGTTGGCCAGCCACTGTAATGTCGGTCGGCAAAACGTACTCCGTCAGACAGTCGGTCAGTAAACATATGTCTGACGGGAAAAATATGTCGGTCGGGAAAGATTATGTCGGGATTGCTCTTCATGTGCCATCAGATCATTGGTCGGGAAAATAAAGTCGGTCGGGAAAGGCCTTTACCGACTGGACTTTTGGTGACTGCCAATGTTGGTCGGGAAAACCCTTTGCCGACCGATTTTCTGTCGCTGAAGGCGGTTTTCCCGACCAACAGTGCTATCGGGAATTCGGTGTCGTGGTGTAGTGCATGAACCATCCAAAGGTTCTAGATTTCCTTTTTTACATATCTTTTATAAAGATTAACCCTCCCCCCATCCCTGATTTTCATTAGAGAAACCAGACACAAGGTCTTTTATAAATAAAAGACGATATAGTACTTCTCTTTTAGATAGAATGAGGCAAATTCCTGATTTCGATAATGAAACCAACCATTGCAATTCTTTGAGAAAAAATAAAGATCAATAGCATCTAGCCATTTAGCAAGTCTAATTCGGCATCTAAACTAGAAACCATAACAGACATAATCAAACAGGGTAGAACAAATAATATTTATTATAAACGCAAATGATGATTCTCAGTTCCAGTGTTACTTGATGATCACATTAGGCGATGATCTACTAGAGCCCAACCTCGTGCCATGTTAAACACCTCGCCCACCACTAGCCTTAATCTTGTCCACTTTGGTATAGAATCATTTTTTGGCATTCCTTCTGTAAAAGAGCACAATAATCAATTCAATGACAAATATAATGATTATGCTAGTAGGGTCATTAAGATATTTGGATTAGAAGCATGCCATATTTCTCGTTTTGCATAGTGCTCACACAATCGCATAAATACATGTGGCTACTAGTTTCTTATTCTGAACATGAAATAGGTTAAAGAGGATATAGTACATGCATGTGTTAGACTAGTGGTTTGCATATCAAATTAAAAGTTGGATGATAGATTAAATATATTTTATAAGGGGGCACGGAAGCATTAAATGGTCAATTGTTTCTTTGGGACTACAAAAGAAGCACTTGGCATTCCCTACCAATCTTCGCCTCAACATGTTATCTTTTGTAAGAATGCTTCGACACAACACTAGCCAACCAATAATTTGTTTGGGGGGAGCTTAAGTTTCCAAATGAGTTTATATAAATTAAAGATGGTGGGTGTATACTATTTAATTTTCTATGAAATGATTTGACCGTAAAGACGTTTTTGCTATCAGGAGACAAATGAGCCTATCAGATTTATCTGAAAAGCCAAAAGACCTGTCTACTCCAGCTAGCAGACATCACAACCATTAGGAACGTCAAGCATGTATGGTTATATCAAGGTCCATAGAAGTTTGCACCATGATCTACAATCTTCGGACCCTGCCGCCCATCCTTGCGACACCTTTAAGACCTCCAGATACACTCGCCGAACCCAATCAGCCCCTTCATCTTGATCTAGATTTTCATTAGTTGGCACACGGCGACTTACTAGGGTCTGGATGCCCTAGAATTACACCGAACACCACCACATGGATTTCAAAAAATCTTGGCCATTGATTGTATTGTATGGATTGGATGAAACCCACGTCACACTTTCTTCTTCCTGCAATCAAAATCTCCTTTCTCCCCAAGTACACGAACTCTGAAAAAAACCTCGCACTTGCAACAACAACGTCAAGCCTACCGAACTCGATGCTGGCCGCGTTCGAGTAGGCGCTCGCCGTTGGCACCCTCCCGCCGTTGTTGGCCAGTGGGTTCAAATTTTGCCGTGAGGTTTCTCTGCAGTACTGCCCCCTGATGTGGGTGGCTGACATATGGGCCCGCTAGCAAGCAAATTTTGTGGGTCACCAGGGTCATGGTGGTGTGCGCAGCGAGCACCGTCGGCAAGCATGGTGAGGTTGGCGCTCAGGGTTATCGTGGGCGGGTGACTCACCATGCTCGTTAGATGTTTCTTTTGCAATTGTCTGTGTCAACTAGCCGATGACGTGGTTTGTGAAGAACCGAAGATCCTTGTCATCATACAAACAGTAGCCAAGTAAAAAGAGGATTGCTCAGATACGAATGAAGGAGTACACAAGGAGCGAGCGATCCAATCTGGAATCAAAAGAACAGAGCTCAATAGCAACAAAATTAACAGAATCAATCTATTTAATTTCGCATAGCCTTTCATTGTCCCTGTAGTGTTGAGACTTGGGATTTACGGAAGGGAAGAAAGGGGATTTTGATTTCTTTTTTAAAAAGAAAGGGTGATGTGGGTTTCGTCCAATCCATAAGAAAACAATCAATGGACAAGATTTTCTGAAATCCATGTGGTGGAGTTGGGTGTAAACTCCTGGGGATCCGGACCCGACTTACTCTTGATAGTACAGTGTTGATCTCGATCGACGAACCAGCTCAACGTGCAATCCGGCGACGGTCGTTGCTTGGGTAAGAAACATGTACGTAGGAATCTACCGCGCGTGTACACGAAAAGGTACGGCATGGTGTGTGGCATCACTGTGACATTATTTGTTTCATCCGTACGATGAAAGAGGAATAGATGTGATTAATTGTAGATTGTGACAATAGGAATGTTCACACAAAAAATAGTAGGACATGATATATGACTTTTGATGCGTTATCAAACATCTAAAAAAATTCAAAAAAACATGCAAAAGAGCAGGAATGCTATGTGATGTCCGAAAAGTTTAGCATTGTAGGAAGTCACTATGGGGCAACTCCGCCCGTTTATGCATGTCATTTTTTAATCCACTCCTAATGTTTTGTACTTTGACTTTTAAAATACGTTTTATGTTTATGAATGGATAAATGCTTTTTTAATAGGAAGCTACATAACATTCATGAGGGGTTGTGATGTCATGAAAGAGAGAACATGAGCAATAAAATGCATGCAATCGTTTGCTATGTAGGAATCAAGATGACCTGGATCATTAAGTTACGGGTTACTCGACATGTCCAATGTATTCAATTGATTGTCCTTAAGTAACATGTACGTAGTCATATTCAACAACGAAAAACATACTATCGATTGGTGGGAAATGTGGGTTGTAAGAATCCTAATTTTTGCTAAACGACAAAGAAAAATTTAACAGAAATTGATTTCACATTGTTTCATATCATGCATATTAAAAATAGGAGAAATTTAAAAATTTTATTTAATAAATAAACTACCTATTATTGTTAAAAATTTTGACATAATTTTGTTTAATTTCTGATGAGACGGTGGCCTGATCTTTCGGTGAGACGAAGATAGCTAACAGTTTAGTGGAATTTGACCTTGATGATTTGACTATACCGTACGCGACGGTACGCCTTAGCAATCGGTAAACCAACCTTCGATGGTTATTGACCTTGCCATAGGCACGACCAATCTGAACAACGAAGTATAAATGGAATTCTATGAAGGTTAACTTATAAGTTCAGAAACTTCCATTAGATCGTGTGACAATTGCATAAACATGTCAAGATTAACATAGCACAATAAATTAGATAATATGGCATCAAATTTCTTTTCAGCTGTTACTACCTTATCATAACTTATTTCAAAATCATTCAATTCATAAGGCTCAACTTTTGGCGCTACTAGACTATCATAACAACCATTCTTAGCATGTGAAGCAATTAAAGCAGTAGAGTCAATATCACTATTTGAGAGACTTAAAACAGTACAGTTATTATCTAGAGGAACATTAGGCACACTCAAATCTAGAATTTCAGAATTCATATTATCGTTATCAATGTTTTGTGCACCTAAATCAGTATATAAAACATAAGTTTCACATGGTACACATATATCAGCAGGTATTTCAGTTATTTAATCACATGATAAGCTCAAATCAGCAAAACAATCATCTAAAGTAGGTGGTGTGATCAAAACAGTGGGTGATTCATTTAACTCAACATATGATGTATTTAATTCATCAAAACTTACTTCAATCTGATGTGGAGCGATGGAAGTAGTAGATACTGTCAGGGGTGATGGGTCACAAGGGCGAGACGGTGTGACTCTCAAATCAGCGGGTGCGGCAACATAGGTTGGTGGAGCACTAGAAGTGTCAACTAAAGCAACTCGTGATGTGGTGACTTGTACCAGCCATTTGCTTGCCTCATGTATCCGTCTCTTTATTTCCTGTTTAGCTTTGCAAGCAAGACGAAACAAACGTTTGATAGAATAATATTATTTATGCACAAGTATATCCTAAATATCACGGTTCAAACCTCTCACAAATCTATTCATTGTAGTTTCTTCACATTCTTCTATATCACAGCAAAACAAAATAGTTCGTAAAATATTATAGTATTCTTTCACGGTGGCACTACCTTGTTGTAAATATTGCAATTTGTGAAGCATTTTAACGTGTATGGTGGTACAAATTTATATCTCATAGCAAGTTTTAAATCATTCCAAGTAGCAGGTACATAATCAGGGTATAATCGACAATATTCATCCCACCAAATAGAAGCAAAATCACTAAATGTACTAACAGCAGCCCATACTTGCTTCTGCTTAGAAAAACATGGCTAGCAAATATTTCATTGAGTTGTAATTCTCAATTGAGATAGAAATCAGGCCTATTACAACCATCAAATATTGGCATAAAAACAAGATAATCATATGCCTTTTCATGTTGAGGTACCTTTCGTGACGGTTGTCGTACTTGCCGTGGTGGTGATGAAGGAGCGCTTGTCTCAGGATATGGTATATCTCCCACTATAGATGAAGCCCAAGAATTGATTACTCCATAACCTATCATTGTTAGTGGAAGACAAGGAAACAAATTACAAGTATATGTTCCTACCGACTACTAGAATGTGGTGTGTGGGGTGGAAGGAATCTCAACAATTCTGTAGAAAATACCAAGCTCTTACCAATTCTTACCGTGCTGCAGTGGTTGTCGGCCTTTGGCGGTGTCAAGTTGATCAAAAAATTAATATAGCCTTTACCAAGGTGACCGAACAAAGTACAGTATAGGGGAGTGGAGCTTGGTTGGCTTCAATATGGTAGTAAGGAATAGTAAAAATCAATTCAGCAAATGCAAGTTGAATAATTGCTTAAAGTACTAGTCAATATTGCTGATCCTATCTTAGACCGGGTACTAGACGATCAATGCCCAAAGATATAAGTGAAGCTCAAAGACAAGTGGCGCAAATAGCTCTAAAAAGATAGTGAGATTTCTGAGATCTTTTTTTTTATTTGGCCTTCTATGTGGCTTCTTTTTCTTTTCTGTATTTTTCTTTATATATATATTTTTAATCTCAGAAACTCACTCAAACAAGCAAAAGGACAAAGAGCTCAAATCTGGTTGTCGCTACCTTGCCACAGCAGCAAAAACAACAAAAAAATAGTGCCACGGCAGAGATGTGGCAGTAAACAGCAATTTGGAAGCTATCGCGATGCTGCCGTGGTAGCAGAAACAGGCAAAAACGTTGCCGCAGCAGGAAAACGGCAAAAGGCTGAAAATTAAACTCACGATTTCTCCCAAACGGCTGGGCCAAATTGGCTGAAATTTTTACGGTCTGCTCCTCAAAATATGCTTAATTTTATAGAATGTTTTCAGAATTTTTGGAGGACTTTGAATTTTTGAGTCAGAAAAGGATTTGAATTCGGACAGAATTTGACAAACATAGTCAACCTTGATTTCCTGTCCGAATCCAGCAAGGAGTAGATTTCCTGGACTCGTCTTAAGGACGTGGGGGAGCCCTGGTGACTGCCCAAGCAAAACCCAAACAGATTAGAGATAGAAACCGAGCCCCACAAGATAATTCCTTTGCTTTGTTCAACTTGAACTCCAAGTAAAAACCTTTCCTACTTGTGCTGGACTTTCTAAAATTGTGTGGAGCTGATCCAATCTACTAATTGTGTGGTAAAGCAAAGCTGCAAGCGACCACAACGTCGTCTCCCTTTTCTTTTCCAAGGCGTGGCAGCAAGGAAAGCGGCGGTGGCAGCAAAGATGGTGGTGGCAGCGATGATGGTGGACGTGCAGCAAGATGATGATGCTGGTGGTAAGGATGACGGATGCAGCGGCAAGATGATGGTGGCAGTGGCACGATGATGGTGGCAGTGGCAAGACGATGGTGGCAATGACAAGATGAACTAGACACGATCTACAACTTGACACGACGATGCAACCAAGAATTCAACAATGCAAAAATTACTGAAAAGAAAGATGCAATGGCTCAGAGTGGTTTGGATATTGTGAAAACCAATCTAATATTTTTTTTATAGGCTTTTTCTGGACAATAGGTAAAAACAGTTCTAACTACAAAAATGATAAATCTCACCGAGCAACTATAGCTCTAATACCACTTGATGAGACGGTGGCCCGATCTTTCGGTGAGACGAAGGTAGCTAACGGTTTGGTGGAGTTTGACCTTGATGATACGACTATACCGTATGCGACGATACGCCTTAGCAATCGCCAAACCAACCTCCAATGGTTATTGACCTTGCCGTAGGCACTACCAATCTAAACAATGGAGTTTGAGTTCCTGCAAGTAACCGAAGAACCAGCAAGAATTATGATAAATTGCAATATAAAATTACAAGTATTAAATTGGCACAAGAGATAGAAGAAAATGTATTGGGATTTCATTGATGATCTAAATAAAGTGGTAGTCCTACACGACTTATAGATGCGATAATGTAGCAGTAGCTAAATAACACAATGAAACCCAAAAACTAAAGAGAGAATCCTAGGGGGTATATAAAGACAAGAGGTGATCTATTACAGAGGCAGTCTTAGATTGTTTTGGTAGTTGCGGTCTGCTCATAATGAATTTGGAGATGGGGTTGGATAGGTTGGAAAGAGCACGAGATAACATTTCCAAAGAGTTCAAGGTCACCCAAATCGGAGTCCGTATGCTCGAAATAAAGGCGTTTGAAATCAGGGCTGTCCCAGCAATCCGAATCAGTGTCCAGATCTTGTGGGACTCTATTTCTAGCTCTTCTTGGACCAAAAGTGACGTGGAAAAACTCCTTGTACAGCATCAATTCATGTGGGATATGGTCATAGCCACATGAACTTTATTCCCTCCTCCTCTTGAGAGCTTGAACTTGAATCCTCGCATGTTCTTGAAGATCTTGGCGGACCTCCTTTCATTCTTTATGGCTTGAGCAGCGGATGTAGTTGAATTAGTGGAAGTAGAGGTGGTAGCGGTTGTATCCATGGGGTTTATGTCCTTATCATCCTCCCCTCCTTGAAAACAAAGCCGTCCTCGACTTTGCATAACCTGAAAACCATCAAGATCAAAGAAAACGTCTATGCATCATATATGTATCTATCAATCATGGTTAGCTTCTCAGGTTAGCAAATATATCAAAACCATAATTAAAACTATGATACACCTGGATAGATTTCAAAAATGTGTAGAGTGGTGTATCATTCTTATAAGTCGAATCATTGGTGCAACTTAATTTGCAAACCTGCACACAAAGAATACTCCAGAAGAAAATTTTGGTTAAGGTTAAAATGTTTGCACCTTCTAAGGAGGTGTAGTATTTGTTTAGGAGATTATACTTATGAGGCTAAAGAACTAATTTTAACCTCGATAAATATTTAAATTAACTTATAGAATCATGTTTCTTTTAAAGGCAACGGTAGAGAATGTCATTTGTGAATAGGAAACCAATCATAAGGCAACAAAGTAATTTTTTTGCAACTTAGGCAACATGTTTGATTCCATAATATTAACTTAATAAGCCTAATCTCCAATTTGACAACCATGTATTGATTAATTAATATCAATGTTTGTATATTAATCCAACTGATCTAGGTGTCAAATGGCTAAGTAAATTCGAGTTTAGGCAACTATCCAGCAATTCTTTGATTATAGGCAACATAGGACAAGGTCACATTGGTACAAATCTGTTCAGAGGAGAGGAATCTAGCAGAAACAACTGTGTGAGTCATGTGATGACGTGTACATCTGTGTGATGAATATCTTGCCACTTTGTGTTGCGTTGGATATTTGGTTGCATGAGTTCAAGCTTGGAATTATTTGCAATATGTTTGATTGTTTGAGTTTCTCAATTTGTCTCAAGGAAAAATTGAGTGTTTGAAGGATTTTTCTCGACTGACTTGGGTCAAGTAGAAAACTTGTGCTCGCAACGCTTTGCTTGGTCTATTGTGTGCAGGTGCGAGTTGGGTGCGACGATGGTTCGACCATATGGACCGGCATGATAACCTGGAGGGCTGAGATGCGGTCAAGGAGGTGGCGACGACATCGTGCGGCTTAAAAGCATGTACGCAGACGACAAGAAAGCGGGTGGAGACGAGACGTGAAGACCAAGTCAGTGCGAGAGCGTTTTGGTAAAAACGCGGAAACCACCAAAGCTCAACCAAGAAACTGCGGCGGTGGCCGGAAGCGGTTTAGGGTTGGCAGCTTAGGGTGGAAGATAAATCGAGAGGTGGCTAAGCTATTTAGATGCTTTGGGATGCGTGCTAGATAGTTAGGCCCATTAGGGCATGAGGCCCAAGAGTGGAAGAGGGGGTTGTCCCTCCCCACTATAAATAGAGGATGAGGGTTTTCTTAACCCTTAAGCCTTTGGATTAGATTATGAGAGCTGCACTTAGAGAGTGCTTTGCCTAAGAGGAGAGGCTTGTAAACCCAAGAAAAAACCCACGAAAATCAATACAAAAAGATTTCCCAAAAAGAGCAATGTGTTCTTCATGTGGTTGTTGAGTTTTTCTCCTTTTGCTATTTGGATTTTTGTTTCTTCCTCTTTCCTCATGATTTGATTCTTGTGTTGTCAAGATTGAGAAGGATAGATTACTTCCAAAGTGAGTCTATCCAAAATTATCCAAGAATCAATCTTGTTCTTCACGTTTTTGAGTTTGCTTGAGGAAGAAGGGAGTAATTGGGGTTTTGTGAACAAGTTGATCAAAGGCTAATCGTTGAGGTTTGTTTGGTGGAATAGATTGCTAGGACGTGTGAGATGTTTCTATATTGATTGCATATCAAAATACCTCACAAGTCCTAAGAATCAATTGATTTGATTTCGTGCAAGTCTTTCCTCTCATTTGCTCTTGGAACAGCTGTTAGTAAATTGGGGTTTTCTCTCAGCACAGATGAGCTTTTGAGGTGATTCCAATTGGAACAGCTCCGTAAGTCTTTTGTCTACCTCTGTGCAAAATTTCATCCAATTCCGTCGGGTGGATCAAAATCTGCGAACGTTTTACCGAGCGACAGTCTGCTATTTTTTCAAAACCGGACGTTCCGATCCAGGAGTCGGAAGTTCCGATTTTTCCAGAGCATTCAAAATTGGGGTGACTTCGGAACATCCGGTAAGGTCAGAACTTCCGATATTGTTACACCGGAACCTCCGATCCGACTGTGTTTTGCTTAACTTTTCTCAACTCATTTGTCAATTGCTTTTCCGCTGCATTCCTTGACTTGAACACAGTAACTAATCAATAGTTTTGTGTTCGAATCTTGAGAAGAAATTTTTAGTTCGACATTCACCCCCCCCTCTGTCGGAAGCCACCGATCCAACAAGTGGTATCAGAGCCCGGTCTCGCTTCTCTATAAGCCTTGACCGGCTTTGCGAGCCATGGCTTCCCACGGATACTCGACTCGTCCTCCTGTCTTCAATGGGACGGACTGGGAGTTCTAGAAAAATCGAATGAGAATCTTTATCCAGTCAGAGGGGTTTGCTATTTGGAAAATCATCGAAACGGACTTTGCTCTTCCTGCACAAATGACGGCTGAAAATCAGGTTGATGTTGAAAACAATTGCAAGGCCATCAACTATTTGCTCTCTGGTTTGGATAGGAAGGAGCATGAGCGGGTTGCTCATCTTGATACCGCTCACAAGATTTGGTCGACCCTGATCACCTACCATGAGGGGTCCGACCAAGTCAAGATTGCTCGAGCGGATCAATACAAAGTTGAATACAATCGTTTTGAGCAACGCTCTGGGGAATCGATTTCTGAGCTTTTTGAGAGATTTGAAAGGATTGTAAACAAGCTCAGGAGTGTGGGAGTGAGGTATTCTGACTCAGAGATGGCTAGGCATGTGTTGAACACATTAGAGCCCGCTTTTGAAGTACGGAAGATTGCCATCCAAGAGTCCGCCAATTTTGCCACTCTTACACTCGATCACCTGTTCTCCAAGCTCTCCACTCATGAGATCACTTCAGAGAACAGAAATGGCTCAAAGACCAAGACTTTGGCTCTTATTGGGAACACTTTCTCGGATCCATCAGGGATAGTGTCTCCTAGTGTCAACTTTGACACTTGCATGATTTCTTCTTCTTCTGGACTGTCTCTTGCAGCCTTGTCTTCTTTGTCTGATGATCAGCTTGAATCTCTTCCCGAGGATGAGCTCGCGTTATTTGTAAAACGCTTCTCTAGGGCATACAAGAATGTGAGAAATAGGAGAAGGAAATCCTCGGACATCACTTGCTATGGATGTGGTGAGAAAGGCCACATTTAATCCGAGTGTCCTAATCCTAAAGAGAGAAACAAGTTTGCCTCTAAGTTTCAGGACAAGAGAAGGAACAACTTTGGATCAAGGCCCAAGATGCGTGAGGCGGAGAAGAATCTTCGTCGAGCTCTCGCCGCTTTTGGAGATAGCGACAACAGCTCCAACTCTTCTTCAGCTTCCTTTTCTTCAAGCGAGGATGAACCGGAGCTGCCCAAGCACAAGAAGAAAGGGAAGAAAAAGGTCGAACATGGTTTCACCGGCATGTGCTTCATGGCGAGATCCGAAGAAGAGAGCGACGACGAAGATCTTGAAAGTGATGTAAGTTGCACTTTCGATGAGCTCAGTGTTAGGCATGATAAACTGCTTGATATGTTTGATGTGCAAAATGATGCCTTGTTTGCTTCAATCAAGAAATCTAAAGACCTGACTAAGAAAATTAATTCTCTTACACTAGAAATTGCTAAACTGAAAAGTAATGAGGATGAGTGTGCTAGTTGTGATGTTTTACACAAAGAATTCCTTGAAGCTAAAGATGCTCATGCTAGTGTAAGTGAATTGCTTAAGTCATCCATAGTTGAAATTGATAAACTTAAGTCGAGCTCTTGCTCCTTTTGTGTTTCTAAGGATGATAACTTAGACTCTCTTAGGAAAGAGATTGATATGCTCAAATCTTCACATGCTAGTTTGCCTTCTAGAGCACCTCCTGGATGTTCCTCTAGCTTAGCACCTCTTAACGAATTGAATGAGATGAAATTGTGCTTTGCTATAGGTTTCATATTGCAAATAATTGTCATCCAAGAGCTTATGGTCTATAAGGACAATCTAGCCAAGCTTAAAACCGTTTATCTTGCTGGTTGCATTGCTGACTCATTTCATGCTAATGAACTCAAGAATGCTAAGAATCAACTTGCTAGCATTAGTTCTAAGAGCACTCAAGAATCTTCCCCATGTTTAAGATGCAAGTATTTGGAAGGTAGAAATAAAGAATTGAATCAATCTGTGCTTGAAATGAGAAGACCAGTGTGTGATAAATGCTCTGAACTAGTTGAAGAAAATCAAGACCTAGGAAGACACATCTCTGAGCTTTACAGAAAACTCACTTTGGCTAATGCTACTACTTCTAAGCTACCTGTTGATGTTTCTCATGCTGTTTCCTCTACTTGCACATTTTGCCATGAACTTGAGAATGATGTTTCTGCTACGCATGCTGCATTTAGAGAGAGGTTTAAGAAAACAGTAGCTGAAACATGTAGCATCGCTTGTGTGTCTTGTGAGTCTCTAAAACTTGAACTAGGAGCATACAAAGAAAAATATGAGAAAGCTGTTAGAGTGTCAGCTTCAGGAGCTTGTCTTACATGTGCTCCTTTGCTTAGGGAAGTTAACTATCTCAAGAAAACTTTGGAGAGATTTTCTGGAGGTAAAAAAGAACTGGACATGATCTTAGACAAGTCTAGAGTTAGCTCAGGCAAAGGTCTAGGTTTTAATCATGTGGAAGAAAATAAGAATCATCCTCCTCATCCCATTGGTTCTCTTGGTAGAGGCTTGATTGCAATAGCTTAGGGGGAGAGGGGAACAGTGTTTAAGTCAGGTGGTTATCTAGATTCACCGCTTAAAGACAAGAGTGTTTCAGCTTCAGTTGGTGCTACCTCGCATAGGGTAAAATACCAATGCACTCATTGTCATAAGGATGGTCACCTAGTTGAGTTCTGCTTTCGACGTCTCAAGGAAGAGCGTCGTGACCGTGTTCGTGCTCTTAGGGGGTATTCAACGACGTAACAATGCGTTGAGTGCTCATAAGACACACACGAGGCCTCAACATGTTGAGGTTTCTGGTGGCTCTAGCAGGCGACAGGGTTTAGGTCGCTTAGAGTTTTCTCGCCGTCCTCTTGGAGGTGGTTCACGTGCTCCGGTGCGTGACATTCTTCCGCGGCGGGGTCTAGGTCAGGGTCGTAGAGTTGCTCAAGGTGTTGCATTGCATACTAATCACTCACGATCTTCTGTGCCTGTTCAACGAGTGACTCAGTACTGGATTCGAAAATCTTTGCTTACTAACCCCAGTACTAAGTCCACTTGTTTTCGGTCTTTTGTGTAGGTTGGCCGGCGAGGGTTGGTGAACATGTGGCTCGTTGATTCCGGGTGTTCACGTCACATGACCGGAAGCTCAAAATGGTTCACCTCCCTCAACAAGACGTCCGGTGATGAGTACATCACTTTTGGAGATGACTCCCGTGGACGTGTGACACACAAGGGCGCAGTGCGAGTCAACAACAACAACATTCTCAAAGATGTTGTCCTTGTGAGTAAACTGAAATACAACCTCATTTTTGTTTCACAGCTCATTGATGATGATTATGAGGTGTGTTTTAAGAAGAATGGATGTCGTGTTCTTGACTCTTCGGGTGCACTTGCTTTTGGTATTTCTCATCCCGGTAGAGTTTTTGCTGCTGAGTTTAGTTCTTCTGAGTCTAGATGCTTTCTTGCAACTAGTTCTTCAGTGTTTCAACTTTGGCACCGGTGTTTGGGGTATGTTGGTTTTGACCACTTGACTAGAGTTGGCAGCCTTGACCTTCTGAGAGGTTTGCCCAAACTCAAACCAGTCAACGATTTGGTATACGCCCCATGTCGTCATGGCAAACAAGTTGCCGCTTCTCATCCACCTGTCAATCAGGTGAAGACCGATGGACCCGCTCAGTTTTTACACATGGACACTGTAGGTCCAGCTCGGGTTCGATCGGCGGGTGGGAAGTGGTATGTTCTTGTCATTGTTGATGACTATTCTCGGTTCTCTTGGGTGTTTTTCATGGAGTACAAATCTGAGGCATTTGAGTTCTTTCAAGATTTGGCTTTGAGGCTCTTGAATCTCTTTCCTGGTTCTTTGATGGGAATTCGCAGTGATAATGGGTTAGAGTTCAAGAATGCTTCTTTCGCAGATTTTCTTGCTGATCGTGGTGTTGAGCACCAATTCTCCACTCCACGCACCCCTCAGCAGAATGGTGTTGTGGAGAGGAAGAATAGGACTTTAGTTGAGATGGCAAGAACGATGCTTGATGAGTATGGCACATCGCGACGGTATTGGGCCGAGGCCGTCAACACCGCTTGCTATGTGTCAAATCGAGTTTTTCTGCGTTCTTCTCTGCACGTGACATCTTATGAGCTTATGTTTGGGAAGAAGCCAAATGTGTCCCATCTTAGGGTTTTTGGTTGCAAATATTTTATCCTAAAGAAGGGCCTTCTCGACCAGTTCGAGTCGCGTACTTCTGATGGTATCATGCTTGGATACCCTGGACATTCGAAAGGATATCGCGTGCTTAATCTTGAGACTAACACCATTGTGGAGTCCTGTGATGTGACTTTTGATGAGGCTAGCTCTGCTAGACCCGAGCTTTCAGGTGTTTCACAGAAGTCCGAGTCGATCTTCCAGGATGAAGATGACTTTGAGAGTGGCGTGGGCCGTGCCCCCACTTCTCAGGCGGCAGCTGTTGGTCCTCCAGTGGTCTTTTCGACAGTAGCTGAGGGTCCAGCACCGACGACTTCATCATCGGCCGTGGCACCTTCTTCACCGGCAGCTCAACTTCCTACCTCTTCTACAGCTGAGGTAGAGGCTGCCGAGGCTACTTCCACTCGAGTTCCAGATGAGCTCAGGGGTCCACAACGCCTCCAAAAGGATCACCCTCCAACGCAGATCATCGACGACATCTCTGAGCGTGTAACTCGCTCTAGGTCCATTCCTTCCTCAGAACTTGCGCATTCAGCTTTTGTTGCATCTTTTGAGCCCAAAGATATATGTCATGCACTTTCTGATGATAGTTGGGTCAATGCCATGCATGAGGAGTTAGAAAATTTTGAAAGAAATAAGGTTTGGACGCTTGTAGAGCTTCCACTTGGTCACAATATCATTGGAACCAAGTGGGTGTTCAAGAACAAGCAAAGTGAGGATGGCATTGTTGTTCGCAACAAGGCTAGACTTGTAGCCCAAGGGTTTAGTCAAATAGAGGGCTTTGATTTTGATGAGACCTTTGCACCAGTAGCTCGCTTGGAGGCTATACGCATTTTGCTTGCGTTTTCAGCTTCTAAGAAGTTCAAGCTTTTTCAAATGGATGTGAAAAGTGCATTTCTTAATGGTTTCATTGAAGAAGAAGTCTATGTTAAACAACCTCCAGGATTTGAGAACCCTAAATATCCTAACCATGTGTTCAAACTGTCCAAGGCTTTCTATGGTCTTAAGCAAGCTCCTAGAGCTTGGTATGATAGACTTAAGAGTTTTTTGATTCAAAATGGTTTTGAAATGAGAAGGGTAGACAAAACCTTGTTTCTTCTTAGGCGTGGCAATGACCTTCTGATAGTGCAAATCTATGTGGATGACATAATCTTTGGTGGCTCCTCTAATGCTCTTATGTCCAAGTTTTCTGAGATGATGAGCAGGGAATTTGAGATGTGCATGATGGGTGAGCTCCAATACTTCTTGGGGCTACAAATCAAGCAGACAAAGGAGGGCACTTTTGTGCATCAGGCCAAGTACACCAAGGATCTATTGAAGAAATTCGGGATGAGCGATGCCAAGCCAATCAATACCCCGATGTCTACTGCAACGTCACTTGGTCCTGATGAAGAAGAAGAGGCAGTGGACCAGAAGGAGTTCAGGAGCATGATCGGCTCCCTCCTCTACCTGACGGCGACAAGGCCGGACATCCAGTTCGCTGTTTGCCTATGTGCGAGGTTTCAAGCCTCACCGAGAGACTCCCATCGGCAAGCTGTGAAGCGCATCATGAGGTACCTTCGATCATCCCCTGAGTATGGACTTTGGTATTCATGCTCTTCTGTTCTTGGGATTCGGGGTTTTTCTGATTCAGACTTTGCCGGGTGTAAGATAGACCGCAAGAGTACTTCTGGTACTTGTCATTTTCTTGGCACCTCTCTTGTTTCATGGTCTTCTAGAAAACAATCTTCTGTTGCACAATCTACTGCTGAAGCTAAGTATGTTGCTGCCGCTAGTTGCTGTAGTCAGATTCTTTGGATGATTTCGACTTTGCAGGATTTTGGGTTGTCTTTTGATAGTGTTCCACTTTTCTATGATAACACTAGTGCTATTAACATTGCTAAGAACCCAGTGCAGCATTCTAGGACTAAGCATATAGATGTGCGGTTTCATTTCCTGAGAGACCATGTTGAGAAGGGTGATGTAGTGCTTCAGTTTGTTGATTCTGAAAATCAGCTCGCGGATATCTTTACCAAGCCATTAGATCCCACACGATTCTGTGCACTTAGAGGGGAGTTGGGGATTGTTCATCCCCATGGGTTGGTTTGAGGGGGAGTCTTCTCACTGTGTATCATAGTGTAATATAGTGCATTTTGCATCATTTGTGATATATCATGTGCACTTTATATGTTCACGAGCTTTGTCTATTATCCTTGATGAAACAATGAGTTCTATGAGTTCGCTATATGCCATACTCTGATTGTCTAGCTCATTTCACCATATTTTGATATATGTTCTCAAGAATCTGTGATGCTAGCTTAATTGAACAACAACTTGAATTTAAATCTTTGATCTACTGATGAGTTGCCTGCTAGGGAATCCTTTGCTTTTGAATCTGCTCATGACTCTAGTATTGCAACTATGATCTTTGTGTATGACTGGTCAAAGATAGGACTTCATGGTAATCTTGATTAGGACTGCTAGTGGCTTAACATGCCTAGGCTTTTGTGGCTCGGGTCGGAAAATGCTTACTGTCATCAAAAGTCACTAGCTTTTGCTCTACATGCTTAAAATCTATCATATGCTAATGTGAAAAATGCTAAAATAGGGATGAATCACTCAAGGTACTTGCTCGTGCAGGAGGTAGTACTTTGGTTGTGGCTAGTCCAAACAATCATGTGGACTCAATGTGAAAAAGTCAGGATGAATCACTCAAGATACTTCCTCGTGCAGGGGGTTGTATTTTGGTTGTGCCTAATCCATTTAATCATGTGATTGCTTAATTCAGCATGTGGTAGAGTATTTTGGTCCTAATCTTGATCGGTTGTCCTCCTAGTCATGACTTAGCGCTAGGTTGTCATACTTCACTCATGTTTAGAGTCATTGCAATTGTGGCTACCTAGTCTGGAGCTCATCACTAGTGAACTCTTTAATATGCTAAGAACTTGATATGCTAGCTGCTTTTCTTGATCTACATGTCTTCTTATGGTTTGGTGAGCACCTCTGTGGCATATTAGCACTTTTGTGTCTCATTCTGGATAATCTTCAAAGCTCGCTAAAACTGAAAAATCAAAATTTCCATGCATACATGCTTATCCTTGATGATTATAATGCCAAAGGGGGAGAAATAGTCATATCAATCATACCTTTGGATGGATTTCGCATTTTCTGGAGTAGATCATAGATATATGGATATATGGAGTGAGGGGGAGTTTCTTCGCATATGTTAAGTCTTCACTCACATTGTTGATCTTACTCTTGTTGACATTAACTTGGCCCGGTACTTGCTTTCTTTTTCTTTTGGCCAAGTTTGAATTCTTGCAACTTGATTGCTTTTAATTCTTTAAACCAACTCAAATTTGATTGATTGAGAGATGTTGGCAATATATTTCATCAAGGGGGAGATTGTGAGTCATGTGATGACGTGTACATCTGTGTGATGAATATCTTGCCACTTTGTGTTGCGTTGGATATTTGGTTGCATGAGTTCAAGGTTAGAATTATTTGCAATATGTTTGATTGTTTGAGTTTCTCAATTTGTCTCAAGGAAAAATTGAGTGTTTGAAGGATTTTTCTCGACTGACTTGGGTCAAGTGGAAAACTTGTGCTCGCAACGCTTTGCTTGGTCTATTGTGTGCAGGTGCGAGTTGGGTGCGACGATGGTTCGACCATATGGACCGGCATGATAGCCTGGAGGGGCTGAGATGCGGTCAAGGAGGTGGCGACGACATCGTGCGGCTTAAAAGCATGTACGCGGACGACAAGAAAGCGGGTGGAGATGAGGCGTGAAGACCAAGTCAGTGCGAGGGCGTTTTGGTAAAAACGCGGAAACCACCAAAGCGATTCTTGCAGTCCTTAGCCCAATGCCCAGGATCTCCACAGACATGGCATGCTCCTTGTTTCTTATCGGTCCTCTTCCTTTTGAAGTTGGTAGACTGTGAGGTCTTGTTCTTGCCCTCGAACTTGTTCTTGTCCTCGAACTTGTTCTTGTTCTTCATCTTGTGGGATTGGAAATTCCTTTTCTGCACCACATTGGCATTCGAATTTCCCTCAGGTCCTCTAGCACGTGTGTCCTTTGCCCTTGCCTTCTCTTCAACATCAAGAGTCCCAACAAGATCCACAACGGAAAAATCCTGTCTCTTATGTTTCAGAGAAGTGGCAAAATTCCTCCACGAAGGTGGAAGCTTGGCAATAATGCCCCCGGCTACAAACTTGTCCGGTAAGACACATTTGAAGTGCTCGAGTTCCTTGACAAGTGATTGTATCTCATGAGCTTGTTCAACCACAGAACGATCATCGACCATTCTGTAATTATGGTATTGCTCCATGATATACAATTCACTGCCTGCATCCGAGACCCTAAATTTGGCCTCGAGAGCATCCTACATATCCTTGCCATTGAATATGCCCATGTAAGCATCGACAATATTGTCGCCAAGAACGCTGATCACAGCACCTCTAAAGAGGTTATCAGCAACCTCGAACGCTTCATCCTGTTGAGGAGAAAGCGTCCCTTCAGGTTTACCCTTGGAGGCATGAAAACAGTTCATGGCCGTAAGCCAAAGCACCGCCCTGGCACGCCACCTCTTGTAATTCGCACCCTCGAATACAGGAGGTTTCAGGGCCGCAGCAAAGCCAGTTGATGAAAATTGCCTAGAATAAGGTTTTTGGATTGTTGGATATATGAGTAATTTTCTATTTAATTTAATCCAGAAAAGGAACAGATAAAACATGATGAAAATAGTAGGCAGATTAAATAAGACCACTGTTCTAAACATTGTAGATATACTACCAGGTATACGCATAAAACCTAGCAAATATATCTAAAAAAGAAGTATCATAGAGCTGAGAAGGATCCCTAACAGTAGGAATAAGAACACATACGAGACAGGTGAAGCAGTTTTTGCAGCAGCGGTGTTGACGTCGGAGTCGTTCGAAGCCATGAAGGTGAAGTAGTCGACGACGGGGAAGGAGACGGATCAGCGAGCAGTCGCGCGAACGCTCCCCAAAAGCCTTATTCGCCCTCACTCGTGCAAGTCTTCAAGGACGAAGGTTTCGGAGGCCTGCTCTCCCGGTGTGGCCAGTGCACGTGCCTTGCCGGGATGAGGAAGATGAGGAAGACCTAGGCAGCACAAAACTTTGGAGGAGTTGTGATTGTAAACGCATACACGTGGCGTAGGTCCTAGCTCGGCTCGGCTCGGCTCATTCACGAAACACGACGCGCACGTGACGTGGCGAGGCGAGCGGCGGAGGAGGAGCGCGCGTGTATTAGTCCTCTTCTCAAGCTCTTAGTGGAGGGTAGAAAACCAAGCCTTATATATTGGTGTAACTCCTTCTCTACTAGCAATATGGGACTAAAGTTCCACCATTTGCCATGCATAAATGGGTCTCTGGGATTTATTAGGAATTATCGAAAATATTTAATGGGCCTGGCCCATATAATTCCAACACACCCAATCACCAAAACGGGAAGCCAAGGCAAATACGCCCTAGACCTTAACCACACTTTACTAGGCAAGTACGTAGAAGCTTTCGAGGGACGCAATGGAGGGAGGCAAGGGCGTGGTGCTCCTCAACTGCTTCGTCAGCCCGTACGGGAACCGCGTGCGTATCGCGCTCGCGAGGAAGGGCGTGGCGTACGAGGAGAAGGCCAAGTCTTGAAATATATTGTCCTTCTTTCTCCATCAACTTAAGCTTTTGGGTGAACTGGTTCGGTGCATGCAATTCAATATGGTATCAGAGCCAAGAGGTCTGGAGTTCAAGACCCAGCTAACGCAGTATTTATAAAAATATTTGCGGCCTACATTGATCCCCACGTCTAAGACCTGGAGGAGCCTAGACGTGAGGGCAAGTGTTAAAATATATTGCCTTCCTTTCCCCATCAGTTTAAGCTTTTGGGTGAACTGGTTCGGTGCATGCAATTTAATATCGAGAACTTGGCTGCCAAGAGCCCCCTGCTGTTCTCCTCCAACCCATCCACGGCAAGGTCCCCATCCTCATCGTCGCCGGCAAGCCCGTCTACGAGTCCCTCGCCATCCTCGAGTTCATCGACGAGGCCTTCGCCGACGCCGGCGGGCCGCTCCTCCCCGCTGACCGCTACACCCGCGCCCACGCCCGCTTCTGGGCCGCCTACATCGACACCAAGGTCGTGATCACCACCGTAGAATTGTATATTCGCCATTACATGCATGCATGCATCCATGCTTTAGTACATACGCTGAGCTTATGCATAATTTGTGTCTGCGCGCGTGCAGATGCCGGAGTGCGCGGGAAAAGTGTGGAAGTCGCCGAAGGGCGCGGTTACGTGGACGTGGCGCTGGTGACGTTCGCGCCGTGGTTCCTGACGTACGAGCGGCTCGCCGGGTTTAGCGTGGCGGAGGAGTTTCCGGCGCTCGCGGCCTGGGCGGCGCGGTGCGCCGGGGAGAACGAGTGCGTCGCCAAGTCGCTGCCGGAGGCCGAGGCGGTGTACCAGTTCGTCTGCGGCATGAGGAAGCACTTTGGCCTCGACTAGCTCGGTTATTACTGTGGTGTGATCGTTGAAATAAGCTAGCGAGACAGCCAGTGAAACAAATTGCAAAATACACGATGGTATATTTTGCCTAAGACACCTTTTCAAGCTCGTTTTTTCCTTATTTCTTATCACAGATCCGATGCAAGAGTATAATATATATACACATATATATAGATATATAATTCAGAGCTACCCAACATGCGATTAGAATATAAACTCATACTACTACAACTCAAATTTCACTTCTAAACCAAATAGGTACTATTACCTATAGGTTCTACTATCTAAGTAGCACATACATAATTAGGAAATTAATCAATTGAATACAGATAAGTTTGATTATTTTCAACAATCTCCTCGTAATTCAAACTTGTCAACTTATCGACTCAACTCTCCTCCTAATCTTGACCCATTGACTCTCAAATTCAGCTTAACGCATGATCTAAATTACCAATCACACAGCCACACTTAGCATGATATATGCAGGCTAGATGCATCATTAGCCTTATGTAAAGACATACAGCCTCACGGAAAGATTCACCTTCATCAGTCCTCGTCTCACTACATGTTAAGCCGATCCTCTCGACACACACAGATGGTCGTCAGTGCCACCTTGTCTTCGCGTACGTCAATGATGCTCGCCGGTAGCCAGTATTTAGGAAGACGCCCTTCGCATCTGCTCTTCATTGTTGGTGATGCAACTCACCGAACAACACCTTGTTCTTGATGACACACCATACCGGGCAGCTCTTCAACCATGATGTGCTTCGATTGCAACCAAGGCACACACCCGCAAGCACTTGAATATGTAGTTACAAGAACTCATGCACACATCTGGCAAAACCGGGACACATATGTACACAGTACAATCGTGTACTTTTACTAGTTACATGCAAACATATGCATGCAATAATTGCGGCGATACGCCATCAGAGTAGCACGACAGAAGCATTGCAGCGGTCCATATGATACAAACTTAATTTACAAACTCGAAATACAACGTAAGTCTTACAACACATTCCCAAAGTATGGGGAATGTTAAACCGTTATTGTTTGGTTACAACAAAAGTCTTAACTACACCTATCAACTCATACGACCTACTATTCTACTCGGTGGCATTCTCGTCGTGAAACTCGACGTAGTAGTCGACGCCTTCGTCCTCCTTCGCCGTCGCCGGATCTTCGGGAACCTCATCGTCAACCTCGACGTAGATCACCTCCTCCTCCATCGTCGGCTCACAGTCTACTCAAAGGAATTGGATAGAGGGATGAGTACAAAAGGTACTTAACAAGTCCAGGAATAGCAACAGGTGTTTGATGCACTATCTACTGAGAACAGCAATGATCTCCAAAAGCAATACAATTTATAAGGTACGAGAGTCAAGTTTTAATTAAAGAGACTAATGATCTCCTGTCTCACAAGCTGCTAGGATTCCCGATGAATCCCTTTCTTGCCGGGTTCGCAGTTCCAACCAGGAACATGGAGTGACAATACCACGATTCTATACTGTTGACGTGTAAACGCCGGCGTCGGTGATCCGGGAGGACCCTCCTTTTGTGATTCGGCCGGGGAGGTGCTGGTCCGGAGCTACAGGATCGTATTAGGCAGGCTTTAGATGTTTGGAATGTGACCAGAGATTTACCCAGGTTCAGGCCACCACGGAGGTGTAAAACCCTACGTCCTGCTTTGATGTGTGTATTGATGTTTGAGAGATTACAGAGGTAGCCCGAAACTCGATTCCAGGGAGCTCCGATGTTCTTACTTTAGCTAGCTCGAGAAGAGTTCAGTCTAAAAATGGATCCAGCCCCATTGCATGGCCTCGGTTCTCCCCTTATATACCTAGGGGCTTACCACAATGACCGAAGGTGCATTAAATGTAGGGGGCATGCTGCTTACGTAGGGGGCGTGGGCACGCCACGCCGGCCGCCAAAGGCTGCTGCGGAAGAGACGTTTGCTGATATGCCGTCCTTGGAAAACGGGTCTTCATGATGGGTTGAAACGCGCCGGTGAAGACTTAACAGGCAAGCTCCCTGCCACGGCTCCAACAACCCGGGTCCCACGGACCAAAGGGGTGCACCTGGGCGTGCCGTATCATGCCCGAAAGTCAAAAAGCATGTCAGATGATAACTGACAGGCCTTATCACGCCGGTGGACGCCCGCTTTGGGCCTAGAGTAGGCACGCCTGTTGACAGGCATTAAACCCGCCGGACAGGCATTAAATGCGCCCGATGGGACACGTGGAAAGGGCCCGCCTGGGCCCTACGGAGGGCGCCGTAGGACTCCTGCCACGTGTACTGGTCGAAGGACCCATGAGGACTGCTCGGGGAATGGCCCACGAGGGGTGCTCGGGGTTCCCGAGCTCAGGGACCCCCGAGCCCACAACTTCGCCAGCTCGATGCACGTGGGCCACTTGACCAAACCAAGAGGGGCCAAGCGGACACAGTGCTCGGGGGAGGGGGGGCAAGCCCCCAAGCGCGTATTCTCGATTCTCATGCCCTTGGCGACATGGCGTCAAGTTTGGCCCTTTGCCAACGGCTTAGGGAACCTTAGTTCCCATACCGCCGACAGTAGCCCCCGGGCCTGCTCCCAAGCGTCGGCCCAGAAAGGGGACAAGATGGGGGCGGGCCCAATATTCTTTTGGGCCAACGGAGATGCCGGCCCATTTAGGGAATCCTGCGGGGAAGACGCTTTGACCCCCGCGTGCGGCGCGCGGGGAACCGCTCCGGTTTCCGCGCCTCGTGGAGGGACGCAATCAGTTACGAAAAACCGAGCCGTCCCCCACGACCGCGCGACGCACGAAGCGCCGCAGCTTTTTCGAATTCTTTCCAACCTTTTAAATGCTCCGCCGCCCGTATGTCTCTACTTTTCCACGCCTTTCGCGACTTCGTCTTCTTCCCTGCGCTGTCCGCCTCTGCTATGCCCTTTCGCCTCCCTGCTCAAAACTTTTCTTCTTTCTCTCTACGCCATACGCCACCATGCTGCCGGAGTCGAGAAGCTCCAAGCGCCGCTCCTCCCCGCCGCCCGCTGCCGCCTCCGGCATTCTCCCCCGGTCCCGCGTCCTTAACGAGGAGGCCATGGACAAGGTGCGGAAGATGCTGGTGCCGCAGGGAAAGAAGGGCTGGAGGGAGGTGCGGCCGGCCACGCATCCGCCGGCACCGGAAGATAACGAAATTGTCATCTTTTCCAACTTCGTCGCAGCGGGTCTGGTGTCGCCGTTCTCCGCCTTCTTCCTGGTGGTGCTGGAGGAGTATGAGATCCACCTGATCCGTCTCACTCCCAACTCCGTCGTCATGCTATCGATCTTCGCTCACCTCTGCGAGATGTTCGTGGGGGTGATGCCATCGGTAAGAGCGCCATTAGTTTGTGCTTCGGTCAGCAGGGAAGAGCCGGGGCTCTGACCGGAGGGAGACCACGGGGAGCTGCAATTTCCAACTCCGGGAGAAGGCCGGGGACTCCTACATTCCGCAGGAGACGCGAAACAAATGGGACGACTGGCGCCAGCAGTGGTGCTACATCGCCACTGATCCGCACCTTCGGCTGCAGCTTCCCGACGGCCCGGCGGAGCCGCACAGGAGGACATGGGAGTTCATGCCGGAGAACGACGACCTGCTACAGCCGGTGGTGGACCGGATCGCGCAGCTGCGGTCCATGGGCCTGACGGCGACGATGGTTGTCGGGGACTTCATCCGGCGGCGACCGGCGCCGCTATGGGAGCACGGTCATCCGGCCTAGATGTACACCGGTGTGAATGACATCGGCCGGACGTAGACCGGCTTGGCGGGGGAGCTTCCGCCCGACGCCATCAAGGCGCTGCTGCAGACCCTACTGGGCTCCGGAGCCTCCGCGGGCGCCGAGCTGTCCTGGCCGGATCTTCCGCTCTGCATTCAGGCACAGCGTGACGAGATCCGGGCATCCCTCCCCGAGTTCGACTCAAAGGGGGTGATGTCGCAGAAGGCGGCCAGGACAGCGCGGATGGCCCGCCACATGGTGCTCTCGAAGAGCGAGGGTGGCGATGGAGGCGGGTCGGGGGCCGGCGTTGCAGGACTTGGCTGTCCGGGAGGGCCACGAGTTAGCCGCCGTGGTGGCGGAGCATGTACTTGCATGCTATCGCAATCGAGACCCCCACTTCTCCTTAGAGCTGGCGAAGCTCGGGGTCGCCGAAGAGGGGGAGGAAGCCGCTCGCGAAGCCGTCCGCGAGGTCGCCGAGGAGATCGCCCGAAACTTCTCGCGGGACGACGACGATGACAATGATGACGCCGAAGACGACGCCGGCGGGGACTAGCCAGTCCCTTTGTATCTTTTATGTTTTTGCTTTTGCTTGAGGCCCGAGAGCCTCTGTAAAGGCTTTTATGCAATCTTAAATGCAGACTTGGCTCCACACTTTGTTTCGCTTCTTTTGCAAGTGCAGAGCGTGGACTTGGCTCCACTTTTTAAACTTGCTACTGATGCGACAATCGGTGCGGACTTGGCTCCGCACCTTTGGACTTGCTGAAGCTTTGAGGTTGAACTTGAGATTTGCTGAAGACGCGTCCGATTCATCCACCTGAGCGGGCCGACCCTTCGGGGGCGGCCCCGAGGACCCCCAGCCCCCGAGAGTTGGATGCGTCAAGGTCGTCCTTGAGCAGGCCGTGCCTCGGGACCCCGGGGACCCCGGTCCCCGAGAAGCGGAAGCCGAACGTGGACCACCGGGTGGAGAGCTAACTCCGGTGCTCAGGTCCACGCGCACTTGTGCGGGGACTTGTGCGGGGACGAGTACAAACACGGCTAGATATCAGTGGGTCGTTTAATCGTGATTATCTTTTTTACTCTGGTCTTGCTAACTTCCGTTCTTGCGTTGCGAGGATCCGCTGCGATGCTAACCATACATCTGTGAGGGAGCCCCCGAGAACATGTGTGAGCGCGTAGGATGCTCGGGCGGCTTTTGGCCGGACTGGTGCCCAGGGTTCGGAAACCAAGCGAGGCGACCAGGGCTTTGAGCTGACAACCCGGAACCTCCCCGTGACTCATATCGTTGCCCAGAAGCAAACCGCACCCTACGTTTTTGAACGGTGCAATGGATCCGACAACGCGAGAAACTACCCGTGGAGACAGTATGCAATTTTTTTTGGAGCCCAGGAGATAGCGGCAGGGAAACTTAGCTTATGAGTAGCAACGAGTGCCTTTTCTCTTGCTCTTGTATATTGATACTGGTTTCGTCCTTAGTCTCTGCCTTGATATTGGCGATGACACTCAGGAGCTTCGCCATAGTTTATCTGTAAACTTCGTAGGCGGTTATGATACTTTGTGGGCAAGGATGCCTCTTCCTGAGTCTTTTCAAGGCTTCCCTTTGTCAGGACCCACTGGTTTTCGAATCAGCCATCTGGTCCCGAGCACGAGAGGTAGGGTTATCCGGACACTCTGAGACTTGGTAGCGCTCGGGGCAATTGACCAGGCCGAGCACCATTGGCCAGGGGCTTGTTTGCCCTGACTCGGGGGCACTCGGGGTGCGATTGCCAGGCCGAGCGCTGACGGCTCATCACCAGAGGCCAGATCACCCCGACTTCTCATGCCCCGACTAGTCGGGACCTACTCGCACAACGGGGACATGGGGGCCTGATACTCGCGAAGCGACCTCCTTGCCGACAAGCGAAAATATAGATAACTTAACAAGAAACAGGGTGAATACTGCTATCGAAATAGCTTACATGCTATTCCTGAGAAAAACTTATAATACTACTAACGTAGTTTATGATGCAAGGGAGCCCCCGAGTGTATATGCAAGCACACGGGCTACTCGGGCGGCCTTTGACCGGGCTGGTGCCCAGGGTTCGAAAACCAAGCGGGGCGACCAGGGTTTAGGCGACGAACCCGGAACACTCCCTAGACTTGTTTTTGCTACTCGTGGGGCTGACCTGAAGTGTAAACAAAAACTTACCCGGGTCATTCACGGATAAAACTTGCGCAGGTGCTCGATATTCGACGCGTTGGATAGCGGCATACCATCCTCCGCGGCCAGCCGGACTGATCCTGGTCGGGAGACACCGGTCACCCGGTAAGGGCCTTCCCACATGGGTGAGAGTTTGTTCTTTCCTTCCCGCGTCTGGACGCGGCGAAGTACTAGATCCCCGACCTCTAGTGACCGGGCCCGAATATGGCGCTGATGATAGCGTCTCAGGATTTGTTGATATCTGGCGGCACGGAGGGCAGCTCTGCAACGGTGCTCTTCAAGATAGTTGACGTCTTCGTGCCTTCTTTGCTCTTGATCTCCCTCCGAGTACGCCCCGACCCGAGGAGAGCCAAGGAGATCTCGGGGGGAGGACTGCTTCCGCCCCGTACACGAGGAAGAAAGGAGTCTCTCCGGTCGCTCTGCTTGGAGAGGTCCGATTTGACCAGAGGATGGCAGGGAGCTCGTCGACCCAACCAGCGCCACACTTCTTGAGTCGATCAAAGGTTCTCGTCTTGAGCCCTTTGAGGACTTGCGCATTGGCGCGCTCGACCTGTCCGTTGGCGCGCGGGTGGGCGACCGAGGCGAAGCAGATCTTGATCCCGATGGACTCGGAGTACTCAAGGAAAGCACCGCTTGTGAACTGTTACCGTTGTCGGTGATAATCCGATTAGGCACTCCAAAGCGGCTCACGATCCCTCGGATGAACTTGATCGCTGTGTGCTTGGTGATCTTGATGATTAGCTCCGCTTCTATCCACTTAGTGAACTTGTCGATGGCGACGTAGAGGTGCTCGTAGCCTCCGACCGCTCGGGGGAACGGACCGATGATATCCAGCCCCCAGACCGCGAAAGGCCATGACAGGGGGATGGTTTGGAGCACCTGAGCTGGCTGATGAATTTGCTTGGCATGGAATTGACACGCTTCGCAGTGTCGAACCAGCTCGGCGGCGTTCTGGAGAGCAGTTGGCCAGTAGAAGCCTTGCCGAATGGCCTTCCCGACCAGCGTGCGGGATGATGCGTGGCTCCCGCACTCACCCTCGTGGACATCCGCGAGCAAGTCACGGCCTTCTTCCCGGGAGATGCACCGTAGGAAAACGCCATTGGAGCCGCGCCGGTAGAGTTCCCCATCTACCAAGGCGTAGCGCCTTGCTTGGCGCGCGATCCTTTTAGCAGTGGCATCGTCCTCGGGGAGGAGGTTTTTCTTTCAGGTATCCCCGGATCTCAGAGATCCAGGAAGCTTTCTGAGGATAGGTGGCGAGCACCAAGTGCTCGCCTGGCGACGGCATCCTGACAGGATTCCCCACTGAAGGTGCCGCCTGGGTAGGCTCGCCTTGGCGCGAGGTTCCCCCTTCGTCTTGGTCGGCGGCTTTGACGGACGGCCGAGAGATCCTTTCTTCAAAAGCCCCAGCCGGGACTGGTTCCCGAGAGGACGCCAGTCGTGATAGGTAATCGGCGGCTTCGTTGTAGCGGCGCGGGACATGTTGGAGCTCCAACCCGTCGAACCGCGGCTCCAACCTCCTGACTTCGCTCAGGTATGCCGCCATTTGGGGATCCGAACACTGGTACTCCTTGGACACCTGGTTGACGACTAGCTGGGAATCGCCTCTGACAAGAAGTCACCGGATGCCGAGGGACGCGGCGGCACGGAGCCCTGCGAGAAGTCCCTCGTACTCGGCCATGTTGTTGGTGGCGCGGAACAAGAGTTGCACGACATATTGGAGCTCTTCACCTGTTGGGGAGGTGAGAACCACTCCAGCCCCTGCGCCCTTAAGCGTGATGGAGCCGTCGAAGTGCATGGTCCAGTGTTGGGTTCCTTCTTGCCCCGGATTGGCGGTTAGTTCTTCCCCTTCATCTTCAGGCACCGGCGTCCACTCGGCGACGAAGTCGGCCAAGGCTTTGCTTTTGACTGCCTGGTTGCTGACGAAGCGCAGATTGAACTCACCGAGTTCAATTGCCCACTTGACGATCCGGCCGGTAGCCTCCCGGTTGCGCAGGATGCGGTTGAGGGGGAAGGCAGTAACCACCGAAACCTCATGGGCTTGGAAATAATGCCGCAGCTTTCTCGACGCATCTTCTGGGCTTGAGGGTAGCATGTCTTGGCATCACGTAGTACTTCGCTAACGAAGTAGATTGGACGTTGCAAGACACGGCTTCTGACTGGAACTTCCCCGGGTAAGGCACCCGGGGGGAGTTCTTGGGCCTGAACACTGGTGACTGCTCGGGGTCGCCGGGGAGCTCGGACCCCGACCTCTCCATATTGCCAGGGTGCTCGGCCCCTAACTTAGACTCGTTGCCTCTCGGGGGCTGCTCGGGTTTGTCAGGGAGCTTGGGCCCCGACTTCTCGGTACTGCCAGAGAGCTCGGGCCCCGACTTCTCGGGACCGTTGGAGAGCTCGGGCCGGATAGCTTTTTCCCTCGTGGGAGGTGTTGGGAGCTCAGACCCGACCTCTCGCTCGACCACGAGGACAGCACTTATCACCCGGGGGGTAACCGAGAGGTAGAGGAGCAGAGGCTCCTCGGGGCTCGGGGCCACTAGGACCGGGGGTGAAGTGACGTACTTCTTGAGGCTGCGGAGGGCTTGCTCGGCCTCCGGGGTCCACTCGAAGTGGCCCGACTTCTTGAGGAGCTTGAACAGGGGCAAACCTCGCTCCCCAAGCTTGGAGATGAAGCATCCCAAGGCGGCCATGCAGCCCGTTAGGCGCTGCACGTCCTTAAGACGAGCCGGCGGGCGCATCTGGTCGATGGCCCGGATTTTCTCGGGGTTTGCCTCTATTCCCCGGTTCGAGACCAGGAAACCGAGGAGCTTGCCTGATGGGACCCCGAAGATGCACTTCTCGGAGTTGAGCTTCATGCGAGTACTGCGGAGACTGTCGAAGGTCTCTGCCAGGTCCTCGATAAGCATCGCTTGATCCCTTGTTTTGATGACAAGGTCGTCGATGTAGGCCTCGATATTCCGACCTAACTGGGATTGCAGAGTAATACGCATGGCACGCTGATATGTGGGCCCAGCGTTTTTCAACCCAAAAGGCATGCGAACATAGCAAAAGGTCCCCGCAGGGGTTGTAAATGAAGTTTTCTCCACATCCTTTATCGACATACTAATCTGGTGATAACAGGAATAAGCATCTAAAAAGCATAAAAGGTCGCATCCCGCAGTGGAATCGACTATCTGATCAATGCGAGGTAAAGGAAAAGGATCTTTTGGACATGCCTTATTGAGGTCGGTATAATCGACGCATATCCTTAGCTTGCCGCCGGCCTTCAGAACCACGACGGGGTTGGCGAGCCAGTCCGGGTGGAGGACTTCTCGGATGAAACCAGCAGCGAGAAGCTTGTCGACCTCCGCCCGGACGAACTCTTGACGTTCTGGTGCTTGACGGCGCACCTTCTGCCAGACGGGCCGCGCGTCGGGGCGCACAGCGAGGCGGTGCTCAATCACCTCCCTAGGGACCCCGGGCATATCCGACGGTTGCCAAGTGAACACTCGGCATTTGCCCAGAGGAAGGCGACGAGCGCGCTTTCCTATTTGGTGGCCAGGCGGCCGCCGATCTTGACGGTCCTGGACGCGTCTTCACCAAGGATCACCTCCTTGATGGGGATGGAGTCGTCGGGGGCCACCTTGACCTTGGTCGGGGAGGGCCCGAGGACTCGAGGAGCTCGACGATGTCGTCGACTGCGACAGCAGTGGATGAGAATAACTGCTCGGCGCAGAAGACGGAGCTCTTCAGGTCAGCCGGCACCGTGATGGTGCCGTTGGGCCTGGGCATCTTGATGGTGAGGTAGGCATAGTGAAAAACCACCATGAACTTGGCGAGCGCCGGACGGCCGAGGATACCGTTGTACGGGAGGTCGAAGTCGGTGACGTCGAAGACGACGCTCTCCGTCCGGAAGTTGTCCCTGGTCCCGAAGGTGACCATCAGGAACACTTGCCCATGGGGTACCGTGAGGCCTGGAGTGACGCCATGGAAAGGCATCGTCGGTTTCAGGCGTCCGGCTGGCATCTGCATTTTGCTAAACACCTTGGGGAACAGGAGGTTAAGGCATGCGCCCCATCGATTAGCATGCGAGTTACCTTGATATTGCACATCGTCGGGGAGACCACCAGCGGGAGATGGCCCACACCCGACGTGCTCTCGGGATGATCCGAGTTGTCAAAGGTGATCGGGGTCCCCGACCACTTGAGTGGTCGGGATGCACCGGTACTCGAGGTAGCTGAGCATACTTCTCACGCCATTAGCTTGAATTGGCGCCAGGAAGCGTATGTCGAGGCGCCCCCGTTGATGCATGCGACGGCCTCAGGTTCCTGGAACCCGAGACCATCCTCCTCGCCGTCGCGCTTGTCGCCACCGTCTTCGTGGCACTCTTTGCGCTGAAGCTTGTTCTTGTCGACAAGGAACTTCACCGTCCAGCACTCCGAAAGGTCGTGCCGGTCGGTGTGATGAATCTGGCACCATCTGCCGGCACCCCGGACAGGGGCCCGGGACGGCTTCTTGTCGCCGCTCGCTTCTTCGCGCGGCGGCTTGCGCGCTTTGGCCTCGGCTGCCGCGGCAGACTCGGGCTTGCGCTTCTTGTTCTTGCCCTCCCGCTTCCCAGAAGGATGGGAGCATGACGCGCCGTCGGCCGACGGCTGGTCGGGACGGGAGTCGTGCCACGCGCGAGCCTCAGCCACCTTGGCGCACTTGTCCGCGACTGCAAACAGTTCCGCCGTGAACTGGATGTCGCGCGTGCCCAGCTTCTCAAGCATTTTCTCGTCGCGCACTCATTGCCGGAAGGTGACAATGACTGCCTGAGGGGTAATCTTGGGGATGGTGTTGCGCACCTGGCTGAAACGCTGGATGAAGTGCCACAACGTTTCCCCTTTGCGCTGCTTGAGCGCGTGGAGATCACTCTCCATGCCAGGGTGCTCGAAAGTGCACTGGAAATTGGCCACGAGCTGGTGGCAGAGGTCCTCCCACGAGCCGATCGAACTCGAGGGGAGGTTCATGAGCCATGAACGGGCGGAGCCCTTCAAGGCCATGGGGAACCAGTTGGCCATTACCTTCTCATCCCCCCTTGCCGCTCGGACGGCGGTGGTGTAGATCTGGAGAAACTCCTCTGGGTGGAACTTGTCCGACCAGTTGACGCGGCGAAGGTCCGGGGTGAAAGCCTGGCAGCCTGCTCCGTAGAGCAGCGTGCCGGCGTTCGCCACCGGCTGCGCCCGGGGGCGCACTGGAGAGCGCTGATGGCTTGCGGCAGGGCCGGAGGAGGATTGGCCCTCATCTGCCCAGGCTGCGTGCTGCCTCTCCTGGTGGCGCTCGATAGTGACGCGGGCGTCTTCATCCTCCCTCTGCCGATCGAGCCGATGACGAAGATCGGGGCAATGACCACCAGGGGAGGCGACAGAATGATGGGAGCCGCGGGGTGGTTCCCTTGCTCCAACGCGCGATGGACGCGGTGGGAGTGGCGGCGGCGATGCTGCAAGGCCGGCACGGGTGTCGCCACGCCTGGAAGAGGTGTAGGAATTCCGGGCCGCCTCCTGACGGCGAGCGGTGGCGACCAGGTTGGTTACCTCCTGGAGCAAAGGGCCCACAGGAGATATTCCTTCCACCTGGACGGGAGGATGCCGGAGGAGAAGCTGCGTAGCGTGGAGCGCGCCGGCGGCCTCTCCTAGCGGGTCGAAGTCCAGCCGGCGCCGTACCGGCTGGGGGATCTCGGCGACAGAGGGATCGGCTTGTGCCTCTCCTTCCGCCGTATAACGGGACTGCGACGGCGAAGCATCTGAGGCCGAAGTGCCACTGGACGCAGCGTGGTGCCCTTCCATGAGCGTTGGCGCTGATAGCGCTGAGGGTGAATGTATGGAAGGAGTCGGCAGCCGATGCCTCCTCCTCCGGGGACGTGGCTGTTGGCCGGCCATGAAAGATGTAGCTTCGAAACCTTGACCTCCCCTACCTGGCGCGCCAGATGTCGATATGTAAACACCGGTGTCGGTGATCCGGGAGGACCCCCCTTTTGTGATTCGGCCGGGGAGGTGCTGGTCCGGAGCTACATGATCGTATTAAGCAGGCTTTAGATGTTTGGAATGTGACTAGAGATTTACCCAGGTTCAGGCCACCACGGAGGTGTAAAACCCTACATCCTGCTTTGATGTGTGTATTGATGTTTGAGAGATTACAGAGGTAGCCCGAAACTCGATTCCAGGGAGCTCCGATGTTCTTACTTTAGCTAGCTCGAGAAGAGTTCAGTCTAAAAATGGATCCAGCCCCATTGCATGGCCTCGGTTCTCCCCTTATATACCTAGGGGCTTACCACAATGACTGAAGGTGCATTAAATGCAGCGGGCACGCTGCTTACGTAGGGGGCGTGGGCACGCCACGCCGGCCGCCGAAGGCTACTGCGGAAGAGATGTTTGTTGATATGCCGTCCTTGGAAAACGGGTCTTCATGATGGGTTGAAACGCGCCGGTGAAGACTTAACAGGCAAGCTCCCTGCCACGGCTCCAACCACCCGGGTCCCACGGACCAAAGGGGTGCACCTGGGCATGCCGTACCACGCCCGAAAGTCAAAAAGCATGTCAGATGATAACTGACAGACCTTATCACGCCGGTGGACGCCCGCTTTGGGCCTGGAGTAGGCACGTCTGTTGACAGGCATTAAACCCACCGGACAGGCATTAAATGCGCCCGATGGGACACGTGGAAAGGGCTCGCCTGGGCCCTACGGAGGGCGCCGCGGGACTCCCGTCAGGTGTACTGGTCGAAGGACCCACGAGGACTGCTCGGGGAAGGGCCCCCGAGGGGTGCTCGGGGCGCCTTGCCACGTGGCACCGAGGAAGAAACAAGAGGTGCTCGGGGGTTCCCGAGCTCAGGGACCCCCGAGCCCACAACTTCGCCAGCTCGCTGCACGTGGGCCACTTGACCAAACCAAGAGGGGCCAAGCGGACACAGTACTCGGGAGGCAAGCCCCCGAGCGCGTATTCTCGATTCTCACGCCCTTGGCGACGTGGCGTCAAGTTTGGCCCTTTGCTAACGGCTTAGTGAACCCTAGTTCCCGTACCGCCGACATATACACTCTGCAGAGGTGCACAACTGTACCCACAAACGACCAATAGTCGTGGTGTTCACGTCGTCACATGCACAACCAGACCGTAAAGTCACAGAGCCATTTCACCGCCCGCTCGGTTATACTCCGCGTCGCAGTCCCGCATATTCAGGCAAGGACTACCAGTCTTATGTTGATACTTCGGATACAACGTTTTATGGATAGCTAAAGGCTAGCGCCACCTTCCCAACAGTTGATATTTCGGATACAACTATTGAGGTCTTCCTTTCCCGGAGGAGTATAGACCTAGGGTAAAGGGTACTTTAGCTCAGCCCCGCCCATACAGGGTATGTGGTATGCACGATCACTATGGCTCTTAAGCACAATCGATCATTGGTTGCATTAACCTTATATGAGACATTCCTATGTGATGAAATCCACCTTCCAATGTGCCTTCGGCACCCTTTTCAGGATTTCACCACCCACCATGATCACACCCAAAAACTGGCGATCAAAATAAAACAACAATTGCTTGATCTTTAGAAAATAGGTTTTCATTTTGTGCATGTTATAGACGAGAATGAAGTTTTGGAAAACATTCTCAACGGATATGAACAAGAAACTGGACTTGCCTGGTGACAGATAGGTAATGGAGTTCGACAGTTCTGCCTGCTAAACTCTGGCTTCTAGCAAAGAATAATAATAAAGTACGATAAGGACTTAAATGATTCCAATTATGATGCAAATGATATGGCATTGCATGCATGAAATGAAAATATATGCACTAAAATCTATCTAAGGAATTTAGATATTTCCTCAAAGATTTAAAAATTTACTTAAAGAATTAATGAAGATTTAGTTATTTCTTACATAACATGAACCAGTCCAATATTCAATTTATTTTATTGGAAATTTGATATTGTCATACCATTTTCCTTCTAATTGATTTAGGGAATTAAGTAAGAATTTTTAAGAAACTAACTTAGGGTTTTACTTTTCTTCTTTTAGAGAAAGGAAATAATGCTTTTGGCTTGATTAAAAGAATTTATCCGCTTATTCCCCTAATTACTAATATTGCTAAATTTTTCTTATTTCTATTTACTTCTATTTCCTTCATTATTTCATTTTATTTTTTTTATTTTTTACTTTACCTAATCCTATAGTCTTGGGTCCATTAGGCCCATTCGGTTCCTACTTTAACCTATCTTCCTCCTCACTCTCTTCTTCACCCAAAATTCCTCAAATCCCTAACTCTACACCCGCACCCCTATTTCTCTCTCTCTCTCACCTTCGGTTCCACCCAACCGAGAAATCCCCTTTGCCTCAATGCTGCCGCCGCTGGTGGTCTGCCGTTTTCGGCCTTCTCCTTCTCGCATCCGCCGCCGGCGTCTACCCCAGTCTGCCGCCGTCGCCTCTACTTGGTCCAGCGCCAGTGATGGTGCCTTCTGTTTTTGGGGCCTCCCCTCCGTGCCGTCGCCACAGCCTCACCTCGGCAGCCTCCGCCTTGCCTCGGTGCTACCCCGACACTCCGTCACTGCTGCCTCACTCCGGACGCCACCGTCCCATGCTCGGCCGCTCCAACCACGGTCGTCACCACCGGACGGCGGTGAGTTGACCGCACCGCAACCACGGTGATGCACCACCTCCAGGTAAGTTCTCGGTTCCCTTCTTTACTTGCCTACTTCCCAACTCATCTATTTCCCCAATTTGCTCTAGGTTCAATTGTGCTCGGCACAGTTGGAATTGGGGATTTTGTTTCTAGGGTTCTTCTTCGGTTACACTGATTGTGATGTTTATCTAAAACTGATATGAACGGACACTGCACTCAACCCCTTTTGGAATATATGCTATTGTTTGGATATATATGTCTCCATCAGTTTACTGAACTGAAAAGAACAGAAGCTACATTACTGTTACCTTCTTGTTTGCTTAATCTATGATGCTAGAATTTGATAAGAACAAATGCTTCATTTGGCTTAGCTTACTTCTGTGATGGCTTTTATCTAAGAATGATTTAGAGAAAAGGATACTTTTCTGGTAAGAACAGATGCTACACAAGTTGCCTTAATGAATGATGCTTTCTCTGAAAGAATATGGAGAAGGTGATCAAAACTTGATAAGAACATATTTTCTACCAGAGTTGCTTATTGGTTGCCTTACTTTGCGATGGTTAAAATCTCTCTCCGCGAGAATTTGAGAAAGGCTTACAAAACCTGATAAGAACAGATACTACTTAAGTCGCCTATTCGGCTACCTTAATTAACATGATGATTATCATTTTTCTGAAAGAAGGACTTGAGAATTGGTATCCAAAAATCTGATAAGAATAGATGATTACCAATGTTGCCTAATTTGTTGCCTCAAGAAAAACCTAATGATGAGTTTAAACTGAAGGTCCCTATCTATCCTGCTAAAAGGCATGTATGAATATAGGGTTGTATGCTTTCCAAGGTTTTTACCTTGTGCTGGATGGAACAATAGTAAACTTGTTCCTACAGTCTGCTGAGGTTGCTCCTAAGCTAGTTGATGTTTGCCTCCTATCCTTTGCTTCGGCTACTGCTTCTCTCCCTAAGCTCCTTCTTCTCCCTTCTCTCTGGTTCTTTTGGACCTCCTGGGGCTTGCCTTCTCAATGGCTCCTGCTTTTGTTCCCTTTGCTCTCACTGGTGGTCTCTATGAAAGTTGTGATGATGCTAACTCAACTTCTCAGTGCTCTAATGTGATAGCTGCTACTCTTGTGGTTGGACTACTACTACTGGTCGATGGCTACTAGCATTGGTACTACTACTTCCCCATGGTTCTGGTTTTGCCTTGCTCCTTACTCAAACTAGCTCACCCGAGCTATTCAGTGGTACTCATTTGGCCACCTTATGCTGCCTGGTTTTTGCTACGTGGCTGCACTAGTACTCCTTTGGATTACTACAGAGGTTTTTGCTTGATTTTTTTGCTGCCTTACAAGCTAAGTCACTGCAGCCATTTTCTGAGGATTGTTGGATATATCTTCGGTGAATGACTTATGAGTCAAGGAAATTTGACTTTGGTCAATTGGGATGAATTTGGCTGGATAACTATAGTTGGGTGGCTGCCTTATCTCTTCAATTGGTTTATAAAACCATTTTTCAGAATAAAAACTCATGGAGGCAATATAGTTTTAGGATAAATAAAATTATTTTACCCTCTCACCCCTCTTTTCCATATATATAATTATAGTAGGTTTGTCCAATACGGGCCTTAGCCAAAGTGGCCCTTGGACAATTTTGAAAACAAAAACGTTTTACAAAACTATTTTTGAAAACTAAAAATTATTTAGATCATCGGCACTAATTTGCCCCCGCAGTTAACCTTGCGGATGTCGGTGGAACTGTGCCGGTAAGACCACATTAATTTCAAAAATCATTTTTGAATTTTTTTTGCCTCCTACAGCAACGGCGCGACTCCAACGATCGCGAGTACCTATACTCGATGACCTAGGATGACCGCCAACATTTTTGAAGAATCTTGCCCCTTCGGCTCTCGGCACTTCGCTACAGCTCAAGATTTGAAGATTTGAAGATTCAAGAATTAGGGTTTAGATTTTGTATAGGTAGAATCTTAATCATGTACTTTTCCATTTCTTCTTCTTTATTCATTTTGTAATAATGTTATATCATTAACACTTGTAATATTTCTTTAATCAATAAATTTTTAATTTCAATCATATTCATTTCCAATGCATATGAGTACGGAATGCCATGAGTAATGTGTATGCCATGAATGCACAACAGATTTCCTCCCCCTCTCGACTTAGCTCACGATGTAGCTCGATAGGTTCGGATCAACTCAGCATCGTGAGTTGATCTGACCCCACCTCACGATGCTTACCCTAACCTAGAAACTAGGGTTCTCACAATAACTCATTTAGATTTCTATGCAACACATCCAGTACACCATACATTGTGTACAATGCCCGCGTCACGCCTCAACGGCAACAACTCAATGCCTTGCCATCTCCTCCTTGTCGCTACCGCGAGCAACGATAGCCTGCCCCAAGGTGTAGCAGAAAACACCTCCGCCAGGACAAGCGCAACTTCAATCTGCCTTGCTCTAATACCAATTGTTGGCTTTTGGCCAAAAGATCAATCACATGAAACAAATTGTAAAACACATGATCACAAATACTTTGCCCAAAGCACCTTTCGTGCCTGTTTTCTCTTTATTTCTTCTCACAAATCTGATATAACTGTATAGCCTACATGTGTATATATACACAACTTAGGCTGTCTGTGCTATTACCTATAGGTGCTACTACCTAACTAGCAGCCAGCAACTGCACTTGCACGTAGGGTGCACGCGTGCAATCGTGCATGTGGTCGATTCGCAGCTAGGTTGATTAACTTGGATGTAATGTTTCCTCCATCTGTGTTGTTTGTGCTTTTATTTGGGAACTCTTAATTTGTGCATGGTGATCGATCGATTTCTTATTTCTCGATGGTGTTGTTGATGAACCGCAGTTTGCTTGAAGAGTTGTAGGTCACTGTGGACATAGAATAAATCTTGCTTACCTGTAAGAACTTTATATCATGGGTGCACTCAAAATTGCATTTTTGCCGTTATTGTTTTTGGCATTTGCAGATCTGATGGCAATTGTTCTAGTGCCAATCCAAAGGTAGGATATTGTCTTTATCCATTTCTAACTGGCGCAACAGGGGGTTGACCGAAAGGAAATGGCCATTATGCTCTTCGCAAGAACTAGCAGGGTGGTCTGCTTATTTGCTGGACTAGATTTACTATATGTTGTTATATTTTGTATTATTATTTTTAGTTATTGTCTCCTATCATCAACTATCATTCAATTTTACTCCTCACTATGTTGGATTTGATGTGACATTCAAAATACATAATTTTTTATAGTGAAAATACATCTTGAAGAAACATGATCGGAGTTTGGTAGAAATCTTTTCATTAAATATATTACATTGTTAGCCTTGAAATTACCTTTTCAATAACAGATATTATTTATTCATATCTATTGTTCTCTATCTCCTCTCTCTCTCTCTCTCTCTCTCTTTCTTTCTTGTGCATTTCTGTTCTATTCTCTAGTATTGCAATTAGGCAGCAAGGTGAGCCCCTTTGTGTGTGACCACGAAAGCCGACGACATCGAGGTACACGGCCCGCCGTGCAAAACCATAAACTTTTATTCTAATCACTATATTCTCTTTCACTCATCATCACCTTTTTAGTGTCTACCATTCCCACTAATAAATTTTTGAGAAGTTCTCCACCAAGAAATAAATCTAAACATCAATCGTTCATACCTTTACCTTTAATTACTGTCATCCACCCGCCTCATCATTGACTGTTGAATTATTGAATTATTTAACTAGTGCAATATCATGTCTTCATATGTTCTCATGCATGCTCTACTTACTCACATGCCTCTACCGCATGCTCATCTTGTCAACGAAAACATTGAAGCATACATCCTCGTCATCCTCAAGCCCACTCTTGACTAAACCACCTATCACACCCTAGCATCTTGTGGCGCCCAAGAATTGTGCCCAACATGTGCTCTTGGACCCACATGCATTAGAGTGACTTAGGTAGCCATAATAGCAAGCTCCTTTGCGAGAACCTAAACCTCAGTGGTTCATTTACTGTCTCTTGATCAAACTATTCTAGCTCTCTAAAAACCATCTATAGGGGTGTATCACCGCTAGCCTCGTCTAGCTGCATCTCACCACCATCAACGGTTTGTTTGGCAAGTCTACTTTGAAGCTTGATCCCCTGCTACCTTGCTATCGTCTCATGACTTACCTCACGACCTCAATGGCAACGTGTTCATTGGTGTATATTCATCATAAATTGCTAAAGCATTCTTTGTCACTCATTCTCAGCATAGCTTATCCTTCCCTGCGTGCCTATGTTGTTTTGCATCAACTTATTTTTTTAGTACAATTAAACCGACTCATAACATGCTTAATGTGATTTGTTGCTTATGAACTTTGCTACCGTGGAGACACCACCGTTTGTCACCTTTATGTGATACACTCTATCACACACATAGAACATTGGCTTATACAATTCAGTCCTTATACATGCATATAATCTTTAATTCTTTCAATATGTCTCTTCTTTGTCACTTCTAGCCATCATGAATTCTACCAATTGTTGCCATGCTTTTCTTGTCTAGCGGCCTCACGCCTCTGTTCTACTTGACATTTTTCCTATATTGTCAAACCATTACACGTTGATACATCTACTGCATGCTTTCTCTTTGCCCATTGGTAGAAGTAGTCCATATATTTTTATCCATCCAATGCATGCTACGTAGACATGGTTCTCTATTACTACATATTGCATGCTATCAAATGGAAAATAAACTATTATTTTAATTTTAATGATTTATTCTGTATTTTAGTTTTATGTTGAACTTCATATATAAGTTTAACTATTATTTTTTATTTAATATTAATTCTAAAATTTAGATATTTAGGAAAACATAGTCGTATTCTTTATCCATATAATATATATTGGAATGCTACTATTTATTTAAAATTAACTTTGAAATTCAATTTAAGGAATCGGAGTTGAATTTCATATATGTATATATAGTTCCAACTGTTAATTTTTATCAAAAAAATTCTGAAATTTAATTTAGGCAAATTAAGTTGAATTTCATATGTAAAGTCAACTGCTAATTTTCATTTAAAATTAATTTCAATTTTTTTCTATTTAGAGCAATAGAGTGTATTCTTTATTCACCTAATATATAAATCCAACTAGTAATTGATGGAAATAAAATTGTATTCTTTTTTCACCTAATAAGAGTTGTATCTACTATATCCACCTAAAGAGTTGTATCTACTATGGATTTCTAAAATGGAGCTATACTCTTTGTCCATCTAATAAGATTCATATACATCGTTATAATCTATACCCACCATGATCAACGCTGGAGATATTTTAGCATATGTGGATGAACATGGTGGCTTCTTTTTATGTCATTTTAATAGTATAATAGATAGAAAACATATGCTATGCGACTTGGAGGTGTAGATGTGATGAGACCCAATGATACTATGCCTATCAGTCAATGGCACGATAGCTTAGCGGTTTGCCACATTGTTTCTAGCTAACGAGAAGTGTTCGATTCCCACGAACAATAGACATGTTGGTGAATATTTATATAGATTTCCCACCATGATTTACCTGGATTTCTTCCCTTTAGGAGATTATTATCGAGAATTTATCATTCTTTACTTAAGTTCTTTGTTTGTAGTCCTATTTTGGCTGCTTGACTTAATTCGCTTAGCCCCCTTGGCCCTTGACTTAATTCGCTTAGCCCTTTTTCTTTCTCTTCACTATGATTTACCTGGATTTTCTCATTTAGGAGATTATTATTGAGAATGTATCATTCTTTACTTAAGTTATTGATTTATAGTCCTATCGAACTAACTGATTTTCACAATCTATTTCATCTAATCGCGTCGCTAAGGCTTGGGCCCCTTTGGCCCTCCACTTAGTTCGCCTAGCCTCATTTCTTTCTCAATCTCTTGCCGAACCTAGCTAGTGAAGCGTCACTACTAGTTCTCTACTATCAACCATCTTTTCCCTCTCATATCGCTAGTCCTCTCTTGTAGCTTTGGTAATAGACAGAGACCCGCTCCACTTCCTCCTCACCTTCCTGACCCACTGACTAACCTCCGTTGCTTTCCTGCATACCATGTAGCAGTGCGTGACAACCTGGACGGCTCCATGCCACGCTCACTGGTACCACTATTAGTGAGATTATCAATAATGATGAGGACATGACCCGTTCGTATACAACCTGACGATGACATAGCACCCGGGTATCGTCAAGGAGGACAAAACTTGCCACTCGGGCATAGGGTGGGCCAGGCCGACTACTCAGAGTCCGACTACAACACGGGGGTGCATCATCGACTTGGAGTACAAGACATGGACACGTACCTGCCCGGAATCCCGGGTGGCAGTTGTAACCGAATAGGAAACATATCTGTAAGCCGATCCGGACTCTTGTAACTCTACCCCGGCCGCCTATATAAGGCCAGGTAGGGATCCCCGGATAGGTAGACAAAAAAGAATAGATCTCTCAGATCATCTGATCATAGGCATAGACACATACCCTCATACGGGATACCATCAATATCATCCACCAAACACAGGACGTAGGGTATTACCTCTTCTCGAGGGCCCGAACCTGTCTAAACTCTGTGTCCCATGTGCACCCATCTAGATCTGCTACTCGTACACCGCCCCATATTCAGTATTGCCGGAATAATACTCCGACAGTTGGCGCGCCAGGTAGGGGCTGTGCGCGTAGATCCATCTGAACAGATCCAGATGGGTTTCTTCAACAACGACGGTGACTTTGTTCCGGGCCAGGTCATGAGCTTCGACCCCCGGACCTCCGCCGCCACTCCAGGATAAGCTCTCCGATTCGGAAAGCTCGACTTCATCGCCGACTTGCTCGGCAGGCTCTACCTCGGCGACTCGGCTTCCAGCCAGTTGACCGGGGGTTTCATCGCCGACTCCAACGCCGACTTGCTCGGCAGGCTCTACCTCGGCGACTCGGCTTCCAGCCAGTTGCCCGGGGGTTTCATCGCCGACTCCAACGCCGACTTGCTCAACAGGCTCTACCTCTGCGACTCGGTTTCTAGCCAGTTGCCCGGGGGCTTTGTCGCCAGCTTCATCGTCGACTTGCTCGGCAGGCTCTACCTCGGCGACTCGGCTTCCAGGCAGTGGTCAGGGGCTTCATCGCCGACTGCATCGTCGACTTGCTCGGCAAGCTCCACCTCAGCGACTCGGCTTCCAGCCAGTTGCCGGGGGCTTCATCGCCTTTAGTGCTCGGAACCTCATTCGAGTTGACTACTTCGGCAATCAACTCCAACAACCTGATCGCGCTCGAATCGAATCTACTGCTCGGGAACGTGTCTTCACCCGTCGAATAGAGATCCCGACTGGTCGATACGATCGAGTCCCTTCTACCCGTCCTCGACTACGACTCGGACGGCTTCAAGGGTTCGGGAAGCCACAATCCTTCTCGGGAGGACTTCATGGTGGACTCGGATGCGCCGTACGTTGCCGCCCGACTACACCCGGGGGCTTACCGACTGAAGGATAAAAACGGCAACCTTGTCACCAACGCTTGGAACATTGAACAGCTAAGTCGTTTCTATGCGTAAGCTTTGTACTTCCATATTTTAATTATGAATAAGTGAATAAATATTTCTTTGCTCCATCCGAGTAACTTTTGGGGTTCCCGACTGGCCCGCTATGCGCGCCCACGGCTACTCATAGCGGACACTCGGGGGCTACACCACACTGGGTGCGCCTAAACGCACTCGGGCTCCTCTCTTTCAACAATTATTTTAGTACTGTGTAAACAGCCCGGCGTTAACTCTTCGTCTTCGATCGCCGGTCTACGCCACAACCCTGCGCTACACGAGAAACAGCCCACGGCTAATCTCTACGCAATGGGGGCTACGACGGGTCGGCAAGAGCACACACAAAGGGCTAACTTATACATGAACGAATCTTTACGAAAGAAGAGATTAATAAACATGACACAAGTTCACCAAAACATGCAGAGTCACACTAGGACTTCCCGAGTACTTAACATGCATTTGCGAACGGTTCATGTATTTATTCCTACTTCCACAGGTTAGCGCGGTCGGCGAAGGCGTTTCGCTGCAACATAGACCTCCTCCTCCTCCATCAGCCTCGAGAAAATCATCAAGACCCTCCGCTCGGTTCCACGAACCGAGTGGAGGCTTGGGGGCTACACCCTCTGGGTGCACTGTTCGTGCCCCCAGAATGAAATCTACAATAAAGAACCTCTGTCCGACTGCTCTAGACAGACACCGAACAACTCGGGATCGAAGCACTGCAGCCTGTATTCTAGTTCTGACGTGAATTTCGAGGGTATTCCCCCAGAGGGACACTAGTTGGACCTGAGCCGCTCGGGATACCAGATACCACTCAGGAATTCAGTCGGGACTCATGAAGTTCTAAAGTCCCTCACATTCTCCCTGCAAGTGATGACGAGGCCCGCTCAGGCGGATGCCACTCGGGAAGCCTGCCTAGGGGAGAGGGCAAAAGCACTCGGCGTAACCAAGACAAAAATCAGCTACTCGGGAATCATAAAAACCCTCCACTCGGTTCCACGAACCGAGTGGAGGCTCGGGGCTACACCCTCTGGGTGCACTGTTCGTGCCCCCAGAGTGAAATCTATAACAAGACAAGGAGCCTCCGCCCGACTAATCCAGTCGGTCGAAGGCTCGGGGGCTACTGACGATGACATAGCACCCGGGTATCGTCAAGGAGGACAAAACTTGCCACTCGGGCATAGGGTGGGCCAGGCCGACTACTCAGAGTCCGACTACAACACGGGGGTGCATCATCGACTTGGAGTACAAGACATGGACACGTACCTGCCCGGAATCCCGGGTGGCAGTTGTAACCGAATAGGAAACATATCTGTAAGCCGATCCGGACTCTTGTAACTCTACCCCGGCCGCCTATATAAGGCCAGGTAGGGATCCCCGGATAGGTAGACAAAAAGAATAGATCTCTCAGATCATCTGATCATAGGCATAGACACATACCCTCATATGGGATACCATCAATATCATCCACCAAACACAGGACGTAGGGTATTACCTCTTCTCGAGGGCCCGAACCTGTCTAAACTCTGTGTCCCGTGTGCACCCATCTAGATCTGCTACTCGTACACCGCCCCATATTCAGTATTGCCGGAATAATACTCCGACACAACCACACTTGTTGTTCCTCCGTTTCCCATTTTGGCAACATGTGTGAATTATCAGATGAGCTCGTTTCTGTGAGTTAATTCTAATTTTATGAACTTCATGCTACTCCCTGAAGTGTGTGTTGCTATTATATTTAGGAATAAAATGCATGATAATATTTGGAGCAGCAAGATAATGATCAAGTTAAACAAAGGCAGATCCATGCATGGAGAGGATGATCTTTTATCGGCCTTCTACAAGACGTTGAATCCACCATGAAGCTATTCTGAATTTTTTTCGAAGAATACATGAATATACATCAATATTTCGGTCATCTACACTTAAAAAATATTTGGAAGAGTTATTTAAGTCTATGGTGCTGTGTCACTGATTCCTGGACCAGGCACATGTACTAAAATAAGCCTAAGAGGGGTCTAAGTAGGGTCCTAGGGGGTGGGAACCCCCTTGGACTAAATTTCTAGGGTTTCCACCCTCCTTGGACGTCCCTCCACCTATAAGTAGCTACCAAACCCCCTAGATCAGCTTGGATTTTTGATTAGTTTGAGTTAGCCATTGCTACAACTTCATGTAATCTCTTGTTCAACGAGAGCAACAGTTTACCACTATCGGAACCTCAACCTTTTTAGTAGTTCAATCCTATTTGCAAGTTTATATTATTATTTATCTTGTTCTTGCTTATTTTTTGATTGCTTGTAGGAATTGATCTTCATGAGCAGGTTGTTCGCGCTTCTAGCAAGGTCGATAATGATCTTGGAGTTGGTTCAGCGATTGTGAGGTGCAACGGTCATCGTACGGTTGCAGCCGGATCATGAGAGTTGCCTCCATAATCGACACTTACCATCTCACCAAAATATTGGGACACCCATTGTCACATCAAATGCCATCATCCGCTGTCTACGGGTGCCTCACATGACTCAAGCTCCTCTGCACTTCCCCTCTTCTTGGCCTTTTTCTACTCTGTTCTCTCCGCGCCACAGCTCGGCTTGCACTGAGGTTATATGCTTGCATAAGCCAATGAAGATTGTTGATGAGGACATGGCCCCCATGGATATACCTGCTGCCACCTCTACTTCCACTACTTCAAGTACATCCGCTGCTCGAGCTACAAAGAACAAACGACGGTTCGTCAAGATCGTCAAGAACAAGTGAGGATTCAAGTTTAAACTCTCGAGAGGAGGAAGGAATGGAGCTCATGTGTCCATGAAGATGTCTCCACATGAATTGATGCTGTACAAGGAGTCTTCTCACGTAACTTTTGGTCCAAGAAGTGCTAGAGATAGAGTTCCACAAGATTTGGACTCTGATTCGGATTGCTGAGATAGCCCTAACTTCAAACTTCTTTATCTCGAGCATACGGACTCCAATTTGGGTGATCTTAGACTCTCTGGAAAGCTTATCTCATGCTATTTTCAACCTGTCCAACCCCATATCCAAATTCCTTACGAGCCGATTGCAACAACCAAAACAATCTAAGACTGCCTCTGTAACAGATTACCTCTTGTCTTTATATACCCCCTAGGATTCTCTCTTTAGTTTCTGAGTTTCATTGAGTTGTTTAGCTACTGCTACATTATCACATTTACAAGTCGTGTAGGACTACCACCTTGTTTAGATTGCCAGTGGAATCCCAATATATTTTCTTCTATCTCTTGTGCCAATTTAATACTCGCAATTTCATATTGCAATTTATCATAGTTCTTGCTGGTTCTTCGGTTGCTTCGTTATTCAGGTTGATCATAGGAACTCGAACTTCGTTATTCAGGTTGATCATGCCTATGGCTAGGTCAATAACCATCGGAGGTTGGTTTAGCGATTGCTAAGGTGTACCATCGCGTACGGTATAGTTGGATCGTCAAGGTCAAACTCCACCGAAACGTTAGCTACCTTCGTCTCACCGAAAGATCGGGCCACTGTCTCATCAAGTGGTATCAGAGCTCAAGTTATTCGGTGAGAAATTTACCGTTTTCACACCTAGATCTGTTTCTACCAGTCATCCAGAAAAAGCCTAAAAAAATAGTAGATTAGTTTACCCGTTGTCCAAACTAATCTGAGCCTCGCAATTTTCATTGTAGTTCTTGCATTCTTGAACTTTTGCTGCACTGATCGTGTCAAGTTGCTGGTGTTAGATTGGTTCGTAGTCGAAATTTTTCTATTAGATCAAACCTCCTTGTGTTGCTTCTAGTTCTTCCTGTAGAAAATCAAAAAAGAGAAGAGGTGCTACCGTGGCATTGTTTTTGCAGCCAATTTCAGCCGCGACAACTCGTGCCACCACCCACCACTACCGCTCATCCATTACCTTGCGTCGCCGTACACTGCCACGCACCACCCACGCTACCACGCCCGCTGCCACCACTTGCCACATCAAGGTTCTGCTACCGCGGCACCATCTTGCTGCTGTGACAAGGTTCATCGCCACCGTCAAGCTCCTTGCTGCCATGGGCCAAGGAGAAGAACTAGTGCTGGTTACATCTTGGTGTTAGCTCTGGTAGATTGGATCTGACAAAGAAGAGGCAAGAGTCCAAGGGAAAAAGGAAAGTGAAGTTGCTTGAAGTTCAAATTGAAAGATAAAGTCTTGTCTTGTTTGATTCGGTCTCTATCTCTTGGGCAAGGAGTTGGCCAACCTCAAGGATTCCTCCACGACCTTAAGGAGGCCCCTAGATATCCATGTAGATTCGGACCAGGACTCAAAGTTTATATCGGTTTTGATTTGGATATCAAATTAGAGCTCAATTCGGACTAAACAAGGTGCCTAGAAAATTCAAAAAAATTCCAAAAAATCAGGAATAATTCAAGGAGTCCATGGATAAATTTTCAGCTCAATCGGACAAGTGGTTTGGGAGAACTCGCTGATTTAGTTTTTGCCTACTGCCACTTTCTTGCCGCGACATGATTTCTGCTTTTTTTTGCTGCCGCGGCAGCGTTGCAGCAGCTGGTTTTGATTACTTGAGATCTTTTGCTCCTTCAGGTATTTTTCTGAGGTATAAAAAGATTTAAAAATATAAAAAGAATAAGAAGCCACACAGAAGGCCACTGATTAAAAAAAATAAAATAAAAAAATCTCATAAGAATTCTTGCATTGCATTGCTTCATGAGCTTGTGATCTTTTGCCTCCATTGTTTCAGTATCTAGGCTTGGTTAACAACCAAAACAATCTGAGACTGCCTCTGTAACAGATCATCTCTTGTCTTTATATACCCCCTAGGATTCTCTCTTTAGTTTCTGGGTTTCATTGAGTTGTTTAGCTACTGCTACATTATCACATCTACAAGTCTGTAGGACTACCGCCTTGTTTAGATTGCCAGTGGAATCCCAATATATTTTCTTCTATCTCTTGTGCCAATTTAATACTCGCAATTTCATATTACAATTTATCATAGTTCTTGCTGGTTCTTCGGTTGCTTGCAGGAACTTGAACTTTGTTGTTCAGGTTGATCGTGCCTACGGTAAGGTCAATAACCATCGGAAGTTGGTTTAGCGATTGCTAAGACGTACCGTCGCGTACGGTATAGTCGGATTGTCAAGGTCAAACTCCACCGAACCGTTAGCTACATTCGTCTCACTGAAAGATCGGGCCACCGTCAAATCAATTGTTGCCGCCTTGGAGGACCGTGATGGCCATGGTGGTGAAGAAGATCTGGTTTGGTAATCCAAGATACCAAGAAAATGTAGCCAAATTATTTCGATCAATTAGGTTCGGTTTTGAATTTCAGTTTGTCTATTTTAGGTTGCACTTCTCATAAATTGAATTTCTATACCAAATAAACCGGACCAAAGTACCGAAGAAACCAAATGCACACGCCTTTACTGTCATCTAAAAAAAACTGCTATGGCGTGAATGTGTGAACGCACGAACTCTAGCTAGTGCGCGCAGGCGCGGACGGAGCACCGGCTCCAATAGGCGGTGATGGTTAGCTACCAATTGCGCGACGTAACTTGGGCATCGTGATGCTTTCCTCCTTTGGTCATGGGCTCATGCGTCGGTTTAACAGCACACGGCACCAGGCACTAGACTTTGTGCCGCGCTCACACCGACCGAGGAAAGCAATCCGTAGGGCCTCCAAGGGGTCCACCAATCGGAGATCACTGGTAGCGTCACGGCGCGGCTCGGATCGGGAACAGAACCTTCTGTTCCGAACCAATTGTGTTGCGTCCGTCCAACTCACATGGGAGCGGTTGACGTCGCGACTCGCGAATCCCCACTAGCGCCGAAAACGACGCGGTCACGCCGTGACGTGTGGGAAGAAGAACGAGAGCACCCGGCGCCAGCACAGCAGGCCGGTGAGACTGGCCGGCCATCGAGCCCGTACCCGAGCCCGAGCCAAGCGAGTCCCTCATGCGCACGCGCGCGCTTTCTTTCTTCTGTCCTACAACCTTCGATCAACAGTACAGTAAAAACATACAGTATGTAAGGAGGATTTTTTTAATCGATAAATCCTTTTTAGAACTTACAGTATAAAGTCAATCAGTAGTCCTTCGTATCTATAGCCTAAATAGACCTATTAAATCAAAAAATTTATAAAGGCCTAACTAAAATGATACTCCCTCCGTCCACAAATATAAGACGTACACGGAATTTTAGGTTCAACTTTGACCAACAATTAAGTCAATAATATTAAATTATATAATATAAAAATAATACTATTTGAAAATACGTTTGAATGTGAATCTAATGATACCACTACTATATCATATAATTCAACAGTATTGGTTTAATTGTTGATCAAAATTAAACTTAAAATTTTATATACGTCTTACATTTGTGAACCGATGGAGTACGAGAGAACCTTACCCCTGCATAGCCGTGCCACGACATCTACTCCTTCTGCCTCTGCCGCGACAAAAACCGCAAGCACTGTGCAGAGGATACGGGCAGATCGACGGCGCCGAGGCGGACGGATAAGGATGCGTAGCCGCGCGCCGCACGCCTCCCTCCCGTTAACTCTCCGCTCCGCTCCAACCGAGCGCCGTGAGCGACTTTAGTTCCGCATCCCAACGCAGGAAGCAACCGCAAGTCCGCAACCCCAAGCGCCGGAAGGAAGCGTGCCGGTTACAAGAAGAAAGCCCGTGCCTGGACTGGAGTGGAGCGGCAGGGACGGCTCGTACGTGCGGCTCCACAGATCATTGAGTGAAACACGCGCGCGCGGGGGAACGGGACGGAGATGGCGGCGGCGGCGATAGCGCGGCGGGGTGCAGCTCTGGCGCTGGCAAGGAGGGGGATGTGCTCCGCCTCGTCCTCGGCGCACGCGGCGGACCGCGCCGCGGCAGCGCTGTCGTCCGAGGAGCTCATACGAATGGAGCGCGACTGCAGCGCGCACAAGTATGCTCTCTTCTCTTCCCCTCTCTTGTACGCCCTCGCACACCGTGTGCCCGCGTGAATGCCTCTGTGGCAAGTTCGCCTCCCTGACGTGGTTCAGACAAATGAAGTGATTAGCTCATCAAATTGAGATTGCAGAAGCATTGTTCAACAGATTCTCGCATGTTACTGTGGATCCAGACTCCAATTTCTGTATATCATAGTACTGACAGTGACTGAACGGTGTCGCCTTTGTTTGGACTGAATTCACATTTACTTTGATACGTCCACTGGATTGGTTGCTCTTGCATTTGGTTGGGATGTAGATATTTCTTAGTATCTCTTTTGTTAGACAGGTGGGAAATTCTGAGGTTCTAAACTTTTACTGCAACTGCATGCCTTCGATTTTGATGATGCAGTTACCCATATTTTAATTTCGGAGCCCTTGCCGTGCTCTCAACATTTCACTGCCTGCAGCTACCATCCGATTCCCATGGTGTTTTCCAAAGGAGAAGGTTCACATATATTGGACCCTGAAGGCAACAAATATATTGATTTTCTCTCTGCTTATTCTGCAGTCAATCAGGTGATTTCCTCTGCAGTTAGACACTATAACTGAATGCTATTTAGTCTTACGCACAGATCGGAAGACATGACTGTTTAGTTGTTACACATTCTTTGAGACAACTCATTTATATGTACATAAACGATCTAGTTTTTTCAATTCTTTGTAGGGCCATTGCCATCCAAAAGTCCTAAGAGCTTTGATAGAACAAGCAGAAAGGCTTACACTGAGTTCCAGAGCTTTCTACAATGACAAATTCCCAATCTTTGCGGAGTATTTGACAAGCATGTTTGGGTATGAAATGATGTTGCCAATGAACACCGGAGCTGAAGGAGTGGAAACAGCTATTAAATTGGCAAGGAAATGGGGTTACGAAAAGAAAAATATACCGAATAACGAGGTATGACTTCACTAAAAATTACATGTTTCATTTTAATCCTAGTAGGTTCTTTCCCATATGGGCATGCACTTGTGCTTCATTGGATTTCTGACCTATAAATGCTAAGATGCTTAGCTTTGAAGTCAGCTCTGACTAGTCTGTTAACTCTTAAGGCTTCCTCACAAAAAATAAATAAATAAATAAATTCTTAAGGCTCTTCTTGGCACTGTCATGGATTATGACAAGCTTGTTTGCTTGAGCCTCTTTTAGATATTTTGGTGTTTGATTAGTTGCTTTTCTCGTAATCAAGTTGCAATTATATATATTATTGCGTTCTAGAACATATGAGATGAAATGTGATACAACATAGGAAAATTATCATATTTCATGTCTTGGCAAATGCATTGGTTAATATCTTGAGAAGCTGGAGATTCATTGATACCCTTTTTTTTTCAAATGTTTGGAGTTTTGCAGGCTTTGATTGTCTCTTGCTGTGGATGTTTCCATGGTCGGACTTTGGGTGTCATCTCTATGAGTTGTGACAATGATGCAACTCGTGGTTTTGGTCCTTTAGTTCCTGGCCATCTTAAAGTTGATTTTGGAGACATTGATGGGTTGGAGAAAATCTTTAAAGGTAGTCAACCCATTGAGCTAGACCAACCATATGCTACTTTTATTAGTGTGTGTATGCATGTTGACAAACACTATTTGGTTCAGAGCATGGAGATCGGATATGCGGTTTTTTTGTTTGAACCAATCCAAGGAGAAGCTGGGGTATGCATCTTTAAGTTACTGGTCTTCTGTTTTAAAATTTCTAGATCTCATCCTATATAGCGACAAATTAATTTCCTCCTAGTTAGCATTGCATGGTGGTACTGTGTCAATATCTAACTCAATTCAAGAATTTAATTGTTTGGAAGGGCTTGTTAGCTCTGGATGATAAGCACTTTCTTCAGTACATCTAAGAATACAACTAACAAATAGTGGATAGGCTTCAGCACATTTTCCAGCTTAATTATCAAAATGCACAAGATGTGGTAGCAGTAAAATGACCAACGGTAGAATAATAGTCTTGCAAAAGAAAACATAGAGCAATGGAACAGGTCCCAAGATGCTTTATGATATGGATGGACATAGGACATTAGGGGAATCCTTTCACTACGCACTGTCCTGGGTTACAAATTGCAAGTGATCAGATCCAAGCATTGCTGCTCAATCACCCTGCCTTATCTCGCTTCCATGGTTGGACAACATTTATATCTGGATATTTAAATTATTTGCCAATATTCAGGTAGCTTAATTCAGTTAAGAACAAAGAAACTCAAAGTGAGTAATTAGTCCATTTGCCAATTGAAGTGCTAAAATAAGCAGGGGCCAGTTTGAACTACAAAAATATGTGGCTTTTATGGTGCATGTATCCAGTTTTACTGTTATCATGATTGCTTAATGTCCTGATGTTCCCAAGTTTACAGTTATATCCTTTATGTTCTTACAACTTCTTGTAGGTAATAATCCCATCAGATGGCTATTTGAAAGATGTCAGAGACTTGTGTTCTAAGCACAACATTCTGATGATTGATGATGAGATCCAAACAGGCATAGCTCGAACCGGCAAAATGTTGGCATGCGATTGGGAAGACGTACGGCCTGATGTGGTGGTAAGTATCTTTTCTTGTACTGTGTTTTTCTCCTCTTCTCACTACACAAGTACCTGGCGGTGAGGTTTTCATTTTTCTCTAAGATACACAACTACAATTCTGACTGAGTATCTCAACTCTCCAGATTCTAGGCAAGGCACTTGGTGCTGGAGTAGTTCCGGTCAGTGCAGTTCTCGCGGATAAGGATATCATGCTGTGTATCAAACCAGGAGAACATGGGAGGTGTGAACTATTGTTAATCTTTCTTTTTTTTGATCCGTTCCAAAGCAAAGTTAAATGCAAGCTGATTCAATTTTGTCTTAACTGAGCATAAATGTCCACATGATGTCATCTAGTTTTGCCTATCGTACTTAAGGAAATTGCACTCTCCATGTGCAGCTGTTAAGAGATGATCTTTATGTTATGTTCAGATATATATTTTTTGTGTATGTCCTGTTTCTGAAATTAGTCTTATATTTGATCAATGGCAGTACATTTGGTGGGAACCCATTGGCAAGTGCTGTGGCAGTTGCATCGCTGAAAGTGGTCAAAGATGAAGGACTTGTTGAAAGGTACATTAATTTATTACAAGAAACTCCAGTAACTTGCTAGAACCGTCTCTTCTCAAATTTGCAAGATCATCTGCTATTTCGAGATATAGTTCTATGATCCTTTCTTCTTCTGACCATTTCTTGAACTGCAGAGCTGCGAAGTTAGGTCAGGAGTTCAGAGGTCAGTTACAAAAGGTTCAGCAGAAATTTCCTCATATTATTAGGGAAATACGTGGGAGAGGTTTGCTTAATGCAGTAGACCTAAGCAACAAAGCTCTATCCCCTGCTTCTGCATATGATATCTGCATCAAGCTGAAGGAGAGAGGCATTCTGGCAAAGCCCACACATGACACCATAATACGATTAGCCCCTCCCCTTTCAATTAGGTATGACCCCTATGCCCCTGTGCCGTCATACCTCGTTCTCTCATCATTCATAAATCTGCATGTAGTGACATCGTATTATTGGATAATGTTTGCTCACTGATCTCCAAAACCTACGGTTTTCAGTCCTGAGGAGCTTGCAGAAGCATCAAAGGCGCTCAGCGATGTGCTTGAGCATGACTTGCCACAGATGCAGAAGCAAATCAAGAAGCCAGAATCAGAAGCAAAAATACCAGTCTGCGATAGATGCGGCCGGGATTTGTAAGGGCAACTGATACATCCGAGCAGAGATGAGATAGCCACAATTTCAGAGGCGCCCATTCCCCCTCAGAATAGTAGAATAAGGAGTTCTCCCTGTGCCTAGCTCACTGTGGTATACTGCACGTTGCGTTGTCTATTCAGAAAATATGTCATTTGTTACATTGGTTGCAAATAAATGGAGTACATTCGTCGTGAATCTGTCCATCGATTTATCTACCATTCTCGTTATTTGCAATGATTTTGTGTATCCTTGTTTATGTTTCTATCACTACCGTGCTCAGCAGTCAGACAGTGAGCGATGACATAAATGTATAATACAGTTAGACAAGTAGAAAAGTATATATTTCACGCTGAAATGTAACGATGACGCTGAAAATCCTGGGCTAATGCTTGCCTGCTTGGTTAAATATGGTACTTGAAGTTTTGTTTCGTTATTTCCTGAATTGAGAGTAGTGAGGTTGCATCCGGATGGAAAGCCTGAAAGTTTCCTAGTCCTGCCATGAAGCGAGGGTGCAGTGAGGGCAGTAAAATCCAGCTCAGAAATGGTGCCGTCGTCCGTGTTCCCCTTGAGCTCAGGAAGAAGCAGCAGCTCGGTATCTTCGCGTAGCACATAGATTGACTTGAGGCATGCAACTGAAATGAATCTGTCTCCTTGTAAGTATGATTGGTTGCCATATAGGTTGAGATAGGAACTTTTGACTTTCTGATTATTGCTTTGAAGAGGAAACTTGTGATTGTTGAGGTTGTTCAGTGATGCAAATGAAACTAATACGATGTTGCCTTGCAAGAATCCATTGGCCATTACTGCCTTCGACTAGTAAATTCTATCAATGCTCTGCTAAATGAAAATTCATGACAGCTCAGATGGTCATGAACAAAACTGATATTCTTGGTGATCATTGTTCATTGATCTTCCGTGGATTCCTATGCTATGGCTCCAACTTCGGTTCATCGCGGCCTTCGCCGGCGACAGTGAGGAGTTAGTGGCTTTGTTGTTTCTTCCGCTTTTCCTTTTTCTTTCTTTCTTGATCTTTAGGTTGTTGGAGGCGAGCTTCGAGCGGTAGAGTTTGGTGTCCGTCTTCCCTTCGGTTCCGGCGGCGCCATCTTCGGTCTTGAAGTTTCCTCCTATGGCTGTCTCCCGTGGTCTTCTGCTGTGCTGCTTTTTCGGCTTCGGCTTGCGGCGTGGAGGCGGCGGTTTGTCCGAGCTCCGACACCAGCTCAAGATTGGGGTTTTACCCCCGCCGACGTTCCTTCACCGACGTTTCAGAATTGCCTCTCGCGGCGTTCTTCCATTGCGGCTTCTGGACCGAGCCTGTGTGCTCCGGTGGTCTGAGCAGCTTCCTGAAGTTCGGCGGTCGTCGTCTCTCTCCGCTCCGGCCGGTCGTCACGGCGGCAGCATCGATCAGTGAAGAAGCTCCAGGGACCGTCTCGCTTCTTTTTGTTTCTTTAGGGGCTTCTTTGCAAAGTTTGGGACAGCTGTTTGTATCCAGTGTCTTCGGGTGTTTTCCTTAATCAGTTAATGAAAAGTGTTTCTCAAAAAAAAACACAGTATATTTTCTCTTTCATCGTTCCTATCACGCTGACCATGCAGCAGTGGAGCTATTATTGCCTGTTTGCATTTGCCACCTTTGCCAGGTCAATAAACTTCCTACATTTAGGCAGAGCCTTCAGAAAATAAGCACACTAATAGAAGTGCTTAACATTGTTCTTGTTTCCTCCTTATCCTTTGTCAAACATAGCATATGACAAAACAAGAGCTCCAGAATCTTTACCAATCGCCATTGTTCTGCCAAGAATCACATAAAAAAGTATCTTCTTTTGAAGGTTAACAAGTCGCCATCGAAGTTACACGATACACTTCGGTTGATGCATGGATCTTGGTGACGACGATGGACACTGACGCCCAGGCGCTGGAGGCGCCATCGTCGCCGCCCCCGCCATCCCGCGCCGCTCCGGTCGAGGCCATCGAGCTGGAGCAGCAGCGCGAGCAGCGGGAGCATGGAGTACACGAGCCTCCGGGACGTGCTCTTGGAGATGGGCCCCGGCGGCAGCGGCGGCAGCGGCGCCGACGTCCACGACTTCGACACCGCCAACATCAACATCCGCAACCAGCAGCTCAAGCACGCCGCGTCGGCCTACCTCCAGTCGGCCATCGTCGTCACGCCGCGCGACCGGGGGTGCCTCAGGTCGCGTCTGGCGCCGGATGCTGCAGCGCCGCCTGTGCCGCATCCTGCTCCGGCCGTGCGCCTGGCCGTGGCTCAAGTGCGAGTGCGCCGTGCCGTGGACAACCCCGTCCACCGTTGCGCCGCGGGCTCGGCGCGTCGCCTCTTCGCCTGCCTCTCTGGCTGCGTCAGTTGCATGTGGACGTACCACAGGTCCAATACCGATACTCGGGCTGCCATTGCCATCGCCGTTGCCGTTGGCCATGCATGCTGGAGCTTTACCTGAAAAGAATTATGCTGTGAAGGTTCATGAACATGTCTTCTTCCTGTATGTGTACGTAGGATTAATTGGTTCTCTTGCCTTTTTTGTTCTCTGAATTCTTAGATCGTAACGGGTGTTGACACGACCGTACATGTCTTAAGTCACTGTCTAGATGTGGGGTTGTTGAACATTTTTTGTTTGTATTGTAAATTACTGCTGTTTAATGTGCGCCAAATTTTGGTGAAGGAATTGCCTGCTCAAGCGATAGCCAAGTTTTGGGTGAAGAGAACTCGAATGCATGGGAAAAATATATAACTTGTGAAAGTTCGGAAGCAAACCAAATGCACATGCCAACTTATGGCAACGTTTAGCTTCAAAGAAAGTAGGTTTAAATGTAAGAAGAAAGTCGGAAATGCAAATTTCCGGTAACCTGTTACTACGAAAAGTAGCGGACAATATGTGTCCTTCGATGATTCGTCGTGGCAAGGAAGGAACTTTTTTTTTCTAAAGCAACGAATGACTTTATTGATAAAATACACATATTATAACAAATTGAAGAATCCTAAATAAACACGAGCAAACAAAACTTTCTGAAAAAAACAAAAGTTAAATCAAAGATCTTCCGAAGTAGTCGTCTCCAGGTCCGCTATTCACATCTCGATGTTCCTCCATGCCTTTAATGAAGAAATTACAGAAGACTAAATATGCACAAGTTGAACTAACCTTAAAGATTTGAAGAGCTACGTAAGCAGCCCATACCAAGAGGTGGGAACCTAAGACCGTTGAATGCACTGTGGCCAGGTGTAGACCTCTCTCGCAAGGCAAGATGCCAAACTGCTGTTTCATCATTGGAATCATTAGAGAAGAAGACTAAGAGCATGAAAGGACGAAACACTACTGCTGCTGCCACCACCGCCAAGTTGGATCGAGGCGTCGGACGATAATTCGTCAGATCGGGAGTCGTCGATCCAGGAACCAAACACCACTGGCTCCCTGGCATCGGCTGCGACAGCCACACTAAGATCGTGGTAGAGTTGGAAAACCTTTATTCAATACAAAGTCGTCTCCACCCTTCGGACGCTACTGCAAAGGACACACAAACCAACATAGTAGGAGCCTAATTTACACATCAAACGTTAATCCAAGGTTCTCCCACCTGAAAGGATCTTAATCACTAAGATGTTGCCTAGAGTGGGGATGAATACGCTTTTAAAAATCAATTATGAATTTGACTTAATCCTAATGTGAAATTGTACTAATCGGATTTTCGCAAGCTCAAATCCTAGTATGCTAGATTTCCTTAAGAGCATATACAGCCTATATAAATATATTAATGTTTACAATGTAAGTGAGATGAGCTAGCAATTCAACTTCGACAAAAGGTATACAAGTTATCTAGTACAGGTATGAAGTGCAATATGTAAAAGAGACAAGAGACAAACGATGTTTGATTCGGAGTTCGGATATCCACCGATATCCTATGTCTCCTTTTGAGGACCTGATCATGCTTGATGAAAGGTGGACTCTCTTTTAAGCCACTTCCTCTTGAAGACTCTCTAGAGTCTCCCCGATCACTAAGGTTAGCTCTTTTCTCCGCTTCAGAGATGGCGAGCTCCACAACCACTTCACAATCTCCCGAGTCTCCTCATAAGCTTCTTGAGAAGATCACCGAGCCACCACCACCACCAAGCCGTTTAGGAGTCGGTGGCCTCCAAGAGTAATAGACTCTCGGACTCTCGCTCAAACACAAACAATGCTGAGTGCTCAAACAATACAACTTATGCACACACCTTGTGCAACTTATGCACAAAGGCTTTCCTCACACCTCACAAATGGCAACTCATGCACAAGAGGCTCTAGAGAGGAAGACAACTCAGATGATCACACATATTTTTAGAGGCAACAACTCCTTTCCCAACCTAGCCAGGGGGTATAAATACCCAAACCCACGAAATAGAGTCGTTGGAGAAAGCTAGCAGCATGGCCGACTTAAACCACCTTGCCCTAACGGTCGGAAAAATGACCGTTTTCACTTCCCAGACCCTAGACCTGGAGAGTCCGGATGGGGGTCCAGATGGTACTGGAAAGTCCGGACCTCCATCCGGAGGGTCTGGATTTATGTCACCCAGACTGTCCGGCACTAAACCAGATGGTCTGACCGGCCTCGGAAAGAATCGGCAGACCAGGCCGGTCTGACCACTCTGGAGGCCGATTTAAACCACCTCTGTGGGTCAAACAGGAAATCAACAAGTTTCCTTTGCCAACAGAGAGGGGGCAACCACCCGGACACTCTCCGATCACATGAGGACTTTCACCTTATTCCATACACTCTGGAAATTGACCTTCCGGAGTCATGAACCTATGTTGATCACACCGACCACTTAGGTCAAGAAGAAACCACACATGCCGAGACACGAAGCCAAGGGCTAAAACACACAACACGGAAATATGCCCAAAGCCTACGAACACACGTTGCTTGGAACCTCTGGACTGGCTAGAACACGGAGTTCTAGCATCTCCACTACAACGAAAACACGATGATATGCAACATATGCAAAGACTTGAGCACTCGACACACGACATGAGCAAGCTAATCATCTAATAACCCCTATTTATAGTACGGATATCTAACCTATTACCTGGTCTCTCTCCAAACACATAGAGACCGATAAAATGGCAAATCCTAGTTAGGCATACATTTGCCTTGAGCTTTCCTCTTGAGCTCGATGATGACTGCCATTCTTACTCCAAGCCGAAAAATATCCTGATCATAGTCGTCTCTTGAAGTCTTGCATGTAACTCCTCCAAAATCCTTGCGGGAGACTTTCTCTCCATCTTCATTTGATGGACCACAGACTCCAAACATATATCTTCTCATGATGCACATCTTGGAACTTGATCTTCTCATCTTAATGACCATCATCTCGATGTCATCCTCTCATGGATTCCATGAACTTGACTCTTCATTTCATGCTCATGAATGGCACCTAACCTACATGCACACTCTCTCACATAGAGGTATCGTGGGTTAGTTCATATGAGGCAATACACAAATTGTTCACCATAGTCACTTGATCATACTATCTCAAGTGACATATTCATTTTGCTCGTGTGTTGACCTTCTTAAGTCCACTCCTTGGACTTGTATGTTGATCAACCTTTTTTCTTTAACATCTTTATGCATATCTTTTGACTTGACGGTATTCTTCTTGAATTCCTCCAAAACTCTTCATGCATCACCATGATAACTTGTTTACACCATCTCAAGTGGTATGCTCTTCATGCTCATGTGTTGACCATATTCAATCTATCATTGGACTTGTGTCATGGTCAACCTTAACTACTCCTTGAGCTTTGGCATCTTGATGCATATCTTTCATTTACAGCATTCTTCCCGAATACGTCCAATGTTCTTCATGCATCACCTATAGGCATAACGTCATATCCAATCTCACGGAAAACGTTAGTCTATAAGTATTATCATTAATTACCAAAACCACACTTAGGGGCTAGATGAACTCTCACCACCTCCTGGCGCCGGATCGGCCACCGGAGACGAGAGGAACCAACAAAAGCAACGGTTGCTCTCTTTTTTCTCCCTAGTGGCTAAGGTTCTAGCCTCGCCTCTATTGTGTTGCCTATGGAAGGACCCATGTGATGCTCTCACTAAAGACTTGGTTGGTCCATGAGCTACTATCTCCCGCGATCTACTATTTATGTGTACCATTTAAGTTTAGTATTTGATGGATACACACTTCATGGTCTAGCTATTTTAGAAAACCTAGTGTAGGGATCCTCTCTTGTGTGGCGGCATGATGTTATAGGATTTGACTTAGAAAGATCCAAATATGAATCGGAATTTTTAAAGGATCAAGATGTCAGCCTAGAGGGAAGGGATAAATAGGCGACTAAACAATTTTAATCAACTTTTAACAATTCTTGCAATTATGCGGAATGAAGATTATGTAGAGCAAGAATGATATGAGCAAATAATGAACTAGCTATTTCACAAGAAAGATCAATATATATGAATATAAGCGAAACATGCAAAATGTGAATGCGAGAATAAATAACCAAAGGGGAGACACAGGATTTGTTGCCGAAGTTCGGATTCTTGGGAGAATCCTACGTCTCCGTTGGGGAGCTCGACCACACGTGATCAAGAGCCAGCTTCCTCTCAAGCATTTTATTCCTCGAGGACGCTCTTGTGTCTCCTCGACTTCTTGTTGTTGATTCTTTCATCTCGGAGGCGAATCCCTACCTTCACAAACTTTTTGAAACTCACCACAAGGATGGGAGCTCTCAGAACTCCTAATTGTATAGGAAACCCCAATCTCCAAGAGAAATGAGCTTGATGAACACTTGGAGATGAACTCAATATTTTCTTGGAATAGATCTCAAATCGCTCAGATCTTTCTTCTCCTCACAATGATTCTCTCTTAGTACTTGGAGGAGTGGAGAAATGCTCTTGAGTATGCAAGAAATGAGTTGGGCAAATAGTTCCCCTTACTTGTAACAAGGGGGCTTATATAGGGTTTCCCTAAAAATTAGCCGTTGGAGGGAATCTGCTAAAATTTGGACTATCCAGATTTCGCCCGGACCCTCAATTTTGAAATCCAATGGCTACTAGCTGAGGTGGCAGAGGAGAGCTCACTGTTCAGACAGGGTGAAAACTTACCCGGACCCTCCGGGTTCCCAGACACTCCGGGCGGAGGTCAGGGCAGTCCAGTAGCAATCCGGACCCTCGTCCGGACTGTTCGGACCTGGGGTCCGGGCAGTCTAGTACCGATCCGGATCCTCACCCGGATTGTCCGGGCTGAGGTCTGGATTTCCTTTGGACTGCTCGGACCCTCAACTGGATTGCTCGGGCTGATGTTTGGATTTCTCCAGATTCTGAGAGCAGGGTTTTTCTTTGGCTTTGGACTATAATAAATTTTCACTTAGCATTGAGCCTTCTCATGACATGTTCATCAAATGCTTCTTAATAGTACGGTGTTCTTGTACTCAAGGTGACTTGCACCACTAAAATTAGGAAATCTATTCGACTTGAGATTTTGCTGACTTCTTTTCTCCTTTTTCTTTTAAGTGGTCGTTGATGATTCCTTTTAGAGCTTTCTTGGGACTAAACCTGTTCATGCACTCATTGAAGATCACTAGTCCCATAATCGTTTGTTATTAACCACCAAAATTAATCATAGGGGCCTAGATGCACTTTCAGTGTCCCCATTTTTGGTGATTGATGACAACACGATTAATAATTTAGATAATTGAATTTAAATATAGATTTGGATTTCTCGGATATATGGATAGCTCCCCCTAATTGTATGCACATAGAAATTTGAGAGGAATATAAGGTGCATATATTTTTGTAAGAACGTGAGAGCTCCCCTTATATCCGAAATATCATGGTTTTAGCAAGGCATAATGATTGAAGATATGAGAAATGTGCTTTGCATAGAATTTTGAGAATTAACTATACGTGGTATATGAATAAAGAACATGACAAAGAGCATTAACCAAGTATGAATTGGTAATGACAATAAAACATAGTTCATCACACATATGCATGTCTTAGGAAATTTAAGAAGTACAACCACGGACTCCCATAGTAGCATACGACAAAACATATAATGTTTTACAAACCCATATAAGAATCAAGTGAAAGAGTGAGGCTCGTAACTTAGAAACCCTTGTTCTCCCCCGAAGCAACCTAATAGAACTTCTTCTCCCCCTTTGACATCAAGACACCAAAAAAGGGAAAAGAAGCGATGCTAGCAACCAAGCCTATGAGGAAGCTTCATCATCATCATTCTCATTGGCGGATGGAATGGAGGATGAAACCTCAGGGGGGACGAAGGGATCAGGAAAATCTTCAGCATCACTAGGGACTAGCTCGGAGCCCTCGGGACATGGTCTCGCTTCCTACTTTACGCTGAAGCTCTTTGAGGCGAATGGTGTTCTTCTTAGAGCAGGGATTGATCTTCTCTATCTTCATGGCATTGCTCTTGCATATAGAAGATGGACTTGAGAGCTGCCATGATGCCTCTTTGAGAGCTTGATGAGGAAGGTTCAAAGGTGGGATCTCTAGTTGGCTTGTTTCCCAAAACCGGCAACGTCGCTGGCATCCTCCTCCCCTCTCTCTTCCGCGCCCTATCAAGCCCCTTGTAGGCTGCTCCGCTCCCCTTTTCCTCCTTTTCTTGCCAATCCAAAACCCTAGCCACCTCTTTTCTTCCACCAGCGACCAAGCTCCTTGGCTGATTTCCTTCCCCAACTCTGGCGGCACGTTCTTCGGCTCCATCTCCACTGCAGAGCTCGCCCCAAACTTTCACGGCCTCACCTCCTTTGTCGTGCCTCTTTTGCAAGAATTTGCACCATGGGACCATTTCTTCCCCAACTCCAGTGGGACTCGCCAGCCGTCTACTTTTCTCCTTCAGCCGGCTTCAAGCTTCACTCCCACTGGCGAGGCAAGGCATCAATGAAGCTTCCGTGCCACCAAAGAAATCAGCCTAATTCTTCTTTCTCTACGTCGCCGGTAGCTGTCGACCTCTCCATCATTGGAGCTCCGCCCCATCTTCCCTACCACCTCGGCTGCACGAGCACAGTTGTTGTGGTGAGCTGATGGCCCAGCTCGCTCACTCCCCACCTCCTTTTTCCTCTGCCTGCAACCCCCTATTGTGGTTGCCCGCGCAATGCTCACCGGAGCACGGTAGGTGCTGTCCGGTCTGACCGATCAGATCAACCACTTGGAGTAGTCAAACCGTTGGTTATTACATCGATACAATCTGACCATTAACCATTATGGTCAGTACGGTCCTGATCGTTGTCGTACCGTCTTAATGGTTAATTAGGGTTAGAGGTTAGTAAATGTACTTAAAGCTCAATGACACGTGGGCCTGCCATGATTAAGAATATGTTTACATGCAAATCCAAATTATGAGTGTATGACACATTGGACCCACTACATAATTAACAGAAAAATAAAAATGGAAAAAGAAAAAGTTATGACATGTGGACCCCTTTGTCATTAACACATGGAATATTAGTGTATTTTGATTGAATTTAAGAGTATGACATGTGGGTCCCACTGTCAGTTGGACTAGTCATGTTGACTAGTCAACCTTGACTAGTGGCCCACACATATTATTCTCTATAGCTAGACCCTAGCTGATTGTAAAATGTTTTATATATTTTCTTTATTGAGAAAATGATAGAAAAGGCTAAAAATTGATAAAACTTGTACAATTTTTAATTCATATTTTAATATATATAATTTAATAGAGTAAGTTTCATTCATGCTACTATTATGAAATTTTTTGAAATTCATAAATTGATGAAAATCTTGAATAATTCATATCTTCAGTTCTACAACTCCAAATTGAATGAGACCAATTGCATTAGCTTCATAATTTTATTTATTATATTTTATAATGCATTTAATTTATAATATGGTCTATAAATTTTTGAAATTTATTGAATGCTTCTTCTTCATCGTTCCCGGCATTTTGGTTCAATTGCGATAGAACCCAGCAACGAGGGCTATTTCGAGGGTGATACTCAGCAAGTGCACGACTTCGAACAGTAAGGCAAGCATGCAGCTTGTTGGAAATATTTGGTTAACTTATGTCATGCTTGGATAATAGATGATTATATTTGCTTGGATAATTAGATGATTATGTTTGCTTGAATTATAATAGTCCTCACCTGCTCTTAAATACGATGGGTTAGAAGAAACTAAACCACTTAAGATCTTCATCATCACTGACTGGCAAAGATTTGACCACAAGCAGGTTAGACATACCTTTATTCTCCAGGAACTTCTGCTTCCTTAGCCAATCACACCTTATTTAGGATAGTTGCAAGATGAAGTTGTGATAGGGCGGCGATGCCGGTGATGGTGAAGGAGATGCATCTCTCCGATGGAGCTGATAGCGGTGGTGTAGGTGGAGTGCTGTGTGAGTGAAAAGGGCAGGAAAATCTTGTCGGGGTGGTGGAGATTGGGGAAGAAAGGGAATCGGGAGTAGAAGGGAGAGAGGTGTGGAGAATTGGTAATGACATTGGGCTTGGAGGCGATGGTGTCTATTGGGTGGAGAGCGTGATCATGAGATGAGAAAAAGGAAAGAGTGTGCCTGAACAGAAGGGACCATATCATATGCACACATAAGGGACCTCATAGAAGGATGCATGTGTTGTGTTAAAATTAATTGCGACAACGGTCGTTCATGTACTAGGATATTTGAAATGAAGTGCAAAATAAAAATTATTTAAAATAATATTTTAACCGTTCTTATGACTATAATGTTATCTAACCAGCTCAGTCGGTGGTACTTTATAAACCGTCAAAATCAGTTGGTGACTCGGACGCAATTTTCAGAAAGGAATGTTGTGCAACCGTTGTTGGCGAGTCTGGTCCTCAGGTTGCACAGCGTGGCGTAGTCGACGTCGAGAAAGTAGAAGGACGAAGCACATGCATAGTATAAAATGAGAGACACAATATAGGGAGAAAGGAGAGCTTCTTTATTGATCAACCAAAAGGTTACAGTACAATTGCCTCCCATCTCCTTTTATAGCCAAATCTAGTGAAGGGATAAGTGTTACTTACGGAAACTAAACCCACCCTCATGGCAGGTGGGCCCCACTTCTAGTGGGTCCAGGATTTTCCCAACACTCCCCCTTGGAGACTTATCATGTATAGCACATGTCCCAAAAATTCTGAAAAACCTAGTAGGAAAAATACTTGGAGAAAGAGCGCATGGCATACGTTGGTCATGTTGCACGAATTTCCTCATTAAAAACTTTGGTTTGAGAAACTTCAGTAGAACTCACCCAAGGAAAAGAGTACAATTCATCTGATTATTCAACCAGATACTCGACTTTCTTGGTCAAGATTTTACATATGAGTTTGCAAAGATTCTCCCCCTGAACACTGCAATTCTCTAAGTCTTATCATACCTATTCCATGCATGCACCTTTCAAAGGTTGACATCGGTAATGAATAGTGAATAAATCTGCCATATTTTCACATGACTTAGTATGCAGTATTTTATTTCGTCCATCTTTTGCAATTCATGAGCATAGAAGAACTTGGGGTTGATATGCTTAGTGAGATTGCTCTTCACATAACCCATTTGTACTTGTGCAACACACACCACATTATCTTCATAGATAATCGTGGGGGTTTGTACGGTGTTCAATCCACATGACTTCTATATATGGTTGATCATTCGTCAAAGCCAAACACATTCTCGTGAAGCTTTGTATAAGGCAATGATCTCCGTGGTTCGTCGAAGTTGATACAAGACTTTTCTTAGACGATTTCCATGCGACTACAATCTTGCCACATAGGAAAACATACCCTGTCTACGACTTAGCTGTATGCGGGTCTGAAAGATACCCAGCATCGGCATATCCAACCATGAACAAGTCTTGGTTCTTTCTAAAGAACAAGCCAAGGTTCTTGGTTCCTTGGAGGTAGCGAAATATGTCCTTAATGCCTTTTCAATGCCGTTTGGTAGGCTTAGAACTATATCTTGCTAACAAATTCACGGCGAATGCAATATCCGGCCTCGTGCAATTTGCAAGATATATGAGTGCTCCTATTGCACTCAAGTATGGGAATTCTGGTCCCAGAACTTCCTCCTCCTCTTCCTTAGGTCTGAACAGGTCATTGTCTTGCTATAGGGACCTCCCAATCATGGGGACCTTCAAAGGGTACGCCTTTTCGAAGCTAAACCTTTCTAATACTTTCTGAGTGTAAGAAGACTGATGCACTAATATCCCTTTGGGGACATGCTCAAGTTGCAAACCTAAGCAATACTTGGTCTTGCCTAAGTCTTTCCTTTTAAATTCTGATTTCAAGTAAGAACTCGCTTCCTCAATGTCCTCGGGTGTGCCGATGATATTTAGATCATCTACGTACACTGAGATTATATAGAATCCGTCCTGGAACCTCCATATAAATACACAAGGGAAATCTTCGTTGCTCGTGTAGCCTTTCTTGCTTAGTATCTCACTCAAGCGATTATACCACATTCTGCCAGACTGTTTGAGTCTGTATAGTGACTTTCTAAGTTTCACACTATACAGGATCCTATTTGCTCTGTCTTGGTTCGGTATGGGAATACCTTCTGGTACCCTCATGTAAATGTCTGAATCCAAATTTCCGTATAGATATGCTGTTACCACATCTATTAGTTTCATTTCTAGATTTAAATTAACTGCCATTGAGATTAGATATCTAAAGGTAATTCCATCGATGACCGGGGAGTAAGTTTTCTCAAAATCGACTCCAGGTCGTTGTGTGAAACCTTGTGCAACAAGCCTTGCTTTGTACCTTACCACCTCATTATTTTCATTTCTCTTACAAACAAAAGCCCACTTATGACCTACGGGGCGTATGTGGTGAGGAGTTAGGCTTACGGGCCCAAATACCTCTCTTTTGTTCAGAGATAATAATTCCGCGGTGATTGCCTCTTGCCATTCTTTCCAATCCAATCGTTTCTTACAATCGGCGAGCAATACCGGCGCGGGATCAAGATCAATAATTTTGGCAATCTTATTTGCAAAATAAATGTCGACATTGGTTGTTGCTCTATTCAAAGATTCTCTTGTTTCTATATAGTTTATGGTCATTTCATCATGGAGCGCTTCTTCATGCGTGTCCCTTTGCTCGTCGCTATTTCCCGTAGCGGGAGAAAGGTCCTTTAGCTTTCCTGCGCCGATGTGTGCGCACACATCTCCGCTAGGTGCGTCCTCCAATGGAAGGTTCAAGTTAGGAACATTTTGTTCTGTACTTGTGCCAGGTCTCAACTGGCTCCTTATTCTTTCATCATGGAGCGCTTCTTCATGCGTGTCCCTTTGCTCGTCGCTATTTCCCGTAGCGGGAGCAAGGTCCTTTAGCTTTTCTGCGCCGATGTGTGTGCACACATCTCCGCTAGGTGTGCCCTCCAATGGAAGGTTCAAGTCAGGAACATTTTGTTCTGTACTTGTGCCAGGTCTCAACTGGCCCCTTATTCTTTTGGGGCAGTTCAGTGGTTTTCCGTGGTAAGTCCTTGTCCTTTTTCACCAAGCGTCCCGGGTACTTGGGACACGAAGGGCTGGAGTTCTCATCCTTTTATTCTGAGGCCTTTGGACGGGAATGGGCATACCTTTATCATTTCGTGGTATTTCAACCCTCTCCGGTGCATTGTGTGCGGGCACATGTGACTTAGTCACGGATTTTAAATCACTAAAGTGATCCGGCAGGTGATTCGCTAATGTTTGCAAATCAATTATTTTCTGGACCTCTCTATTTGCTTCACTAGTATGCGAGTCATGCACTTGGATCCCCGTGGTTTGCCACGTAATTTCGCGATATTTTTCATCAAGGGGTTGATTTCCTCCCCCTAATGTTGGGAGGTGATCCTCATCAAAAATGCAATCATCAAAGCGAGCCGTATCGCAATCTCTGGTGATGCCACAGCCGTCTTCCAGAACAGCCTCCTGGGTTCCAAATACCAAATAATGGAGACGGTTTCATAACCGACATAAATCCCAGACTTACGAAGTGGCCCCATTGCTGATCGCTGAGATGGCGGTATAGGTACATATACCTAGCAACCGAACCTTCTAAGGTGGGAAATTTTTAGTGTCGACCCTTGCGCTAGTTGCATAGGAGAGTGGATGTTATAGGCCGACGGTCTAAAATTAATGAGATTTGTAGCGTGCAGCACTGCGTGTCCCCAACATGTTGTTGGTAGATTACAACTCTGTAATAGTGGTCTGACAATAAATTTAATTCTTTTAGTTAATGCCTCTGTCAAACCATTCTAGGTATGGACATGAGGTACTGAGTGCTCAACCTTAATTCCCATGCCAAGGCAATAATCATCAAATGCTTTTGAAGAAAATTCACCGACATTATCCATTCTGATGGACTTTATTTGATAATCTAGGAATTTATTCTTAATCTGAATTATCTGCGAGATTAGCTTTGCAAAAGCATGATTTCGCGTAGATAATAAAGAGACATGCGATCATTTCGAGGACGCATCGATGAGCACCATAAAGTACCTAAATGGCCTTGACCAGGGCTGAATAGGACCACATATATCCCCTTGTATTCGTTCTAGGAAAACAGGATTTTCATCCTTCACTTTCAAAGTGGATGGTCGAATAATTAATTTTCCCGTGGCACATGCGGGGCACATGAAATCTTCTTGATTTGGGAAGTTTTTCACATTAATATTATGACCATTAGAGTTGTTAATGACATTACTCATCATTCTTACACCGGGATGGCCAAGCCTATCATGTCATAGGTGAAATAAATCAAAACTTTTAAAAACAGTCTTAAAGGCAGTGTACACTGGGGATGCTATAATTCTAGTGTAGTAAAGCCCGGTGTCAAATGAAGGAAGTTTTTCTAATACCCTCTTTCCACGTGCGTCGCGCTTAGTGATGAGTAGATATTCTTTATCATTTTCATCATCGTTCTCTGCATGAAAACCACTAGCGCGAATGTTCTTAAAACTAAGGAGTGTTCTAGTCGATTCTGGGTACAATAATGCCTCTTCTATTGTCATAATTATACTCATTGGGAGTATAATTGTGGCTCTACCAGAACCTATTATACTAGAAACCGCTACTAGCGATTGTCATGATACTTCCCGTACCTTTGTGAATAGACTGAAAATATTTCATCTTCCTTAGTATGGTATTAGTCATGCCACTATCCACAAGTCATACTTCCTCCATTTGGTGTCACACATGTTCTAAAATATTGCATCTAATTAATAACATTGCGAGGAAGTAGCAAACATAATTACATAAATGCATACACATTTCAGAACATCACATGCCATAAATGAATAAATATTTGAATAAGTGAATGAGTACGAGTATCATCCAAACACCGAAAGAATAATGTTTATGCTCTCATAGAGCTTACAAAACTATTCATGAATAATTAATGTATCTAAATGACTATGGCATAAATAAATATAACTTAGTGCGTCTCTAGCACTAGATGGAATCAGCTACAAAGTAGCCAGAGATCTCATCACTGATCTACTCAGGAGTCATACTCTCCTCTTCGGCAATCACAGTTGTGGCCGTGGCAATGTCGAGAGGCGGAGTGACTACCACGGTCTGAACCGGGATGTCCACCTACATGGGCGCCACCATGTCAAGTGGAGCTACAACTGGTGCTGCAATAGCCTGAGGAGCCTCCCCCTGAACAACTACAAGGTGCGCCTCATGCCTCCTCTAGGCCTAGTAGGCATCAACCACGTGCTGGGGCTCCTTGCATTAGCAAGACCAATGCCCATGATGGCCACACTTGAAGCAGTCCTGATCCTGCTCACCATATGGCTTGTCATGGAGTTTGGCCTTGCCAGTCTTGGGTAGAGCGGCCTTGACCTTGCGGGCCACGACCATCTTCCCCTTGCCACCTCTTCCCCTCCTTTTCTTGAGAGGAGTGCACACCTTGTAGCTTGTATTGGCCTCCCTTCCAACACCGCTACTAGGCGCCTGGGAGATAAAGTTCTTTTTGAGAACCTCATCCTGCGCCTCCGCCACCTGTAGCATGTCAATGAGTTCTGCATACTCACTGAACTGACTCTGGCGATAAGTGTGTGCCGCCTGCACGGTGTCTGGGTGGAAGGTAGAGAGAGTCTTCTCAATCTTTTGGGCATCTATGGTAATCTTGTCACACAGCTGAAGGTTAGTACAAATGCGGTGCAGCGCAGAATTGTACTCACTAACCGTCTTGAACTCTGCAAACCTCAGACGGATCCATTCTTGCTCTGCTTGGGACAGGATGGTGTACTTCAACTTCTCGAACTGCTTTTTCAGGGTGGTTCACAAGGCAAGTGCACTTCTCTCTGCCATGTATTCATTCTTGAGAGTAATGCAAAGATGATGCCTGAGGAAATGAAGTGCTTGATCATTCTCCTCCTCGGTGACAATGGTAACATGCCTGATACCGACGCTGATCGCTCCCCGAAGCTTTCTAGCCCCGAGAATGATCTCCACATCTGACACCCATGTGAGATAGTTGCGGCCATGCTGGGCCAACTCCTCAAATTCCCGTTTCGTTATGCCAGTCATTCTGCATTTCGTGCAATAATTTCAATAAGTTATTATAGGTAACATTGCATGAAAAGCAAAATAAAGATACAAAAATAACTCTAACGGTGCTTCAATATTTAAAGTATGCCAATATATGAGATACATGAAGATTAAAAGCAATATTTTTAATTACAATTAACCATAATCAGCAAATCATATAAATAATGGCATATAATCATTTAAAGCATGTGAAATATTTGAGAAAATCAAAATCTGATGCAAAAATTGAGTTCCCGATGCCCTTTTATGCTAGAAACAAGTATTTCTGCTAATTCTAGAATTTACAGGGGATATTACACAAGAATTTTAGTACTAGAAAATTAAATGCGTAAAAATAAAAAATTCTAGGGGCCTAAGGGCAAAAATTCCACGCACGCACCATGACGGGCTAGTCAGACCGCCAGGTAGGCCAGTCAGACCGGCCGGCCTGCCTTATCAATTCTTTTCTCCTTTTTTTTCTTCCCGCAGCCTTTCCTGGGCCCGTCCTTGACTGCCGGCCCGTTTGAACGATGTGGCCTACCGGCTCCTCCTCCCCGCTTCTACGTGGGCCGGCCCACCCCACGGCCCGCCACGCGTACTGCCCGCTGCTAAGTACGGGGAGTCGGCGGTTAGGGTGTCCGCCCTAACCACCCGAGCGGTGGCGGCGGCGGCTGCTTGGCCGGCGACGGCTGCAAGACGGCGGTGGTGGCTGGCGGCGGCGGGAGGGGCGTGAGCTCGTGCATCTGTGCAGGAGCGGCGGAGCGGCTTGCGGCGCGGGGGCGCGGGCTACTCGGCCATGGGCGGCCTCGTCCGGCGAGGCGCGGGCGTGGCGGCTTCTGCCAGGCGTGTGCGTATGTGTGCGTCGCTGCTGCGGCTGGCGTGCGGGTGCGCGTCGGCCGTCGTGGCCGCGTCGTTGAGGCCACTGTAAGGGACGGTGTGACAGTGACGACCCATCGTGTCATTCGGGCATGCGCGTCGTCTTTCCATGGCGATCTCCAACCCCTCTCTCTGGTCAGCTTGGCTAGTGACTTCTGTCGGCGTTGGATTTTTCTTTGTGAGAGACGAAACGGCTTGGCCGGCGACTTCTATCAGCATCGTGTTCTCGAGGAGCTTCGCACATGGGTAAAAACCAAAGCGATCTAGATACTGAATATAAATACAAAAATGGGATCTAGATTAGATGGGGAATCCATTTTTCATGTTTTCGTCGATCTTTACCTCAACCATGTAAAGTGAGCCTAGGAAGAAGAAGACTCGGCGGAGGGCGTCGTGCTGATAACATGTTGCGCAACCTTTGCCGGCGAGTTCGGTCCTCAGGCTGCATTGCGTGGCGTAGTCGACGTCGAGGAAGTAGAAGGACAAAGTACGTGCGTAGTATAAAATGAGAGACACAATATAGGGAGAAAGGAGAGCTTCTTTATTAATGGATCAAAAGGTTACAGTATAATTGCCTCTCATCTCCTTTTATAGCTAAATCTAGTGAAGGATAAGTATCCACTCAAGTGTTTACATAGAAAAATTAAACCCACCCTCATAGCAGGTGGGCCCTACTTCCGGTGGGGTCCTAGAGTTTCCCAACAAGGAAAAGTTACCAGGGCCAAAAATTTCCCAATAGAAGGCGACGAAGGAAACTGCTTCCCTCCCAGCAAGAAACCAGACCAAGAAATGCCGCACCTTCCGAAACCATAATCTCTTCCTTTCCTTCCAAAATCCAATCCAAAGCCCCCAAAGGAAACAAGCGAGAGTCGATGATGAGCCTGCAGCCACGGCTCCGACTGGAGACGCCGTGGTGGCGGCGGCGTCGTCGTCGCTCATCTTCCTGGGCACGGGCTGCTCCGGCGCGCTCCCCCACGCACGCTGCCTCATCCAGCCGTCGACGTCGGCATGCGCCGTCTGCTCCCAGGCCCTTTCCCTCCCGCCGGATCGGAACCCCAACTACAGGTGCGCGCCTGTGAGGACCCTAATCGATTTGAGTGGAGTTCCTCACGGATTCGGGGAGAAGGAGGTGAGAAAACGGAAGAACTAGAGAGATGAGTTCAGAGAAGGGGCAGAGGTGAGAAGTTCAGAGTCCATTCATCTTCTTACCTGGTTTAGAGTACAGAGGTGAGGCCTTATACTCGGCGCTCGATACACTGGTCTCTCGGACCCACAGACCCATACACCGGATTCACTCTCTACCTAACAGCTCAACGACCCATGGCTTCCATGGCTCACAGCGACTCCGAGGACACCATCAGCTTGTCCGTCTTCACCAGCGCCAAGGCGGGGTCAGGAGATGGGTAAGACGCGACATTCGCCCCTCCTTGAGCGGAAGCCTCGTCGTCCCAGAGTGGTGCCGATGGAAATCGAGTCCACAGGACATAGTAGTCCTCCCAAGTAGCATCGTCTGAAGAGAGGGTGGACCACTTGACACGAATCTGAGGAATGGTAGAATTCCCTTTCTTGACGAGGTGGTGTGCTAGGATCGCTTCGGGGTGTGGATTGTTGGCTGTGAGGTCCACCAAAGAAGGCAAATCAGCAAAAACCGGCGAGTAAGTTGGCGTGAACAGCTTGAGCTGTGAGACGTGAAAGACTGGGTGAACGAGACTCACTGCCGAAAGATCAAGCTTGTACGCGACAGCTCCGATGCGCTCTGTGACAGTGAAAGGGCCATAGAACTTGTAGGCAAGCTTGGGACATGGGCGATTAACCACCGTTGATTGTGTGTACGGTTGCAACTTGAGTAAAATAGAGTCCCCAATGGTGAACTCCCGCTCCTGTCGGTGCTTATCCGCTTGCACTTTCATCCAATGCTAAGCTTGCAGGAGGCGTTCCCGCAACATCGTCGTGAATGCTTGGCGCTCTTCAGTGAGTGGATTTGCAGATGAGGCTGGGTGAGAGATCAAATTTGACAGCGCTCCAAAGTTGGGTTCAACTCCGTAAAGTGCCTTGAATGGGGAACATCCCAGCGCGGTGTGGAAACTCTAGTTGTACTAGAACTCGGCCATCGATAGCCATTGACGCCATTTGGTCGGGCAATCGTGCACGACGCAATGAAGATATTGCTCAAGAGTCTGGTTGATGCGCTCACTTTGCCCGTCGGTCTGCAGGTGATACGCCGTGGAGTACTTCAACTGAGTGCCCACTGCAGCAAAGATGTCCTTCCACATAGCACTTGTAAAAATTTTGTCACGGTCAGAGATAATTGTCGCCGGCACGCCGTGGAGCTTGATGACATGGTCGATGAAAACCTTGGCGACGCTGGCAGCCGTGAAGGTATGGCGAAGAGGGATGAAATGGGCGTACTTAGTTAGGCGATCCACGACGACCAAAATGACATCGAAACCTTCAGAGCGAGGCAATCCCTCGATGAAATCCATTGTGAGATCCATCCATGCGTCGTCCGAGACAGGCAGCGGTTGCAAGAGTCCAACTGAAGGTCTATTCTCGTGCTTGGCTTGTTGGCACACAAGGCACTGCTTCACGTAATCAGTCACTTGTGCTTTCATGCCTGGTCAGAAATACAAATTCTTTACCCACTAATAAGTTGCGCACACGCCTGAATGCCCACCGATAGCGCTCGAATGCAAAGCAGCAATTAACTTAGTCTGCAGGGCCGTGTTGGCCCCAATCCAGAGTCGGCCCTTATACCGAATGAGGCCCTATTCCAGTGCATGGCCCGTGCTATTGGGGCTGGAGATTGCCAATTGAGTGAGCAAGTCCTTCGCCGTGATATCCATCTCATAAGAATTTAAGACCTCCTGCACCCAGTCAGGCCGGCAAGAAGAAATAGCATGAACTGCAAGAAGATGACCAACACGGGATAGAGAGTCTGCGGCTCTATTGTCAACGCCACGCTTGTACTTGAATTGAAATTGCAGACTGCCCAACCTTGACATAGCTTTGTGTTGAAGATTAGAACCTAGCTGTTGATCCCCTAAATTGCACAAGCTCTTGTGATCCGTAAGGATCGTGAATTGGTTTCGCTGCAAATACTGACGCCATTTGTCCACGGCCATCATCACGGCTAGAAACTCCTTCTCGTATACGGAGCGCTTGTTGTTTTGGACGCCCAGTGCCTTGCTGAGATAAGCAACTGGGTGCCCATGCTGCATCAACACTGCTCCGACACCTGTGTCACAAGCGTCTGTCTCAATGGTGAATGGCAGCGAGAAATCCGGCAACGCAAGAACAGGGGTACTGATCATAGCTTTCTTCAGCGACTGAAATGCTATTTCGGCCTGTTCATTCCAAGCAAAACCCTTTTTAGTTAGTAAGGAAGTGAGAGGTTTAGCAAGAATACCATAGTTCTTGACGAATTTCCGATAGTAGCCCGTCAAGCCCAAGAATCCACGCAACTCGGTGGCATTCGCAGGGCGAGGCCAATGTTCCATTGTGGCGGTCTTGTTTAGATCAGTCGCCACACCATCGCGAGAGATGATATGGCCCAGGTAGCTGATCCGATCCATCGCGAATGAACATTTGGACAGTTTGGCAAACAATCTATGTTGTCGCAGAGTAGTCAGGACTAACCGGAGAAGCGTAACATGCTCCTGAAGTGTGCGGCTGTAAACCAGAATGTCGTTGAGGAAGGCGATGACGAATTTGTGGGTGAATGGAGAGAAGACAGAATTCATTAGACATTGGAAGGTGGCCGGCGCATTCGTTAGGCCAAATGGCATTACACGGAACTCGAAGTGCCCATGGTGCGTCTTGAATGCTGTCTTTGCCTCATCAGCCTCGCGCATGCGGATTTGATGATATCCTGCGCGCAAGTCAAGATTGGAGAAATTGTTTGGAATTGAAATGTAGAACAGAATAGAAGCCGCGTTTGGACACAATCGAATGTGATTCTTGTATTGATGCACTTGTGATTATAAGTATATATAGAAGTACAAGGGATGGTAGTTGCTATTCCCAAAAGACATGTCCCTTTGAAGGGATGCGTCTCTTTGAGGAGACACAAGCGAAAAGACACGACTCCTCGAAGAGGTGTCTGTTGGAAGAGACAACCGCCTGCGGTTAAGACACGGGGAGATTACCCCATAATTAACACATGTTAATTCTAACACTCCCCCTAATCTACACTTGTATATATAGCACCATCATCTTGAATTTTGACTCCTCCAAAAACCCTGTGGGAAAAATGTGAGGAGTATAGTGTCGTATATGCTGTTAAAACTCCTTCAAACCTAATGGGAAAATAAGGAGAAAATGATACAGCATATAATAATTATTGTCTCATTTAACTCAATACGAGAAAACCCATAGAGTTTAGAGGACAATAAATATGTCATGTATACTTTCCTAAAAACCCCGGTGGGGAAAACAGAAAATATGACATATGATCTTATGTTGATATTACCTCATTAAAAACCTTGATGAGAACCTGTAAAGTAAACTCATAAAGGGAAAAAGAGTGTAACATGATGCTTTGAACAGGAATAATTCAGGAAGGTACTCCCCCTGATCCTTGCAAATCCCGAAGTCATCGCATACCAATCTCATGAACATATTTCTGGAATGTAGAAGTTGGTAGAGACTTTGTGAATAAATCAGCGAGGTTGTGCATGATTTGACTTGCAAGATGTCTATTTCCCCGATTTTTTGGAGCTCATGGGGAAAAAACAACTTAGGAGCAATATGCTTAGTGATATTGCTCTTGATGTATCCTGTTTGCATCTGTGCAACACAAGTCACATTATCTTTGTAGATAATGGTAGGTGATTCGATAGAACCAATTCCACATGACTGTTGTATGTGGTTTATCATTCTGCGAAGCCATACGCATTCGTGTGATGCCTCATATAATGAAATTATTTCAGAATGTTTGGTAGATGTTGCCACAAGAGTCTGTTTCGAAGACTTCCATGATATGGCAGTTCCACCATGTTGGAACACAAAGCCGGTTTATGATCTGGCATTATGGGGATCAGATAAATAGCCAGCATCTGTGTATCCAATCATATTGGAGTCCTGATTTCTCTGAAATTGAAAGAATAGGCCAAGATCCTTTGTGCCTTGGAGATATCAAAGGACATTCTTGACTCCTGACCAATGGCGTTTGGTGGGAGTTGCGCTGTGTTTAGCAAGTAGATTCACTGCAAAAGCAAGATCAGGTCTCGTGCAATTTGCAAGATACATGAGCGCTCCAACGACACTGAGATATGGAACCTCGGGTCCCTATATCTCTTCTCCATCATCCCTTGGTCTGAATGGATCTTTCTCTATGTCTAGAGAACGAACAACCATGGGAGTTTTAGATGGGTAGGAATGTAGGATTTGTCCATATTGAACTTCTCTAATATCTTTTGGATATAGGCAGCTTGGTGTACCATGATTCCTGAGGGAAGGTGCTCAAGTTGAAGACCTAAGCAAAATTTGGTTTTACCCAAATCCTTCATCTCAAATTCCGTCTTTAGGTGATTGCGTGCTTCATCAATATCTTGTGTGTTGCCAATGATGTTGAGATCATCGACGTACACAGAAATGATGCAAAATCCTATAGAGGACCTTTTGATGAAGACACATGGGCAATCATCGCTGTTGGAGTAACCCTTCCGAAGAAGGAACTCACTGAGTCGGTTGTATCACATCCGTCCCGACTGCTTTAAGCCATATAATGACTTGTTTAGCTTTACACAGTACATGTTGCGTTTTGCACTTGCATTCGGGATAGGGATTCCGTCAGGAATCTTCATGTAAATGTCCAAATCTAGTGACCTGTAAAGATATGCGGTCACGACGTCCATCAACTGCATAGATAGACCGTTTTGTACTGCTAAAGATATGAGGTATCGGAAAGTGATTCCACTCATTACCGGAGAATATGTCTCATTGTAATCAATGCCGGGTCTCTGCGTAAACCCTTGTGCTATGAGTCTTGCTTTGTATCTCACCACCTCATTGTTCTCATTCCGTTTTCGGATAAAAACTCATTTAAATCCCATAGGGAAAACTTTGGGAGGTGCCGGTATTGCTTCAGTGAATACCTTTCTTTTATTAAGCGAGGCAATTTCCGCTTGTATTGCATCCTTCCATTGAGGCCAATCGGAGTGCTTTTGACACTTGATGATAGTCCTTGGATCATGATCATTGAGAAGGGTATTTGCAATTGTAGCAGAAAAATAAGTGTCGACAATCGTAGACTTACGGTTGAATGATTCTCCAGAATCGATATAGTTAGTGGAAATCTCTTGCACCCTTGATGACTCTTCGTGATTTTCCAATACGCGTGAGTCTGGGTGTTCCGATGGCCCAGCCAGTGTGTGCAAACTGAAGCTAGGTTGTGGAGGTCGCCCTTCCACTGGGTGTATACTACCCATCAGGTGTTTGTCAACGTTGAGTTGACTTGCATTTACTGACTTCGAGGATTTTCTCCTTGATTTCCTTTGTTGCTTGCGAGAAGCGGGTTCCGGGTCAGAAGCCGTACCACTCCCCCTCTTTTTAGGAACAGGGAGTTGAGTGGTTTTTATTGGTACCTCCACTCTTTCGGGCGCGTTTCTGGCCGGATTTAAGGATTTTGTAACACCTTTTAGATCAGTAAATGAATCTGGCAGATTATTTGCAAGATGTTGTAAATTGATGATTTTCTGAACTTGGAGTTCGGTCTCTTGGGTACGTGGATCAGAGGATGAAATGGCTATAGCATTCCAATCGATTTTCGGGCATTCTTTCTGGTACTTGAAATCTCCTCCTAATGCCGGAAAATGTTCCTCATCGAATATACAATCAGCGTGACGAGCTGTGAATAGATCCCCAGTAAGGGGTTCCAGGTACTTGATAATCGACGGTGATTTGTACCCCACATAGATCCCCAGTTTCCTGTGTGGACCCATGGATGTCCGCTGCGGTGGTGAGATCGGGATGTACGTAGCATATCCGAACTTACGTAGATGGGAAATGCTAGGAGGATTTCCACGTACCAATTGCAGAGGGGAAGTACTGTGATATGCAGTAGGTCGCAATTGTATTAAGTCAGCAGCGTGTAAAACTGCGTGACCCCAACAAGAGGTTGGCAAGCTGCAATTCATCAACAAATGTCTTGCAATGAGTTTGATCCTCTTAATCAGTGATTCAGCCAAACCATTTTGTGTATGGACATATGGGACAGAGTGCTGAACTTCAATCCCCAGGGCCATGCAATAATCATTGAAAGCACGTGAGGAGAATTCTGCAGCATTGTCCATGCGAATTGTCTTAATTTGACTTTCTGGATAATGGGCTTGTAACTTAATGATTTGCCGCATTATCTTGGCAAATGCATGGTTTCGTGTGGACAGAAGGCACATGTGTGACCATCGTGTAGATGCGTCAATGAGAACCATGAAATACCTAAAAAGTCCGGAAAATGGTTGGATGGGACCACAAATGTCTCCTTGAATGCGTTCAAGGAATTGAAGTGGTTCAGCTTGTATTTTGAGGTGCGAGAGCCTCAAAATTAGCTTCCCTGTTGCACAAGATGTGCAAACGAAGTCTGATGATTGAGAAAATTTTGACTCAAGTAAATTATGACCAATGAAATTGCGAGTAATTTTTCTCATCATCCCGATCCCGGGATGGCCTAGGCGATCATGCCAGGTTTGGAATGCGTTAACATTCTGAAAAATTACCTTGTATGCAACATGTTCTACGAGCTTGATGTACGTATAGTACAATCCGGACGATAGAGAAGGAATTCTTTCAAGTACTTGCTTGCCATATCCGTAATTTTTAGTGAAGAGTAGATACTCCTCTTTGTTGTCTTCATGGGTTTCGATATGGAAACCATTTTTACGGATATCTCGATAACTGATTAGAGTACGTAACGAGTCGGGATACAACAAAGCATCCTCTATCGCGTCCAGTGATAGTTAAAATATCTCCATTCATCTTTTTCAGAGTTTGGAAATATTTTAACTCCCTTAGTATTGAGTTTGTGGTAGCACTGTCCACAAGGCATAATTCCTCTTCCATCGGATTGTCCCTGTAGAGAACTATATATAAAAGAATTTTCAGTAAGAAAATCTCATGTAAATACATAGTATACAATCTAATTATATCATATGTACTGATACAATATAAAATAACAACAATACTTATGTTCTTAGTACAACATCACAAATAGACATAATTAAAATAGATCTTAAAGGAGATTGAGAGACTAATCGAAGTCTCCAAACATGTTGGTTGAGGCATACTCAACCATCATGTTCTCCGTGTCGACAGGGTCCTCAGGCTAATGAATAGTCAAGGTGTTGCTCGGTCCAGGAGGGACGTCGTGCGAACTACCGTCTCCATTGGCGCTTTCTGGATGAAGGTTGAAGTTGGCTTCGAACCTTTTCCCTTGAGGTGCTCTGTGTCCCTAGGATTGTTGGTACAGAATAACCAGATGCTTTGGGGTTTTGCACTTTTCAGTGGGATGCGTGTAGCATCCACATTTGTCGCAAAGCTTGGTTTTATCATACTTAGGCTTTGCGGTGCCTTTCCCCTTGTCTGAATTTCTAGGCTTTTTGTTCCTACTGCGCTTTTGCTTACCCTTGAAATTTGATGGTTTGTCTCGGAAAGCACCATCAAATCTCTGTCCATTCGCAATATTCATATGAACTTCAGGTAAAGGTTATGCCCCAACTGGGCGCTGAGAGCCATTCCTAGCGAGTAGCTCATCATGCTTTTCAGCCTGAAGTAAAATATGAATGAGGTCGAAATAGATGGTATAGTTGCGAGCACGGTACTGCTGCTGGAGGATCCTATCTGCAAGGAGCATAGTGGATAGAGTCTTTTCTATCTTCTCCGTATCAGTAGGTTCCTTCCCGTAAAAGCGTAGTTTGAAACTAATTTTATGAACCTCATGATTGTACTCTCCGATGGACTTGAAATCCTGAAGACGGAGGTGCGTCCAATCATGGAGTGCTTCTGGCAGGACAACTGCCTTCTGCTGTTCATACCTCGTTTTGAGGGCCAGAAACAGAGTATGAGGAGATTCTTCCTCTAAGTACTCAGACTTTAGATCTGGGTGAATATGGTGTCTTATGATGTATTAGGCAGCATATTTTTGCTGTTCTGTCAGTGGCGTGGCTCCATCCGGTAGAGGAGTCTCCGGATCCTAGATTGCACGCGCTATCCCACGGGACGCAAGATTGATCTTGATGTCCATGGCCCATGTAGGGTAGTTGTGACCATTGAGGGCAAGCTCCTCAAATTTTTTTGTGGTCATTGTTTACCTACATGGATAAACCAGAGATAATTAATTTATGTTCAGTAAATTAAAAACCATCATGGTTAATGTTGTAATGAACTTTGCACAATTAATAAAAATTCCAAAAAGTTGGCTTGGAAATATTAGTGTGAATCTCAAATTTGCTAAGTATAACACATCGTGGAGAGTAAATCTCGCAGTATTAGAGAGTATAATCTGATAAAATCAGTAGATACTCAAGTATAATCTGATAAAATCAGTAGATACTTATATACCTAATCTCATGTGGCATTTAGGGAGTATAATCTGATAAAAATCAGTAGATACTCAAGTATAGTCTGATAAAATCAGTAGATACTTATGTACCTAATGCCACATGTAGCACTAGAGAGTATAATCTGATAAAATCAGTAGATTACTCGAGTATAATCTGAAAAATCAGTAGATACTCGAGTATAATCTGAAAAATCAGTAGATACTCATATTCCTAATGCCATGTGTCATAACTTGATTTGAAGAAAATCACTTTGAATTTTGCAAATTAATTCTTGCTCGTATTAAGTCAAGATGACTTAATTAAGATGAATTAATTTGTTTATTTGCAAGAAATTAAAATTTCGATTGCAAATAGTGGACGCAATTAATCTCTACATGTAGAATAACACGGAAATATATTACATCACACTTGTTCTAGAATACAGAGTATTCGACAAAAATACAGTACTGAAGTTAAAATACTGTAATTAACAGAGTCTAAACAGAATTAAATACTGCTAGAGGGCTAATATGCGAAAAACCGAAAAGGCAGGGGGTTTTTTTTCGCAAAATAGCCGGCACCAAGGCGGTGCATGCCATAGAAGAAGCGGCGGTGGCCATTGGTTCCTCGACAGCGGCGAGAGACGAGGCGACGGCGACGGCCGTCCTCCTGGAGAAGCGACGGAACAAACTCATCATGGAGAAGAAATCCCGAGGCATGGCAAGGTTCTAACCTTTTTTTTCTTTCTCCTTTGATTCTTGCTCGTGGTAGAAACGAAGCGTGCTAATAACGTGTTTGGAATTGAAATGTAGAACAGAATAGAAGCCGCCTTTGGACACAATCGAATGTGATTCTTGTATTGTTGCACTTGTGATTACAAGTATATATAGAAGTATAAGGGATGGTAGTTACTATTCCCAAAAGACATGTCCCTTTGAAGGGATGCGTCTCTTTGAGGAGACACAAGCGAAAAGACACGACTCCTCGAAGAGGTGTCTGTTGGGAGAGACAACCGCCTGCGGTTAAGACAAAGGGAGATCATAATTAACACATGTTAATTCTAACCGAAATATTGGGTGCCAGCGAGCTCGTCGAGTAATTCATCCACAATTGGCAATGAAAATTTGTTTTTCACAGTCATGTCATTCAGCCGCCGATAGTCGACACAGAAACGCCAGCTCCCATCCTTCTTCTTCACCAAGAGCACCGGCGAGGCAAATGGACTCAGGCTAGGGCGCACAATGCCGGTGGCAATCATCTCTGCTACCTGCCGCTCGATCTCGTCTTTTTGGAGTGGCGAGTAATGATATGGGCGAGCATTTGTGGGTTCAGCATCTGATTCCAGTGTGATGGCATGATCGAATTCTCGGTGTGGCGGAAGGGAGTGTGGTTCCTGGAACACGTCCGAACACTCGTCGAGTACGGACTGAATGTCTGCCGGAACCAAAACTGGAGTAGGAGGATTCTCCGGCTGACGCGCCTCGTCCACAACTGCCAATGCCCACTCCTCGTTGCCGGCCAGCCATTTGTGGAATTGGTCCATCTATAGCTCGTGCAATTCATGCGGTTGTGGTGTAAGCACCCCTCGTAGTGTTATCTCTTGTTGGCCATACACAAAACTGAGAGTCTTCTTACGCCAATGACATCGCATTGGACTGAAACGCTCCAACCAATCCATGCCTAAGACGGCATCGTATGCACCCAGCTCCAACAGCCTCATGTCTGTGTGAAACGTGTACCCCTGGATCCACCACGGAAGCTTGGACACCATGGCAGCCGACTGCAGCATCTGACCATTCGCAACACGCACGTGAACTGATGCGATGGTGTCAGTTCGGCACCCAACGCGGCGCACAAACTCGGAGTTGACAAAACTGTGGCTGCTGCCGGAATCGACCAGAATCAGCATGATCTGGTTGTTGACGAGCGCGCGCAGTTGAATGGTGTCCACAGCCTGCGTGCCCGGCAGAGCGTGAACAGAGATGTGACAACAGTCCTGCACTTGCGTCGCGTCATCGAGCAGTTCGAGGGCATGAACTGTGTCTGGCGAGAGCACCTCGCCGAAATCCCCTACTTGGATGGTGAGAAGCTGGCCGGTTTGTTTGCATTTATGCTCCTTGGAGTACTTGTCGCCACACTTGAAGCAGAGGCCATTCGCGCGGCGGAAGTCGCGCAGGTGTCGTTCGCGGCTGTAGTCGTCACTGTGGCGCTTGGGCCAGTCGCCACGGCCCGCGCCCGATGCCTGTGCAGCCGCGACTGGCGCTCCACCACCTGGTGGCAGTTTTGGTGGGCCCGGAGGACGGCCGCGCGGCCGATGATGCTCGAGCTCTTCTTCCTGGATACCAGCCAAAGCGGCGGCACGGGAGACGCTCGTCGGAGCTTGCAAACGAACGGCGCCGCGTATCTCGTCGCGCAAACCAAACACGAACTGAGAAACAAAAAATTTAGTGTCCAACGAGGAATCCAGAGAGAGCAAATGGTACATACACGAATCAAAGTGGAGGCGATAGTCGGTGACCGATCCGGTCTGTTTGAGTTGGTGCAGCTTGCTCATCTGGCCATCGTACTCATCGCAGCCAAATTCCTCCTCAATTGCCCGCGATAATGCCTCCCAACTGCCAAGGTGATGGCGTCTCTTATATGCCTGCAACCAGAGCGCGGCGTGCCCTTCCAGGTACAACGTCGCCGTACCCACCCAATGCTGCACCGGCACCGCGTACATGTCGAAGTAGGTGACGCAGAGGTCGAGCCAGAGGCATGGGTGCTCGCTGTCAAACTTGGGAAAATCGTGCTTCGGTGGCTTGGTGAACTGGCCCGGGCGATCCGCCGCTGGCTCCCCGGCGGGATTCGGTGGTTGTCCCAGGAGCGGCACTCCGTGGTTGGCGAGGCGCGGCATGCCGTCCAGCGCGCCGCGGTTCCCTGGCGGCTGCTGCTGGACCTGCGCATGCGGCGCACGGGTGATCTCCGCCTGCGGGCGCTTGACGACGTCCAATCCCTCCCCGAATTCAGAGACCTGCCTCCCTAAATTCTTGACCTCGCTTGAAACGGAGTCGAGGCGAAGCAGCATCTCCGTCACGGATTTCTGTAGCTCCTCCATCGCCACCAAAACAAGACGAGTCTGTGCCGAGGGCTTGGATGGCGCCGTTGCAACCCGCTCCTAATTGAATCCAACCTAGTTTAGGGATTTTGTGCAATTTAGCCGAAGCTGAATCGCACCCTAAACAGTGGATGTTACGGATTCAATCGCGAGGATTTGGACGCAAACGGAAGCAATCCAAGGCTCTGATACCAAATGTGAGGACCCTAATCGATTTGAGTGGAGTTCCCCACGGATTCGAGGAGAAGGAGGTGAGAAAACGGAAGAACTGGAGAGACGAGTTCAGAGAAGGGGCAGAGGTGAGAAGTTCAGAGTCCATTCATCTTCTTACCTGGTTCCGAGTACAGAGGTGAGGCCTTATACTCGGCGCTCGATACACTAGTCGCTCGGACCCACAGACCCATACACCGGATTCACTCTCTGCATAACAGCTCGACGACCCACGGCTTCCGTGGCTCACAGCGACTCCGAGGACACCATCAGCTTGTTCGTCTTCACCAGCGCCAAGGCGGGGGCAGGAGATGGGGAAGACGCGACAGCGCCATGCTTTAGTAACCGCCCTTCAAGAGAATCATTTCTCTCCCAGTCCCAGGCCCTCTCACCGAACCCAAAACACTCCAAGAAGTAATAATTCCTTCCTTCATTTTTCCTCCCGTCCAACCTTTTTTAACCTACAAATTGGCCATGTGGAGTACTGTGTTATACATATGCTAGACAAACTCTCGATTTGTAGCGTAATATCAACCTACCACGGGCACTAAACAGATAGTATCAGAAGCTCTTCCGATGGCCAGTATTGTTCTAATCTAATAGACCGTCTGGGTATCTTAGCTTAATAACCATTCTTACAGTCAAATTTCCATTTTGTGCACTTGTGCGGTGTTGTGTTGCAATGTGAAATATACGAAGTTTTTTTTACGAACCTGAAATATACGAAGGGGAAACTCTTACCAATTCTAGTAAATTCTTATATTATGGCTCCAAAATTAATTTTTTTACTAGTTATTATATATATAAGGAAAAATAGAATTGCTTTTAAAGAGCCACCACAACTACCAACATAATTTGACAATCATGCTATTGCAACAATGTAATTCATCTTCTCTTAATTAGTTTGTTTTCTTTCAGATGCAACACATCCCTCTTGATAGACTATTGCCACAACGATGGCACCCATAAGTACATTCTAATTGATGTGGGCAAGACCTTTAGAGAACAAGTTCTCCAGTGGTTTGTTCACCACAAAGTTCCTTCCATGGACTCAGTGAGATCTTCGTGGTTCATTTTCATTCAAGTTAAGTTCCCAATTATGAATCAAAACAGATGGCAAGACTAAGATGGTTAAGTGCAGTGCAGATTATTCTGACTCATGAGCACGGGGATGCTGTCTTGGGTCTTACTGATGTTTGGATGGTACAGTCAAGTAACCATAAAATGATACTGATCAAGTTCCGATTTTCCTCACCCAGTTCACAATGGACAGGTCACCATAGGCTTTCCAAATGGACTACAGTTCACAATGGACAGGTCACCACACTACATATCATGTAACATCAGCTGTTAATTTTACAGTGTTGCAACAAGATTCCCATACTTGGTGAAACAGAAGCTAGAGGAAGGTGATGAATTTGCCAGAGTCACTCAACTCGACTGGAGGATAATTGAGTGTGATGTTGACAAACCATTTGTATCATGAGGGCTAGAGTTTATGCCCTTGCCAGTATGGGGCACATATATACCTTTTGTCATGAAAGACTTGTTTGATCTTGCTATATATGCTTCCTGATCTGGCCAGCTTGATGTTCTCTATTCAGGTCATGCATGGAGACGATTATGTTTGTTTAGGTTTCCTATTTTGCAGGAATGCAAGAGTTGCTTATTTATCTGATGTCTCAAGAATTCTTCCTAGAACTGAGCACAGTATGATTTTTCGGTCTCCATCATTCTTGATCTAAATAATTGGAATTCTTTATTATTATTTTTGTGACTACCGTGACAGCATGGAGACATTTTTAGTTGATCGTTGCATGCATATTTTTTTTTCTTTTAGCATCTTATTCAGAAAATCACATGATAGTTTATATAATTTAATGAATTAAAAGGGAGTGTTTTGTAAAGAAAAAAGAAAAGAGTTAATCTTTGGAACATGTAGGCATCTGCCCACAATTTTTTTATAAAAAAAGTGAACATGCACTGTTCAAAGTAATCTGAAATAAATAATGGATGTATTAGATCTAGAGCCATGCACAACTATGCATATTTTATCTTCACGAGATGTTGGAAAAATACTGATTGGAACAATTTTAAGAATAGCATTCGTCCAATATCTTTCTCAATACTAGAATCTTGGTATCATGTTGCTGAATATTGAATAGTTATATGGTTGCAAATAACGATTCCAGGCCACAAACTTTCCAGTTATTTTTTTGTTTTTAGAGTCTCATGAATCATCATCTATTGCTCAACCTTTTCTTATTGGATACATTCCTGATGCAGTCCTTTGCTGCAGCAATTTCAAAGTCTAGTACTGGACAGCTTGACCTTCTTATACTGGAAACAAACCGATTGCATGGGGTGGTAAGCCTGTTGCACATGCTTGCCATCTGAAAAATTGTAAACCTTCCCCGCAAGTAAATCCATGTGTTGCCAAATCTGCTGATACGGTCTTTTGTGATATTTGAACAGGGAAATGCTCACAGTTGCCATCTTACTCTTAGTGAGGTTAATTTGGATTTAACTTTAATGCCTCTGAACATTGCATGAAGCTTGGAGTTTCTAGGCATATCAGTTTGGTGTTAAGTTATCCTACTCTTCATGGACCAAGCCTAGAACATATTGCTCAAGCAAAGCTATATGGACCTATGTAGTTTGAACCAGCAATTGCATCTATGCGTGCCAAGATGTCATAATCAAGTAGTCAACCTGATTATTTACTTTAACATCCAATTCTAACGCCGTATAGTTTCTGCAGAGTCTTGATGCTACCAAGAGGATATGCCCTAAGAAAGCTCTGTTGATTGGAATAAACCACGAGTTTGAACATCACAGATAAAACCTGGTTCTGGCAGAGTGGTCTCGCAGGTGTGTGTGGTTGCTTAAAATTTTTTGTTATTTTTCCTTTTCATGTATGAAGTGTAAACACGTATGATCATAGAGAAGGAATACCAGTGCAGCTAGCTCATGATGGCCTGCGCATCTTCATTGATCTGTAATAAGGTATGCATCATAGGACCAAATATCAGTGCACTGTCATCAACAATTTTTTTGGGACCATTCAGCAGTTTCCATGATATCATTATAGGTTATTATTGCAGGATTAATCCATAACTCCTTTGCTTATATCGGATGGAAACAAAGTTCCCCTTGTGTATGAACTCGGTCATTACTTCATGCTATTTTAACTTTTTGCCGTATCTACACGTGGCTGTAATTGCTCAATTGATACTGTTTGTACTAGATCAACAAATCATGGATGATGGGACCCCCATTGATATTGGTTCAACATATTTTCATTTCCAGAAGTTTCGTTGGCTACTGCAATTGCCAAAACCAAGCATGGCAGGCAAATAATAGGTCCTCTGGAGGTGGTAGGACAGTTCAAGAAGCGGAGTTCGAGGAGAAAACAGAACTTTGTTCCACTGTGCATGCCATATAAGGTTGAGTGAAGAGAGAGGACTCAACACATAGGCTGCACGTTTCTGGACTGTGTGTAGACGTGGTTGCTTCACTATTTGTTCTGCACATTGTGTGCTCTTCTTTTTAAAAACTATGTGCTCTTTGTTTTTCAATAAAATGGAGCACTGTAAGTCATGAATGCAGGTGCCAATTTTCTAACGTAACATAGGAAAAACGAGTATACCCAAGTCATGAACTGCAAACTTGCGATTCAATGTTGATGTTGATACCTCCCCTCCAAACACACCCCACTAGCTGATGCACATCAGTATAGCATATGGATCATTACTTGGTTTTTTAGATAACTTCGAAATCACAGGTGGATCAAATTTTGTACAGCAGCGTACCAAAATCACGGACCGGCAGATTACTAACCAAATTGAATACTCCCATTTGCGTAAACAGACAACGTTTAGTATTCCAACCACAAATTTTGATCTTCGAATACATGACCAGTAAATTTGAGGCAAGTGTACAATCAACTAGTAGAAGGATCAACAAATTATGCGCTTGATCTCTAGAGCCTATTGTGCAAAGCGACAGCAATTAACACGACGACGGCAAAAATGAGCCCTCAGCAGAGACTAGCATGAGCTGTAGTGCTTCACTCCTGATCCAGGTCGAAGGGAACAACTTCTTCTGTGACATCCACCGGCTCCTCCACCTCAATCTCCTTGGCTTCATACTCTTCTTCCTGGTCGCTATCCTCCCCGCCTCTCAGCTCCATCCTGTATGGTCGCTCCTCCTCGTGCTGCTGCTTCCACTTAGCAACCCATCCTTCCCATTCCTCCTGAAGCTGCTTCCGTCTCTTGCGCTCCTGCTCGCTCACCTGGTTGGACACGTCCTGGTCCTCTTGTTCATACTTCTTGCTGTACCTCTTGAGGTTGCGTGAGATCTCATCCTCCTTCTCCGGAGTAAGTAGTGATGGTGGCCTTGGGCGCCAATGGAACTGTACCATCAAGTTAAAAGTAAATGGCAAAGCACTAGTACACTGATACAGCCATGCATGAGTTCGAAGAACAAAGGATGGAAACTCTACCTGATAGAAGTGATCCTTTGACACCTTGTAAATTTGCTTGCCGTTGAAGGACCAAATTTGAAAACCATTTTCCATCTCATGGACTGAGGTAACTGCAGTTGCTAGAAATCTGAACAAGCCAGGTTCCAAAACCATTTCAGTTCCACTAAATTAGAAAGGAATCAATCTAAATGTAAATGGAATACACTATTACCAATTGTGTAGTTTCATCCAACAATAACTGAATCTACCAATTTGAGGGTGAGTGTTTTTAGAGATGAAGAAATTTAATAATTTCATCTATTACAGCAGAGCATGTATATTCCTAGAGTTAGGGTTTTAATAATTCCAATAATCTATTCAGTAGATGTTTAACACTTCATTTTGTCAACTTTACAAAATAGTGAGATCAAAATATTCTTGATTTAGTGATTAGCTCACCTTCCAGTAGGATCCCACATGATGTCAGTAGCCATAAAATGCTCTCCTGTCGCCATGGTCTCGAGATCATCAACATTGTAAAACTCCAACTGGCCATTGAAACCCTTCAGCCCAGCAAGAACAATGAAACGCCCAGCAGGAGACCAGAACAATGCATTAGCCTGCTTGCCCTTCAGTGTGGTAAGCTTGGACACACGGCTAACGTTGTTGGCTGTGCGCATGGTGTAGAAACTTATATCAGGCTTAGGTCCATCACCGTGAATAACAGCAAAGCGGTGACCTCTGGGCTCCCACGCAAAGGCAATTATCTTGTCATTCTTGTTATCCAATTCAAAGACCTCAATTGGGATGTCTCTTTCCTTGATTCTGAACAGCTCGAACCCAGTGTAAATGCTCTTTTTGTTTTTGTGTACCTATCTACCTGGACAGCAAGATACTCTCCATTGTTCTGCCAATACATTTTGCAATCACTGACACTGAAAAGGTTTTTCTGCCGCAACTCCTCTTTGCCAGGAATTTGCACAAGACTCACCTTTCAACACAAAAGCACATATTTAGCCTTGCCTATTAATTGAATAAACATCTTAAAAGAGGCTAACTGCACAAATTTGTACTTACCCTGGCAGGCTGATTTCCACCACCCAATTCAGGCACAAACAGGGATATGATAGGATCAGTGGGAGACCAACTGAAGTCCACCACATTTTCTACCTTCAAGGACTTCTTATCAAGAAGAGAGAATGTCTCAGTCTCATAGACAGATATAACATTCTTCCCAAGCCTAGCGAAATATTTATCAGCTCTTCCACCACCCCACCTTAAAAACACATAAAAACTATAGTAAGCATCCAACCATCACACCCTAATAATTTGTGCATTCACTAAAAAGTACAACACTAGTGTTTTCACCTGAAGATAGGCCATGAAACACCAGAAACACCCATACTTCCACCAGTAGTGAACTCATCAGCGCTTCCCTTGAAGTCACGCATTACTTTTCCAGTCCTTACATCAAAGATATTTAGGACAACCCTCTACATAAAATTGGAAGTCAGATAGGACAAGATATAAACAGAGAAATAAATCTATGACAGTCTCTTACATGTGTGTCTCTAGGGTTGCTGGGCTCATGGCTGCTGTATGTGATCAAATATCTCTCACCAGGAGAGAAATCGATAAGTTTCACCTGTCACAGGCAACTGTCAGCTAGAACAACATTACATATCAGATAGAATTAAGTGTTAGCGCAAACCAGTACCTGTGGATGAGCAAAGCGCATTAGACGCACAAACTTATCATCACCACCCCACACCTGTGCACCCTGCCTATGAACCGTCGCCAAGTATGTTCCAAGAGGGGACCATTGAATATAACTATCCGTCCAGTACTGGCAAGCAAAAAGATAGGTGAAAAGATAAGTATATTCATCATATCAGTTCTACTTATAGATGTGGCAGACCATTGATCTTAATTTCTCGACAAAACTGTAAGCAGGAAACAAATCCGAAAAAGGCAAGTACCTGCTTTTGGTACACAAGCTCAGGCATGGCCTGCCTGGCATCGTTCCAGTACACTTCCGTGAACGTACCAGCACGGATCACAAACTGATCTCTGGCCTTCTCATCAGTTAGCCACTTCAGCAGATTTTCCTGCAATACACACATATGCAATAGGCAATGTTACAAGAAAATTCTGGCTGTTAACAATGTTATTGCTGAAAACAAGAAGACTGGTGTGGGTAGAAAAGCAAAAATGACGTACTCCCGGAGTGTATGGCTTGATTTCAGCAGGCGTCCATTCATCAGGGACTTTCATGTACTTCTCAAAGTCATCAAACATATTAATAGCAAATATGTGAGATTTGTCCAGTTTGTACCCATTTGTCTTTTCCCTAGCAAGTTCAGCTTCCTGCACATGGTCAAATATTTCTCTTTCAATCACCCAACATGGATACGAATAATTTGACTGAACACAAAACAATTAAAGAGAGCAAAAATAGACATGGAATGAGCCATTAACCCAAAAAAAGAGTGGCTGAGATTATCATAACATTTTCGTAAACTTTTTCTATGTATGTTGTTCTCACTAGAACCCTTTTTCTACTCAAATTCTTCTTTAAATCCTCCAAATTCTTGCTAACTTGTGAGGCGTTCAATTAGGATTGACATCCAATTAAATCGGGTCATAACAGTCTAACACTATCCCAAGTACAACAATAAAGTACTAGTAAACCAATAAAACTAAAGTCCAAAAATTGTCCTACTTAGAACAAGCATCTTTCTACAGAAAAATCACAAAAATCAACAATCAGCGTTAGGCAACACCAAATCAAATATGATTTCATACCACTAGACTATCACACGCCATCCAATGGCAGCCATAACCACTAGAAATGTTGGATTATCCAGCATAAGTTAACAGCACATAGGCTTGACAAGCCAACTAAATCCATGTAGGCAAGCATGACCAAGAAACAGCTAGTAGTCCAAGAGCTACAGAGCATATAGTCCAAAAATGTAGGCAGCATGAGTGCATGGCGGTGTTATAACACTGAGAAGTATCACTTGTGTATTTGGATAGATCAAACTCACTTGTACATACAAACGCTAACCAGGGTGGAGCTCGAATGGAATGGACCCCTTTTATAGAAGGAATACATATAACTTGCAAAGGCAACAGAGTCAAGCTATTGCCTCATTCTACCATGCAGATAAGAAAATAAAAGCAACTGCAAAGAAGCAAAATACCTGAGGGGTATTATACTCAATGAAGCAGTAGCCATAGGTCTTCTTCGTCTCTGGATTCGTAGGCATCCAAAGCCCATCTTCTTTTATCACACCAATTTGACTATAGATCTTGCGTACAACATTCTCCAGCTTCTCATACTTCTCTGGGGTAACAACCGGCAGATTGTCCACAACAATAATGTTTGCAAAACCCATTTCAAGCTCTGGAAGGTCTTCATTTTGAAGTACATCCTCGTCATCACTGCAAATTATAATTGAACGGCAACATAGATAAAAAATCAAGAAATACTCCAAAACGGGAACACTATGGGTAAATCATCTGAAGATGCCCCAGATTTAGTTTGACTCCACGGTGGAAAAAATGGAAGTAGTTGAGCAAGATACTGGGTACTATAGTCATTCTCCTCAAACTTTGATATAGCGAGCCTAAAATTTAGCAGATTAGACCAGTACTACACGAAATTAGTGGCATATAACAATATCACACTGCATTAACCAGCAACGGACCAATTGCATCTGCCAAAACCGCAACACATGTTTGCAGCCATGCAAAACGAAATAACACCAGCAGCTAACCATATCATAACCTAGTTAGACATGGTATCAGATTCTTCTAGGATTATACGTACTCGTGTATACGGTTAGATAGATTAGTAACCCCCAACCTATATAAATACAACAGATTTTTATTTATTTTTTGGCATCAGAGACAAAGCCAGTAAAATCACGCCACAAACTATTTAACAGTTAAGCAAAGCAGGCATTCTGTTCGAAACTACCCACCACTAGAATCTGCGGCACAAAACAAATCGACATCGCACAAAATCTAACAATCCTAGAGCAGGGGCTTGCATCCGGATGAAACAAAAACTACGCTAAGCAAATAGGATAAGAGATGCCATCTACCCACGAAGCATGAGCTAGGGTTTGACGGACCGGGAGGTGAAGAAGAGGATGCGCGGAGTGGTGCTACCTGAGGATATCGAAGTCCTCGCCGGCGGGGAGGGTGATGGAGTCGAGATCGACGGAGTCGAGGACGATCCCGAGCTCCCGCGCCCGCGCATCGATGGCCTCCATTGAGATTGCCAGAGCCATCTTCTCCTACATACACCTTAGATCCTCCGCGAGAGGGGAGACGCACGCAGGGGGGAAGATGCGGTGGATGGAGAGAGGCGGCGGGGGCGCTGGTTCTGGAGCTAGCTAGGGTTTTGGTTGGTTTTGGACTGGACCCGGAATTTGTGGACTCCTTGAGAGAAAAGGAATTTGTGGATTGAGGCTTCTCGGGCTCTCGGTTGGGCCGTGTACATGCGAGTTCGCAGGCAAACCACAGGCCTTTTCCTTGTGGCATCTGTTTTGGGCTTTCGATGATATGCATGCAATGCAAGTGCATCTGTGGCCGCGCGAGTGGGCGTCGACACTATACACCGCCGCGTGATTTCTACCAGGCAACGCCATGGCCCGTCCGCGATATACATGCACTGTTCTCCTCCCTCCCAACCCCTCTTCTTAGGTGACAGCGATGGTGGTGCGGCTAGGGCTGTACTATCAAGTTAGAAAAGATATCGATGCCTCAAAAATGTAAATGAAGGGTGGGAGAAGATAGCGGTGCAGCAAGGTAGTGGTGGCACCGCTAGTCATGGGTTTGGAGGAGGATAGTGTGCAACAATGGGTTACGGCACAATGACAACTCGAAGACAAAATATTAGGTTAGATAGTATAGGTGCGAGATGATGGTGACGAGGTTTCCACCGGTCGTGGGCAATGGAGGAGGGCATGGCGTTGAGGAGAATCACGGAAGATGAGGTTCGTCGCCAAGAGGAAAAGAAAGAGGAAGATAAAATTGGTAGCGAGAGATGATCCAGACATAGTAGCCATCAGTCAATCAGGTAAATACGATGGATGTATATTAGATGCAAATTGTTGCTTACATATATGTTCACGAGGGGATTTGATAATAAAAAAAATTTCTACATTTAGCGCATAGAACTAGATTGAACCAGGTAGGCAATCTTCGAGATGGCAATAATTATATCAGAGATGTAAAATGGGGCACAACACACATTGACGAGTGGTTAATATCTTCTTAGCTTAAAGAAGAAACTAATACTCCCTTCGTCCAAAAATGTAAGGCGCGCACGCATCTCAAGATTTACAATTAGATCTACAATATTTTAGTTATGTGACACAAAAGTGGTATCATTGGATTCATTTTCGAGAGTATTTTTTAATGATATCACTTTTGTGTCACATAACCAACATATTATAGATTTAATTATAAATCTTTGGATCCGTGCGTGCCTTACATTTTTAGACAGAAAGAGTATATAAGAGGTAGCTTGAACTCTACAGATGCGAGGCTATCACTTCAAGGCTACGTTTCTTTAACATTGTATTCTTGTATATGGCAAGAATACAAGGATCCTAAAATATTCGAAAGTGTTGCGCAAAAGAGTGACAATCTCTTGTACTATTTTGAGATTGTGCATAAATTTATGATCTATTTGGCCAAAAAATTTTATGTCTTGTCATGATTGTTTTGTCTTTGACATTTTGGCTATTTCGATAAGATATATCTATTTCTTTTTGATACCATGCACCTCAATATTGTATCTCACAAGTTAGGATCTAAAAGCCCCTGCGCATAAGGGGTATTAAAGTATAACAAGAGGACCGTTTTAGTATACATTTGACTCATGTTAAACTAGGGCGCTTGTAGATACTACATTGGCCATGTATAATTTGTGGTACGGCCATGTATAATTTGTGGAGCTAACTTGTGAGAACCGGATATCTGTAAATTTAATCGAGGCAGAACCATGTGAAAAAGGTTTTATTTAGCACACTAAACAACTCATCGTATTTAGCACACTGAACAACTCATCAAGTATCAAGAGTTTTAGCATTCTAAATTGTCTTTTATTCATTCTTGAACTCAAAGAGTAATATGAACTCAAAAGAGTCGTTATAGTTACGCACAGTTAGGGTTATGATAATCGGACCTAGGGAAATTCCTGTGTTTGCTAGTTTCTGGAGCGAAAACTGACCGTTTTATGTGGTGAACATTTGTATATATTCAAGTTTATCCAAGATCCGGGCCATTATGTACGATTTTCATGGTGGAAACCATCTCCATTCTCCACTGAAATTTCGACGAGATTGAAAACCACCGTGGAAGCATGGGAGCATCAAATAAAGCAGAGCAAACAGCTGAACTTGATCTAAGATGCAGTGAAAATCTAGAACGTCCATCAATCCTCGCGGCTTGAACACCAAAATAGAAGTATACTTGGGAAGGGCACGAGCTACCAATCAAATCCGAATAGCTTCTGCAGCCTCCATGCTGTTGTAGCTCCAACTACCCCTGCAAATTCCCATAAGAGCTACCAAACCTAGCTAGCGATCAGAAACATAACTGCCAAGCTTTTCCCCTTCTCCTCGGTGATCAAAATGGTGAGCAGTGGAAGATTCTTATCCTATGTGTGTCTACTTGCTATGGCAGTGGTAAAACAAAGTTAACATCACAATCTATTGTCTGTAAAGGTGATGACGATGAGATCGATCCTCGGGCTTGACGAATTTAGGCGCCACTCCGACTAATGATGGGTAGTGCAGCTTTTTTGTGTTCATGGAATAAAGCTGCGAGATTGAATAATCGAAATCTCTTGAATACTGCCACTAACATCATATAGTAACCATGAACGATTGCTGATCGATGCACGATTGTTATCTAGTTACTGTTTGCCACATCATTTATTAATGCTGGATAAGATTGAAGTTCCGTTAGAATTCGATGCACTGATCTTCCCCCTCTTTTTTATCTTTAATTTATCCCCTCGCTATTACGAGACTCTTCCACGAAATCCATGTAACTCCACGATTGTGATACCCTGATTAGAAGCACGAATTCCACAAGGGAATTTCAAGTGAAAGGCTCGATTTCCGTAGAAGACGAAGGGAGCTCCTAGCTAATTAGAGTGGAGTAGGTAGATCGATCCTAGCCGATACTGTCGAGTTTACAATGTAGGCCTGCATGCTGGTCTAAACTGAACCAACATAGGTGGGAAGGTTAAATCACATTTATTTCCTCAACTACATGTCATTGTATAGTTTGTACCAACACATGTATACGATAATACGAAGACCCACCCGTGAACGGGGAGGACCAGGCACGCCGCGTGGAGCCTAGTTGGTTGATGATGAGATCGACAAGAGCGACACGGCGCATGCAAGGAAGGCTGGCAAGGCTCTCACCGGCCGGCGAACAAGGGGAGCAGCAACGTGGCCGCGACCACCAGCGGTGAAAAGCTGTTGGCTGGCCAGTGGCGCCATAATTGGTGCATGGTGGTGTGAGCCAAGCTATTTAGCACATGTACGTACAAAAGATGGCCGTCACCCTAGCTGTGACAACCCAGTGAGTGAGTGACCACCCTTCCCTACATGGTTACATGCACGCAGATGCTATATCGCCATGCATGGAGACCTGCTGTCCATCGATATGGAACTATTGCTACACCCTCTCCGTCCATGGCATGCACCACGTGGCCCGTCCCCTTATTCTCTTGCATGTGGGGCCCCCGCGTTGATTCCCTTTTGCATGGCGTCAAAATCGTTCCATAGATCTACAGGGCATGCATGTATTGTGTGTGACCAGTGTAAGATGATTACTACAGTACAATACAAGCGGACACGTTATAGGTGTACATGAGGAAAGATCCATGGAATGCCATGTGCATTCAAGGATATATGCTCTTAGAGATAGATACCACGCATCGCCTGCATATCACCGTCAGACGAATATCTGTTTCTTTTCTTTCAACAAAAGGAAATACAGACGAAGGAATGCTCAATGATCTTTGTGACCACGAAAAGAAATTAGAACGAGAGTACTCAACTGAAAATTTTGTAGAGTTACTGTTGAAATAATTAGCAATTTTCGAATTAATCTAATGCAGAAACATATCATGACATAGCCATAAATAGAATGAGCCAACTCAGGCGCACTAGACACGCTACTCAGAGGTAAACAGGAGGCTAAAATCCCTATCTCATTTGCATCAAAAGCAAAGCAGAAACTCAGGAAAACGTACGTCGGGATAGCCGCGGCGTACGATGCAGTGTTGGCGTCAGAAGCCATGGTGATGAAGCCCTCGTAGTCGAAGTAGTCGTCCGACGACGAGGAAGTAGTCGAAGCAGCCGTGCGGTCGTCGAGGAAACAAACGGGTCGAGGTAGCCGTGCGGTCGCCGACGAAGCAGATCGTGAGCAGTCGCGCCGAGACGCTCCCCAAAAACCTTATCGCCCCTCACCCGGTACAGGTTCTCGAGAGGCGGGGTTCCGGAGGCCTGCTCTCCCGCACGGCCGTGTACGCGGACGTCGGGATGGGATCGCCGGAAAACAGCGCATGGTAACGCGTCCGTTAACAACTCGTGTAAAACCCTCAAACCCAAGCGGCAAAAATAAGCGCACTGATTTTAGCTCGGCTCGATCACGAAACACGACGCGACGCATCGCGAGGCGGGCGGAGGAGGAGCGCGCGGGAACTAGTCCTCTTCCCAAGCTCTTAGTGGAGGGTAGAAAACCAACCCTTATATGTTGGTCTAACTCCCTTTCCACTAGCAATATGGGACTAAGTTCCACCACTTTGAGATTTTCCAGGAATTAATTGAAACATGGGCCTAGAGCCCATTAATTCCAACAGTTACTACCTGATCTTCAATGAATATGACATTCTATGATCCAGTAATAACCATCAAGGAACCCAAAAAAGAAACTGAAGACACTTACTACAGAGATTCAGAACTTTAATGTTGTCATATTTTCATCATCCTTTGATTTCATGAGAAAATATACAATCAGTTTTGAAGGGGAAAAAATCACTCACGTTGGCGCCAGTGGAGCGTTGAAATTGAAGAAGCACCTCCTGCCGTCTTTTCCTAACGGGGTATTAGTCTTCCATTAGTACCATGAATCATGTGGACTTCTTAATAGGTGTTAGTAGGTTTTTGGCCTGTAATTGGTAATGAAGATTGATTTTTGACAGTGGATTTCGCGTCGAACTTGTTTTTTTCTTTTGGTTCTCCTATACTATGTCAGACTTATGTATTTTCGTTATTAGTAACGGAAAGGCGAACCCTGGTTTGAAAAGAAAAAGAAAGAAAAACGAGCTCTGTTGTGTGATTATTATCCATCTCAAAAGGAGAGGCTCTTAAGAGTCCATTTGGTCGATACATATACTCGTAATTGATCACACAATTGATTTGGTAGATCCCTGAGAAATTTAATTTTAGTAGGAGGTGTATCTATGTCTCATTAAGTGGAAGGTTTATCTACATTTCCTTTGCCAAAGTTATAATTTTGTATTCCCTTTCTGGATATTGAATTTATTCATTCTTTCGACTAATAATTAGTGGAATAATATGTGGACTATGTAATTAGAATTTGATATCGTTGGATACGTATTTAGAATCACTTTCCAACTGTATCAACTTTGTATGATATAATTCATATATTATTAGACTAATTGTTGGTCAATGATAAATCTTAAAAAACACGTGTCTTATGTTTCTGAATAGAGTGAGTTACGATACCCACCCCAAATATGGGGATGAGTTGAGACCACTTGTGGCCCATGTAGGGTATGAGCAAGTGTTGGGATAATAGTTACACTGTGGAAGTGAGGCTCACTCGGCTCACCAGGAAATAACCCCATTCGGCCATATTTTTAAAAAGTAAGCATCCTGCATATATTTATATGGAATTATAGGTGTGGGACCCCTGGGCCCCATAGGTTACGACCTGAAGAGAAAAAGGCAAAACATGAAAAACCATATAGGACACATGGTCTTCCCACCAACGAAGGCAAGCGAACGTATCATACTGTGCTTCATAGGTTGCATCGAGTAGCTTCGCAGCCACTCTAGTGTCCGCCACACGTTGCCACTGCTGACCGGCCTTTGACTCGCCGCCAGCAAGTTGGAGCACCGGCCACCACTAGCAAGAAGGTTCTACATGAGGACCATAAGCCTCCGACCGGTCCCTGAAGGGACTGAGAGGCAGAGAAGCTCACCGGTGCAGGAGGTGTTGGAGGAGCATGCGCAACGGACGAGCTGAAAAAGCCCCTAACCTGGGTAGGCATCTTCCATCTAGAGAGCGAGCTTCGCCGTTGGAGGGTCACCACACCCAAGGACCATGAAGCAGGCCTCCAAAGTAGAGGCTGAAAAGGGAAACGATGAATCCCCAACAGCTTCTTTGGCTCGATTTGGTCTCTCCTTGGTGCAAGAGAAGAACATGAGCCACATCACCGGAGAAAGAGGGGAACAACACACAAAAAAGAGAAAGAAGATATGCACTGGTCCCATACCAACCCACTCACCCAGGTAAGGAGATGAAAGGGAAGCACTGAAGAAAACCAAATCTCACAGGAGAAACAAAAAGAAGAAGCCAGATCTGATGAGCCAACCAGGAAGATGGGGCAGGGAGATTTATTGAAAACCGAAAACAAAGAAGAGGGGAATTGCTCAGATTTAGGTCCTAATGCTCCCCAAACATCTCTGGTCACCATGCCACCATCATGGTCAAGGGCTAGAGAGGGAGGGACAACAATCGGATCTAGAACGGAAGGAGGGGAGGGGCAGCCAACCAGGGCAACGACAATTGGCGACGAAGAAGAACTTCGGAGGAAGCCAGATCTGATGAACATCAGCTGTCTGCAACCCATTTTATGTGCCCTCCAAGAAAATCCAACCGGACTCAAGAGTTATTAGACAAGAGAAAGTAATATACATAGTAATAGAAGCTACCGAGCACCCCTCCATCTTCTCTTGCCACCGGAGAAGAGAGGGAGAGAGGCTGGTGGGAGGAGGAGCAAGGGGAACACTTGGAGGAGGAAGAAGCCTCACAAAGAGAAGGGAAATGCACTATGTTACCATAGTGCATTGCAAACTTCGATAGTGAACTATGGAAGCAGCTTATTCTGGCTACGTCCAGTTTATGTGCCTTACAAAACTTACCAAATCCTGGAAATAAATAGATACACCTTGGTTTTTTTGTACCTATATATAAATTTTAAATTCATATTCATTTGATATGAAGAGTAACAAAAAGGACGATTCTCCAATAATTTGGTTTCTTCAAAACTGCCATATTTGTTTTTGCTACTCTTCACATAGATTAATTTGAACTCTACATATAAGTAGAGCAAACCATCTTGTACATCAAAAAATCAAAAAAATTATAACATTTACCGGTTAGACTCCGGGGGATTGCATAAAACATAGATTGCATACGAGTTACACCCGCCTATATCCTACTAGTCGTAAAAGAAAAGGGAGCTTATCCTACTTTCTAGGGCTATACGGCTCAAAGTTTACCAATGGAAGCAACTATGCATACTCATGTGCTCCTGCTATGTTTGACATTGTGGTGGATTATTGTTGCTAACCAATTTTCCCCTATTTTCGTGGATATCTTTTGACAATCAATTATAAAATAAGTTAAGTACAGAACATCTATAACACTATATTAATATTATTATATGTATCATGAAATATACTATAAATTTTACATGAGAAAATATATTTTTATATAAATTGATGTATCATAAAACTTCTATAATGTATACTTAATCTTATTTTATATAATTAATGGTCAAGATGTCATCTTGATAATTATGTCAGTGTCTAATGATTTATACTGTCACTCGAAGGTAGTATATGCTGCATAGAATTAATGTCACGTAATGTAGCTCGCAAGAAAAACCTTGGAGAGTCCACGCGGCACTACGTACTTTTTTCCTCTTCCTTTTTTAAATCTGGCACTATGTACCGAGATGGTCATCGACAAACTAGAGACAAGCCGCCGCCTCCATCCTAGTGACAGCTCAACTGAGATCATCTCAACCCTTAATTAAATCCAAATTAGTCAGTGTCAGAAAGACGCGTTTAGCGCCAGCTAATCACGCGACCTTCGATCTAATCGTCTAAAACCGTACGTAGCTGAATCAACTCAGTCACCAGGGAGTACTATCATCATGCCTACTAAGGCTGTCGACGAGCTGAGCTCGAGCGAGCTTAAATTAATGTTTTAAGTTTGTTGCTAGGTTCGAACTCGGTTCGAACAAAACTCGCGAAAACTTAAGCTTGACTCGACAAAGCTTCTTTGCTGAAGAATAAAATGTAGTACGTGCTGTACAGCGGTGGAGAAAATTAAGCTCAGGTAAGATCTGGAGAAGTAATTTAATTAATTAATCAATACTAATTAACAGTACGTATTGTACAGCGGTGGAGTAAATAATCTACAGGATTCTAGCAAGCTAGCTGGTTAATCCGTGTCTTGGTGACGAGCAACAGAAAAATGCTTTCTTCCGGCGCCTTAGAATTAATTAGTAACTCAGAACTGATCGAACAGGTGCTGCACGTCGGGCGACGCCTTGCCGCACTGCTGGTGCAGCGCAGCTGGCGGCGGCACGACGGGCGGCGCCGATGACCTGAGCAGCGCGAAGTTGAGGCCCTTGAAGAAGGGGTGCGCCTTCACGTCCGCGGCGCCGTGCCGGGACCCGAGGCGCGCGCGCGGGTCCTTCTCCAGGAGCCGCCCGATGAGGTCGCGCGCCGCGGCGGCGTCCGCGTGCGGCGCCGGGGAGAGGGAGGGGCACTCGAGCGGTGCGGCGCACGATGTTGCGGAGCGTGGCCTCGTTGGTGGCACCCACGAACGGGGTGCGCCCGTACAGCAGCTCGTACAGGAACACGCCGTACGCCCACCAGTCCACCGACGCGCCGTGCCCGCCGCCGCTCGCCACCTCTGGCGCCACATACTCGTGCGTCCCCACGAACGAGCTTGACCGCGCGTCCACCGGCTCCGCGACGAACCGAGGACGCGGCCGCGGCGCGGCCCGCCGCCTCCACCTCATGAGCCGGAGGAGATGCGCGTCAGGGAAGCAGGTCGGGATCGGTGCCGCGTCGTCGCCATCGTCCTCTGTCCCCTTCCTTGCCTCCTCGAGCGCCGGCAACGCCGTGGACTCGAGCGACAGGTCGAAGTCGGTGAGCATGATGTGGCCGTCGGCCCGTATGAGCACGTTCTCTGGCTTGAGGTCACGGTACACGATGCCCATCATGTGCAGGTACTCCAGCGCTAGGAGCACCTCGGCGGCGTAGAACCGGGCGGAGGCGAGCGGGAAACGGCGGGCGGGCATGCGGTGGCGGAGGGAGTGGAGGTCCCCGCCAGGGCAGAACTCCATGACGACGCAGGAGTAGTCGGTCCCAGCGTCGAAGTCGGCGAACATGGTGGGCAGGAACGGGTGGTCGAGCCGTCGCAGGACGCGCTTCTCGGCGGCGGCGCGGCCCAGCTTGCCCTTCTTGGCGAGAGCGCGGCGGTCCACCACCTTCATGGCGTAGGCACAGGAGTGGTCCCCCTCGGCCTCGAGGCGGCAGAGGTAGACGGTGCCGATGTCACCCGCGCCGACGCGACGGACGAGGGTGAAGTCCCGCGGGCCGAGCGGCGCGGCGGCGGCGAGGATGGGCGCCCACGCCACGTCGCCGGCGCGGTGCGGGCGCGGCGGGGAGGAGGTGGGCGTGGCGGCGGGCGAGTCGACGGAGAAGGTGGAGGAGCGGCCCGCGACGCTGGCCGTGCTGCTGCTGCTCGCGGAGCTGACGCTGGAGCTGGAGTTGGAGTTGGGCGCCGCGGCGGAGTCCATGTCGGGGAGGTACGGCGCCGGCTGGAGCATGGCGGCGTTTGGAGGTTTGGGAGGGGACGACGACGACGCCGTGGTGGGAGCGGCCATCAAAATCAAAGAGTACTGGCGGTTGCTCTAGTTGGATGGATGGATTATGGATCTCTGCTGGTGTGGTTTTTCTAACGGAGGTTTGTGCGTTCGGGGATGGTGGATGCAGGTGGTTTTATAGGGACGAGGCGCGAACGAGGAAGAGTGAGCTGAGCCTCAGCAGCATGGAGAAGCCAGGTTTGTCATGGTTGGCCACGTGGGCGTGCCATGTCGCATGACATGCATGCGATGGTTTGTGGTGCCAAGCAACATCTACTAGCCTACTGCCTGGTCCTAGCTACGTTTTGGAACAAGAAATTTTAGAGTAAAATAGAGGATCGTAATTCGTATTACAAAATTATAGGATAGAAAATATTCCTATAAATTTTGGAGAAAATAATATGAGCTCTAATCTCATAAATTATTTTGGAAGTTCTAATACAACTTCTCTTTTTCTCTTTCCCTTCTCTATCTAATTAAGTAATACATGACCTTAGAATTTCTGTATTCTTCATGTGCAGTATCCAAACAGCTCTTTCAAAGTCCCAAGCAATTCACATTTCTAATTCTTATAGAATTTAACATGCCATGATATTTTAGTTCTATGATTTTTGATTTCTATGGTCTAAAAAGACTCCTAATTTTAGCCCGACACCTCACTCAGTTATTCGACATCTATTATGCCTTGGAAATTTGTTTGCCCACTTCTCTAGAGTTCACCCTCTCCTAAATAAGAATGCAACATGGTGCAATACAAAAGCCATTGTTCAGAACAAATTCTCCCTTTTGTCTCTGTCAACACAAATTGAATTTTTGAACTTGAAATGCTGATCAAAGAGATGTTTGATGTTGATAACTACCTCCTTAAAAGAATTTGGAAACTATTGTATTGGTTTGAAACAAGAAACTTTTCAATTCTTCGCCAATAGAATTTTTTTAATTGATACGTCGTCGTGGCCTATAGTCTAAAAAAAACACAGCATGCATGGCACAACCTAAAAACGACTAAAACTTTCAGGCGACACACCTCCACATTCGCGCTAACACAAGACTACTCTTGCGTAAAGTTGGGTAGGCGCTGACTCTAACCAGTGCAACTAAAACAAACGACTTGGTTAGTCAAAGTGATTAGCCACCTTGCCTTCACACTGAATACATCATTTAGCACTTTAAATCTTTATCATCTTTGTTAAGCAAAATCAAGAGAGATTAATTCGAGGCAATGGTCCTTGCCCTTTACTTAAAGTGAAAGTATGGCACAATGGCGCCCTCGGGCGCTGCTGTGAGTTGCCGCGGCTGGCAGCCATTTCGGCACGTCCCGTGGAAAAAACGACTTTTTCCGGTGCAAGTTATCGCAACGCTTACCAGCAAGTCCGATTCAAAAGTTAAAAGAACATAGACATAGTTAAGAAAATAGTTAACAGAGAAAGAAAAAATGTTTAGAGAAACAGACAAACAATAAAGTAAAATGACACAGTATATAGAAAATTTTCTTTCGGTCTTTATTAATCGACTAATGCTCAATGTACAGTACAATTAATAATGAGCTCCTCCTATTTATAATCAAAGATGGACCTACTAGGTCAAAGGGGATAAGTACCCGATTAGTGACTTGGTGGAACCTTACCCCTACTACTTGATGAGCCCCATAAGTTCCTGAACACTCCCTCTTGGAAAAATACTTGGAGAACAAGTACACGCCATATATACATCATATTGCATGAATTGTCTCGTTCAAAACCTTGTCTGAAAAACTGCAACAAACTTATGTAAAGAAAAAAGTGTATAATACAGCCAAATGCACTGTTGGGTACTGATGGCCTACAGGTGCATAGGATCACTCATAGCATTTTCAATGTGGTAATATTGAGCGTTGAACCTAAGGAGAAAGTCGGATAGCACCTCACTCCGTAATTATATGCTTCAATATAATTGTTTTGCACCGAAAAGATCGAAATAGTTTATTTTATTATTGCAAATGTTAAGACAAATATTTAGTAAATACAAAGAGAGTAACTAAAATAATAATAAAGTACAAAAATGTAATTAATAGATACTGAAAATAAATATGAAATTATTAGATAAACACACTAGATTCAATTCAAACAAGTGTTCCTAGGCAATCGGCTTCTAGCAATTCAACAGTTTGAATAAAAGTGCATACTTTTGTAAGTAGAAATGGTGAGGCTTAAATATGAATAAAATACTGACAAATACACACGTCCATGATTAAATTCTCAAAGATAAAAAATAATTAAGGTTTCCCTAAGATAAAAATAATTAAGGTTTCCCTTTCCATAACATAAAGCATACAAGTCCATATAAATCCTTTGTATCAACGATTCATCAATTAGAAAGAGGTTGCTCTCTCCCATCTATCCCTAACCAATGCTCATCTAACAGTGCAGACCTAAGTGATCATCTAATGTACACGTGCACTTGTACACTAGCACAAGGAATTGATCAATACCAACAATTGATACATGCAAATTATCTCATACTATATTACCAACGTCATGGAACAACACACTACTCGAACATAAATAAAATAAAACAACAAATTATAGAAAAATAATTTATTAAATCAATCATCATGTTTAACATGCAAATAACATTTGGTATACAAGGGAGGAAGAGAGAGAGAGGTGATGATGGTGGCGGCGGTGGAGGCACGCGAGGCGTGGCGGCGGCACTGTCACCAGCGTGGAGGACGGAGCCCCCTCCTCTCCTTCCTTGGATCTTCTCCCCTATAGATGGGTTCTTAGTTGTAGATGCCTGCTACGGGGAACAAAAATTCTTAGCTTTTGGTAGTGGTAGATTGGAATACATGACGGCTAGGGTTTATTCTCTTCAAATAGCTTCCAAATCTCTCCTAAGCCATCCAGTCAAAATCCCTTTGATCCAAGGGCTCTTGGGCATCTGTAGAGCCTTATAAAGGCTTTCTTATCCCCTTATGAATCCACTGCAAAATACCATGTTCAATTTGGAGTTGAATTGAAAATTTTATGTACATTCCTGAGCCTCCCGACGGATGCCCGTATTGGGCCCCCGAAAGTCTAGGTTCAACATGATTTTTAATCTTTGTGATTTATTCATAAGGAGTACTAATTGAGTCAGCTTTGTACCCTTTTTGGCTTATCTCGATGAGACGAGAAACTTTCGTGTTGTAAACTTTCTGATTTGAGGTCATATCAATGACGAAAATGACCAAACATGATATTTTTCCTCTCGAAACTCATCTGAATCATCTCGGAATTAGCTAAAATTATTATGGAAACTCCATTAGGGTCCCCAGGCATCATCCATCTACAAGAAATTAAATAAAATAATACTTACAAATACATAAATACGGAACCATGCAATGTATAAGATAAAGAGATAATTGTGCAATAGTGAAGAAATAAATATTAATAAAGAGAAATAATGAGCACCTTATAATAATAATATGAAAAGAATGAGAAAATAAAATAGATATATTTAGGATGTATCAGCTCCCCTAATATTAAACCTTTCACGTCCTCGAGAAGAGAAGAAAGAGAAAAAATATTTGCTCTTTCATTGAACTTTACTATGATAGCACTTACCTATGCTATTTAAAACATGCAAGCTTAACTAAGATATAATGAACAAATAAAAAGGCTACACTTGCTCAATTATTAATATTTGTAATAAGTTCTTTTCATGAGAGCTTTTTGTGTTGCATTAACCGTTTAATATCAAACACGAAAACATAACTCAGCATTTTTCTTTAATCAATGTCAAAGAGAGTAAAAGAGAGATCACGTTATGAGAGTGAGTAACATCATTAGTAGCTTTCAATTTTTAAATACTAAATCACTAAGATACTTAAGTTTTTAGTCAAAGAATAAGCAAAAAGGCTACTCCAAGTTCATGTCATTAAAGAACATTTATGGTAGTTTTTTTAGTAACACCACTTCTTCATGTTTCAAAATTTCTCTCATTCACAAAATTTATTTAGGTGGCCTTACCCTACCCCTAAGCAAAATTTGGCTATATATGTGGGGCTTGGTAAGGGAAAAAATGAAGTGTAGATTAAGAAAGTTGAATAATAATCCAAATAAGTAAGATGTTACGTTATTTCAGTTGTTTAGAAAAATAACGTTAAAAAATGACTTGATCAACGAAAAGAAAGGCCCATGCAATGCGGAGTGACCCTAAGCACTAGTAATATCCTCGGTTTTTATGTTACATGGGGACTATAAATTGCCATATGAATGCACGAAATGAAAACAATATCATGCAAAAGAGATGCTCTCTAATGATATTATAAGTGAAGCATTGGAGCTAGATGAGTGCTCTCTAAAAGCTACAAGTGAAGTATATGAGCAAATAGATGCTCTCAAATGATATAAGTAAGAACATGAGCTAAGTGAAGCTCTCTAAAAATACAAGTGAAAATTGTGAATTAATAAATGAAACTCAAAAGATATAACTGAAGCATATGACCTAAGTAAAGTAATTGCGAATGCTACCATTGAAAGAGCACTAGTCTACAAATGATCCATCTCGCATAAAAGAATAATCAGAGCATTTGAAGAATATGATAGCTGTCTTCTACTCCCTCCATCCAAAAATATAAGGTGCACACGTATCCCAAGATTTACAATTAGACCTATAATATTTTGGTTATCTAACACAAAAGTAGTACTATTAGATTCGTTTTTGAAAGCATTTTCCAATGATAATATGTTATAAATCTAATTATAAATCTTGGGATACGTGTGCACCTTATATTTTGGGATAGAGGAAGTACTATTTTTTCTTTTTTTCAAAGCCCTAGAAGTGAGAGGTACCTCACAATGAGGAGCCCTTCTTTACAGAACATAACAAGCAAAGAAATAAAACAAGACTATATGTGCACATGCAAAATTAACTCTAATAAAGGATAAATAAATGATAAGTTCAATTGCAAGATACTCGAATGGTAAAAAAGATGTTATGTACGTAGGTACAGTAGACATAAATGACAAAACTAGAAGGGCTTTTGGAATGTTTCTTTTTTCTTTTCTTTTTTGCACCACATGTTATGTTTCAATGGTCTTTATTACCTTTTCAGCGTCATCAATTTTTCTTAGAGAAACATCTCTCCAAGGTTTCCCTAGTCATAACATAAAGCATGCAAGTCCCCGTCAACCCCTTCATATTAATGATTCATCAATTAGAAAGAGTTCGCTCTCCCTCATCCATCCTTAACCAATTCTTATATAACAGTGCAACCCAAGTGGTCGCCTAATATACACATGCAATCATACACTAGCACAAGGACTTGATCAATACCAACAATTAATACATGCAAACAAGTTCATACTATATTACTGGAAGCCATAGAACAACACAATACTCAAACAAAGATGAAACGAAATAATAAATCGTAGGGAAATAATTTATTAAATCAAACATCAAGTTCAACATTCAATAACAGTAGGTATAAAAGAGAGTAAAGCAGGGAGAGAGGTGGTGATGGTGGCAGTGCGGTAGCTGGCACGGAGGGCGGTGCCCCTCCTCTCCTTCTTCCTTAGGTATTCTACCCCTGTAGTAGATGGGTTCTTGGGTGTATATTGCTTCTATGAAGAAGGAAAATCCGTGGCTTTTGGTGGTGATAGATTGGAATACATGACAGTTATGGTTTCCTCTCTTTAAATAGCCTCTAAAGTTTCTTCTAAGCCATTCGATCAAAATCTCTTTGATCCAAGGGCTCTCTAGAGCCTTCCAAAGGCTTCCTTATCCCCTCATGGATCCAATATAAAAAGTCACGTTCAATTTAGAGTTGAATTGAGAAAGTTACGCCAGCCTCTTATCGAATGCCCGTATTGCACCCCGAAAGTCTGGGTTCAGCCCAATTTTATAATCTTCATGGTTTATTTAACCAGATTTGAATTTGGGTCATTCTTATGCCCGTTTTTGGGTAGCTCGACAAGACGAACAACTTCCATGTTGTAAACATTTTGATTTTTGAGGTATTATTAATGAAAAATGGCCAAAAACCATATTTTTTCTCTCGAAACTCATCCAAATCATCTCAAAATTAGCTCAAGTTTTTATGAAAACTCCATTAAGGTTCCAAGACATCATATATCTACAAGAAATTAAATACAAAAATACTTATAATAAACATAAATATGAAATCATGTGATCTACATGATATAGAGGTAATTGTGCAATAGTGAAAAAATAAATATTAATAATAATAAATAATAAGCACTTATAATGATAATATGCAATGAATGAGGAAATAAAATAGATATGTTTTGGACGTATCAGATACTCGGCTTCCGTGGTCAAGGTTTATCGATGATTTTTTGAACATTCTCCCCTTGAACACTACAATGCTCTAAGTCTCATCATTCCGATCCTCGTACGCATCTTTCAAAGGTAGACGTGGGTAATGACAAGTTAATAAATCTATGAGATTTTCACATGACTTAGTATGTAACATTTTTATTTCATCCATCTTTTGCGATTCATGAGCATAAAAGAACTTGGGGTTAATATGCTTCGTGTGATTGCTCGTCACATAACTCATCTATACTTGTGCAACATAAATTGCATTATCTTCATAGATAATAGTGGGGGTTTGTGTGGTGTTCAATCCACAAGACTGCTTTATGTGGTTGATCATATGTCAAAGCCAGACACATTTTCGTGAGGCCTCGTATACTACTATGATTTTTGAGTGGTTTGACGAAGCTGATACAAGACATTACTTAGACGTTTCCAGTAAAACATACCCGGACTAAGACTTTATTTAGAAAAAATAGGAAAACATACGCAGACTGATACTTTGCTTAGAGGAATTCCACCACATAGGAAAACACACCCAGTTTGAGACTTGGCTATATGTGGGTCTGATACACTACTGCAGAATGACCCTCTGCTAAACCCCCTCCACTGATGGGCGGATACTTGCCCGTCGTTGGAGGGGCTCACCTCTGACGGCACCCAAAGGACCGTCAGCAGAGGAGTCTGACTGGCCGCAGCGGACGACCTCCACTGACGGGCCCTTAAGTCACCCGTTAGTGGAGAAGCAACCCCGGTGCCATAAATGACGGATCGACTCCACTGATGGACGCATACTAGCCACCCGTCAGTGGAGATGTGGTCTCCACTGACGGGGCCCCTGTTCCTGACCGTCAGCGATGGTAGGTCCCGGGCTGACTTGGCACTTGCGGGTTACCACTGACGGGCTCCTTTTATGTGCCCATCAGTGGTAACTTGGCTTTAAAAGACTAGAGGCGGCTCTCGCTGCTGGCCACGCGAGCACTGGCCAGCAGCGAGCGCCACCGCCGCCGCCGCCGCCCCCATATGCTACTGCTGCCGTCGCCAATCCCCCTCCCCCTCACAAACACTCCCCTTTCCCCAACCCTCCTCCTCTCCCTCCTTTCTTCCTCCCCAACTTAAGATCTCTCTAAATCTACATCTCCTCCCCTCTCCCCAACCCTCCTCCTCTCCCTCCTTTCTTCCTCCCCAACTCAAGATCTCTCTAAATCTACATCTCCTCCCCTCTCCCCAACCCTCCTCCTATCTCTCCTTTCTTCCTCCCCAAGCTCAAGATCTCTCTAGATCTAGATCTAGAATTTCTTCCCAAACCTTCCCCTCCTCCTCTCACTCTCTCCATAGATCTCTCTTTTCTCGCCGAAAAGATCGCTAGCGCTCGGTAATAATGCTCGCTAGTGTTCTTTCCATTTTGTATATTATTTGATGTGATTTTCGGTCATCGAGCCGAGGCCTAGTGTTTTGTTCTTTTTCGTTGAATTGATTAGTTTCGTGTCGTAGGTCTTGATCGATGGATCGCAGTTGGATGTACGACAACCGGGCGACAGAGAGTTGGGCTATGGCTTTGAACGAGTTTCTTGATGTCGCCGAGCGAGATATGAGGAGAAAATGTGGCACGAAGATTTGTTGTCCGTGTCGCGATTGCAAAAATTTAGTAATGTTCGATACGAGAGGGAGGGTGACGGTATACGTGGCGCTTAAGGGTTTCATGTCAGGCTATACACGTTGGACATGTCACGGCGAGGAGGAGGAAGATCAGGTGTTACAGCAAGATGCTGAACATGGAGATGACGAAGAAGACGAGGGGAGTATCGAACCTGATGCCGAAGAAGAAACGGGAAACAATTTGGCCGATATGGTGCAGGACGTTCACATGGTGGAGCAGGTGGTGATAGATCCCGAGGATGAAAGAGAGGCTGCAAAGTTCACGAGACTAGTTGAAGACTCGCAAACCCCGTTGTATACCGGTTGCGATCGAGAGCACACGCGTCTGTCGGTCACGCTGGAACTTCTAAGGATCAAGGCAGCCCATAATTGTCCGGACGAAGGCTTCAGCGAGACATTGGCTTATTTTGCAAAAGTTTTTCGAAGAACAACTTGTTGCCTACTAGCACCGATGAAGCCAAGAAGGTTGTCTGCCCTCTTGGATTGGATGTGCAGAGGTTCCATACGTGCCCGAATGACTGCTTTATTTACCACACGGAGCGCGAGAGGCTGTACAAGTGTCCTACGTGCAACACATCCAGATTCAAGCGAGGGTAGAAACCAAGCCGATGATGAGGATCCAGTGGCGCTCCGGCAAAGGTTGTATGGTATCTTCCCAGTCCTTCCCCGTTTGAAGCGTTCATTCGCTAACAAGAAGGAGGCAAAGCTGATACGTTGGCACGCCGAGGGGCGAAAAAGTGATGATGGCATGATGAGACACCCTGCCGATGCTTCGCAGTGGCGGGCGATCGACGCCCAGTACGATGATTTCGGAAAAGATCCGAGGAATATCAGGTTCGGTATGAGTACGGACGAAATCAATCCGTTCGGCAATATGAGCAGCAGACATAGCACTTGGATACAAAATTAGTAAAAGATGGACGAAGATACAAAAGGAAGACTGGGAGCAATTCGTTGCTCAAATAAAGAGTCCAGAATTCTAGGAGAAGAGTCGCTGGGGGAAGGAGCTTCGCTCCAAGAACAAGTTAGACCACAAGCTCGGCAGCCGTGGATACCTAGGGAAGAGGCCAAAGTGGGCCATAGAGGACGCCAAACTAGTCGCGGCTAGGAAAGCGCCTCCTTTCGCGCATCTCAGGGAGCCACGCGCCAGGGAGTACATGAGGGCGCACACAAGCTCTGACCCTGTGACGGGGTCACCAATTATAGAGTCTGAGGAACTCCAGGAGGTGGCCAACCGGCTGGTAACATCTCAATTCAGTGTCTTTTCTTCCTTAGTTACGTTGCATCCAAATACGCTATCTTCTCATCAGGTAATATAACTTGCAGACAGAGCTGAGCCAGCAGCCTGGAAGCTCACAGGACTCCGTCACGAGCTTCCCGAGGTGGAACGATGATCTGGCGAAGGCTCGACAGAAACCGGAGCATCGGGGCCGTGTAGTAGGCGTCGGGGATGGCGTTAAGTGGATAAAGTGTTTTCCCGAAACCCCGAGGGTCGCCGCCGCCCAAGGAGAGACAGCCAGGAGTACATGGAGAATTTGCGTGAGCAAATGCGGGAGATTACCGAGCAGATGTGGGTATGTATGCAAGTGCTCGCAGCGCAAGGTGGTCCGACCATGCTTCCCGATATCCAGCCGTCTGGGTGGAGTAGCTGCTCATCCGCCTCGGAAGGCGACCCGACTCGCTGAATCAAATCGACAGCATCACCGTAAGTTTTGTCCGCTAAAACGAGTCATTACAGTAAATCATGATTTCATTGTACTGACTGCAGTGAGGATGGCACATCTATCCTATGTTTCGCATGAAGCCACTAGATGCACACTCACGGTGTAGATTCCTGGCATGAAGGTGAAGGTTGCGCACGGCCAGGTTTTCCCGACGCCGGAGGGGGCAATCCTGCACTGTGTTACTATGCGGGAGCACCATGCGAAGGTGCAGGTGGACGTCGTCCTCAACGACTACAGTGACGTGTTAGTCCCCATCCCACCTGAAGAGGAACTGACAAGGCTAGGGCAGTGCAAGAACTATTTCATCCAGTGGCCGAAGAGCCAAATTATTTTAGTTGCGGCGGCCTCTCCTCGCATGGCCCCCTCGTCCAACAACCCCTCTCCATCGGTCGGACGATCTCCCTTGGGCCTCAACCAAACAACTCCGACGTTTAAAGACCTTGAAGACCATCTTGTCGGGGACCAGCACATGGAGCCGGTGTTGCAGTCCCCGGAGGCACGGGAGGAACCCATTAACGATTCACCGGAAAGGCGCTCGGAGGCTCAAGGTGACCCGCTGGATCAACCCAGAGGGAAGATTTTCTCTTCTGCCACACTTGCCGGAACATTGGAAGCAGCGATGGCGGCAGGCAAGAGTCCTGAGCCGCTACACAGGAGGAAGAAAAGTAAGAAGAGATGGGCCGGCATCGGCGAGAAGAAAGAAAGGAGCAAAAGCAGATGAAGAAATCCTTAACCTTCTCGGCATCATCGTCTAAAATATATACACGGAGCATGGGTCTCTGGCGAGATGTTTTCCTTCCAGGTGAAGACTTGCTCCCGCAGGATGAGTTGGAGAATATTTCAGAGGACATGAAGGCGCTACATGAAGATTACGTAAAGATGTCCAGAGATCCGGGAATATTTTGCCAATATTGGAAGGTCAAGGTGCCAAGAGATTACAATTTCTTCATGGAGAATGACCAGAACACCTTCGACATCAACTTTGAAGACCTCTTCAACATGTACAACCTCTATAGGCTCGACACCACGATGATTAGGCTATGGGCTCTCTACCAAGCCAAAGAGTGCAGACGTCTACGCGACTCCAATATTGACATAATCGATCTGATATGCATGAACGAAGGCTACGCTGCGACCCAGGACAGTCGAGTCTTTCTGGAAGAATACCTTGCGCGTGCGTTCATCGTTCATAAGGATCAGGACTACATACTAGCCCCCTACAACCCTCCGTAAGTCCTTTAACTTAGCACCGTGGGAATTTTTTTGTTACTTTCGCACGTATCTCCGCCTGCTAACGTCCATTTGTTCACATTTACGCAGCGACCACTGGATCCTCATTGTGATCATTCCAATTTGGGCCAAGGCATTTTACTTTGACTCCGACGGGGCCAAGAGATCTGACTTCAACAATATCACTCGTATCTTAGATACTGCATTTTTCAAAGCCAAGTTCACGAAACATAGTAAAATACCTTCAAAGCGACAAAAATGGTACACCATTACAAATTCCCTTCCAAAATCCAGCCAGAAAATAGCGTCACATGTGGGTACTACACCTGTGCCCAAATGGACTGTTGGGTCTAGAGAAAGAACAAGCACTGGAAAGATATGAAAGAACTGAAGGCTTGGTCTGAGCTGGAAAGTAGCTTGTACGACTGGTGTCAGGACTTTGCCCGCATCCAAAGAATCTTCGCCAAAGTCATCAACCTTGAAGTCATCAATTCAATGGGTGAATTCTACGTCGGCCCCCAATTTTCGAAGCCAAACTTAAGCGGGCATTGAAGATTCCTTGTTTCCGAAACTGACGAACAGTTGGCACTATGTTCTTTATAAACTTAACAACTTTATTATGTAAATACTTGTGTTCTTTCATACCTGTGATTAATGGTTATGTGAAATTTGTGAATATTTGTGAATATGTGTGAATATTTGTGAAATTTGTGAATATTTGTGAATTTATTTGTGAAATTTGTGAATATATTCTGTAAAATTAGCGCTGAAAGAAAAATGCACCATGGCAACACTACTGACGGGCGGTTACAAAATGCCCGTCAGTGGTGATACCACGCCGGCCAATCCTGGAGGGGTTTCCGCTGACGGGCCTGTTGCACCCGTCAGTAGTTATGTATACTACTGACGGGCTCCACGCCCGTCAGTGGAGGCCACCCCTCCACTGACATTCCCAGGGTGACGGGCCCCCTGCCCGTCAGTAGAGGGGGTATACTGCCCGTCAGTAGTAGGCGTCCTTGCAGTAGTGATAGGCACCCGGCATCGGCATAGCCTATCATTGGCAGGTCTTAGTTCTTTCTATAGAATATGCCAAGATCCTTGGTTCCTTGAATAAGCAAAGTATGTCCATGATGCCTTTGCAATTACATTTGGTAGGCTTAGAACCATACCTTGCTAGCAAATTCACAATGATTGCAATGTCTGGCCTAGTGCAATTTGCGAGGTACATGATTGCTCCAACAACATTCAAGTATTAAAATTCTGGTCCCAGAACTTCCACCCCCTCTTCTCTACTTGTACCAAAAACTCGGAGGGTCCCAAAATGTATGAAAATTATGTACAAATCCTTGTCTTGCTGCAAGAACCACTCAATCATTGAGATGTTTGAAGGATATGCCTTTTCAAAGCCAAAAAATTTCAACACTTTTTGGGTGTAAGTTGATTGGTGCACTATATCCCTTCAGGGACATGCTCAAGTTGCAGACCTAAAAAATATCTAGTTTTACCCAAATCTTTCATTTTGAGTTCCAATTTCAAGTAAGTACTTGCTTCCTCTATATCCTTAGGTATTCTGATCATCCACGTATTCCGAGATTATACATAATCCATCATGGAACCTCCATATAAAGACATAGCGGCAATCCACGCGTATAGCCCTTCTTGCTAAGGAAATCTCTTAAGTGATTATACCCATCCTGCAAAATTGTTTAAGTCCGTATAGTGACTTTTTGAGTTTCACACTATAGACTTTTGTTTGCTCTATCTTGGTTCGGACTAGGATACCTTCTGGTACCCTCATATAAATGTCAGAGTCCAAGTTCCCATATAGGTAGGAAGTTACCACATCCATTAATTTTATTTCCAGATTCAAGTTTAGAGCCATTTAGATTAAATATCTAAAGGTAATTACATCCATGACCCTGGAGTAAGTTTTCCTCAAAGTCGGTACATGGTCGCTAAGTAAAATCCTATGCAACAAGTATTTCTTTGTATCTTACAACCTCATTATTTTCATGTCCCTCTCAAACAAAAATCCACTTATGGCCTACAGGGCATATGTGGGGAGGAGTTTCGACATATGGGTCTAAACACGTTCCTTTTGTTTAGAGATAATAATTCAGTTGTGATTGCATTTTGCCAATCTTTCCAATCTAATATTTTCTTACAATTCGTGAGTGATGCAAGCTCAGGATCAAGATCAATGATGGCGACAATTTCTCTGAAAAATAAATGTATATAGACTCTCCGATTTCTATGTAGTTTATGGCCATCTCGTCATGATGGTGTGCTTCGTCTTGCACTTCCCTTGCTCTTTGCCATTTCCCATTGTGGGAGCAAGGTCCTTTAGTTTTCCCATGCCGATGTGTGTGCACATATCTCTGTTCGGTGCTTCCTCCATGGGAAGGTTCAAGTCCGGAATAGTTTCTTTCATACTTGTGACAGGTCACAGCTAGCTCTCCCTTTCCTGCGGAGGTACTTTAGTGGTTTTCCGTTGCAAGTCCTTCTTGTCCATTTTCACCAGGAGTCCCCGGTTACTTCCGACTCGAGGGGCCAGAGTTCTCGTCCTTTTATTATGAGGCATCTGGATGAGAATGGGTATACCTTCATTATTCTTTGGTATTTCAACCCTCTCCCGTGCATTGTGTGCAGGCACATGTGACTTGTTCACGGTTTTTAAATCACTAAAGTGATACAGCAGTTGATTTGGCTAGTGCTTGGAATCAATTATTTTTCTAGACCTCTCTATTTGCTTCACTAGTGGGTGGGTCATGCACTTGTGAAAGATCATGGATGTAGTCTAGACGAGGGTTGAACAAACTAGTTTTAAAAATTAATCCTAAATTATGCAATTACAACCGTAATATGCTAGTTGAGAATATAAAATATAATCTATGACAATGTCAACAAGAGGTAAAACTTGTGACATGAAAGGTAAAGAAGATTGCAGACATGGTGACACAAGGTTTGTTGTCGAAACTCAGATCTTTGGTGTGATTCTATGTCTCTGTTGAGGAAGCTTGATCCAACGATCAAAGCCAACACCGAATCCTGCTCTTTCCTCAAAAGGTTTGCCAATGCGAAACCTCTCTCTTCTTGGTAGTTCTTTACCTTGTGGTAGGCAAATTCCGATCTTCACAAACTCTGTGCGGTGATTCACAGCTCTTGAATGCTCTCTAAGGACCCCTAACCATTTGGGAAGCGCTAATCTTCAAGAGTAATAAGAGTAACCAGAGCTTGGAGAGAATCACTCTTGCTAAATGCTCAAATAGATCACACCCTCGCTTCTCTTTTCTTTTCTCTCAAAGGATCTCTCAAGGATGTGAGGAGGAGAAGCACTTGGCTGGAACAGAGGAATGGGTGAGCAAGAGATATCCCTAGCCGAAATTGGTGAGGGTATATATAGACAGCTCACAAAATCTAGTTGTTATGTCACTTTTTGCACTGTTTGGAGGCTCCGAACAAACTCGACCTGCAGGTTCCAAGATTCAAAATAATGGCTAAATTGTGCTACTCAGAGGTTGAACTCACACCATCCGAAGGCTCTGAACGATTCAAAATAGAGAACTTTCATAGACCCAGAGGGTCCGGACAAGGTTCGTTCAGAGGGTTCAGACAAAATTAACCTTTTGTCCAAAGAAGAAACTTTGGTTCAGATGCTCTGGATCACCTCCACTCGGAGGGTCCAGAGGCTCAACACTTAGCCAAAATAGAACCACATATCTCCTTTGGACACTCCGAACAAAACTCACTCTGAGTGTTTGGGCACGTTCAGCGTAGAGGAATAGAAGCTAGGGTCTCCTCTCAGAGGGTCCAGGTGGAAACCACTCAGAGGCACCGGACCAAGAAAATGCTCTCTAGATAGAGACATTTTAAACACTCGGATGGTCCGGATGAAATCAACTCAGAGGGTTCGAACCAAGAAAATGCTCTCTAGATAGAGACACATTGAACTCTCGGATGGTTCAAAAGAAAAAAACTCTGAGGGTTTGGACCAAGAAAATGCTCTCTGGACAGAGACATCTTGAACTCTTGGATTGTCCGGACCAAGAAAATGCTCTTTGGACAGAGACACTTTGAATTCTTGGATGGTTCGAAAGAAAACAACTCGGAGGGTCTAGACCAAGAAAATGATCTCTGGACGAGATATCTTGAACTCTCAGATGATCTGGATGGAAACAACTCGGAGGGTCCGAACAAAAAAATTCTCTCTAGACAGAGACACTTTGAACTCTCGGATGGTCTGGATGCACATTGCTTGAAGGCTCCGGGTGGAATCAAACAACTCAAAATTCTAGAAAATTTAGAATGTAATCTTGTTGAGCACCTCTTAAAACAATCCACCTTAACTGTCGACTAACTCCCCCACTTAATAGTATGGTTTGCCTATGGCTTAATGTGATTTAACGAATCACCAAAAATTATGAAATTTTCTTAATCTTCATAGCAAGCCATACTTCTCCTTCGATCTTTTTAGGGGTTGTCAATGCCATTTCCATGGGACTTATCCTGATCAATACTTAATAAATCATTAATCTCTTAATTGTTTTATCATTAATCATCAAACACCCACTTAGAGGGCCAAGATACACTTTTAGCTTGGATCTCTGTGGCTTGCCCTCGTAACTTCTTGGTATTTTTCATTAGCGGGTTGCTTTCCTCACCTTGATGTCTCCTCGTCAAATATGCAATCAGCAAAACGAGCGCTAGGACAATCTCCGGGTCTAGATACCTAATTATGGATACAATCTCATAACCAACATATATCTTAGACTTACAGAGTAGGCGCATTGTTGATCTTTGAGATGGTGGTATAGATACATATACCTGGCATCTGAACCTTCTAAGATGGGAAATTTTTGGTGTCGACCCTTGTGCTCATTGCATTGGAGTGGATGTTGTAGCCCGATGATCTAAAATTGATGAGATTTGTAGCAACACTGCATGACCCCTACACATAGTTGGTAAATTACAACTCTGTAAGAGCGGTCAGAAAATAATTTTAATTCTTTCAATTAATGCCTCTACATTGAATGCTCAACTTTTATTCTTATTGTCATACAATAATCATCAAATGCATTTGAAGTGAATTCATTGACATTGTCATTTTGATGGACTTGATGATTTGGGAAATTGTTTTAAATTTGAATGATCTGCAAGATTAGCTTGACAAAAGCATGATTTCTTGTAGACAACAAACAAACATGCGACCATTTTGAGGAAACATTGGTGAGCACCATGAAGAAGTCCTGACAGGGGCTGTATAGGACCGCAACCAGCCCCATATATTCGTTCCAGGAATACCGGGTTCTCGTCTTTTACTTTCAAAGTGGGTGGTCTAACAATTAATTTCCCGGTGGCACATGTGGGGCACACGAATTCTTCTTGGTTCAGGAAGTCCATCCCATAATGTTATGACCATCATCATCCTAAACATAGTCTTTAAGGTAGTGTACACTGCAGGTGCTACTATTCTTGTGTAGTACAACCTATTGTCAAATGAAGGAAGCATTCCTAATAACCTTTTTCCACTTTCTTCGCGCTTTGTGATTAGTAGGTATTCTTTACCATACTTATCGTCGGTCTCTTCATGGAAAAAAATTGTACTAATATCCTTAAATCTTGGGAGTGTTCTAGTCTATTCTAGGTACAACAATGTTTCTTCATTATCAAAGTTGTGTCCACGGAAAGTATAATTGTGGCTCTATCAGAGCCTATTTTTTAAGAACATTACCGGTGATAGTTATGATACTACAATACCTTTATGAATCACTAAAAGTACTTCGTTTCCCTTAATGTGGTATTTGTGGTACCGCTGTCCACAAGGTAAATTTCCTCCATTTAGCGCCACACCGTGTTTCTAAAATATTACATCTAATTAAGAGTGAAGCGAGGAAGTAGCAACATAATTAAATAAATGTTCTAAACATTTCAGAACATAACATGGCATCATGAATAGAATACTAGATAAATGAATGAATAAACAACTAATCATCCTACCACCGATAAGAACAATGTTTCGCTCTCATAGAGCTTACGATTCATCCAAATTATTAATGTATCAAATGACAAAGGCATAAATAAATAAAATCCGTAGTGCGGTGTAGGCAATAGGCTGACTCAGCGACGAAGTAGCTGGAGACCTCTGCATGGATCTCATCCTGAGTCATCTTCTCCTCCTTAGTAATCATCGCTGCTACTGCGATGACGTTAAGGGGAGGAGAAACCACTCCTGCCGGAAACTGGACGTCCACCTCCATAGGTGCAACTTTTGCCGAGAGGGCTTCCACGAGCTTGATCACTGTCTGTGGAACCTGCCCTTGAGCAACGGCTAGGTGAGCCTCATGCCTCTTCTGGGCCTGGTAAGCATCAACCACGTGCTAGGGCTCCTTGCACTGGCAAGACCAATGCTTGTGGAGGCCACACTTGTAGCAGTCTTGATCCTGTTCCCCACATGGCTTATCTTGCATCTTAGCCTTACTTGTCTTCAGTGGAGGCGCTTGGCCTTTTGGGCCACGACCGCATTCCCATTCCACTTCTTCATCCTCTTCTTCTTGAGGGGGAGTCTGTACCTTGTAGTTGGCATTGGCCTCTCTGCCAGCTCTGCTACTAGGAAGCTGCAAGACGTAATTCTTTCTAAGAACCTCATCCTGAGCCTCCGCAACTTGGAGGATTTCAATCAATTATTCATACTCTAGAACTTATCTTAACGGTAGTTGCGGGTGTGCTTTCTGGCATTGAGGTGGAAGGTGGAGAGGGACTTCTGTATCTTCTAGGCATCGATGATAGAGGCGCCGCATAGTTAGAGTTTAGTAAATATCCGATGCAGGGTGGAATTGTACTCCCCAACTGACTTGAAGTCTGCAAACCTCAAGCGTACCCATTCCAACTCTACCTGGGGCTTGATGGTGTACTTCAACTTTTTGAACCGCTTTTTCATAGCGGTACAGAGGGTCAACGCACTATTCTCCACCATGTACTCATTCTTGAGAGTATTGTAGAGGTGGTGCATGAGGAAATGAAGTCTTAATCATTTTCCTCAGAAGTGGTGACTGTTGCCTGCGAGGTATTAAGATCAATCGCACCCCGGAGCTTTCTAGCTCCAAGCAAGATCTCCATATCAGAGGCCCAAGTGAGATACTTCCAACCATGTTGGGCCATCTCCTCGAACTCTCGTTTTGTGATGGCTAACATCTACATTGCAGGTAAGGTTCATAAGATTACTGCTAGTAATATTGCAAAAAATGAAGATGATGATACATTTGTAATTCTTAACTATGTTCCAATATTTATTTTTGCAAGGATTAAAAGAAATATTCACATTACAATTAATCTAAAACTGTAAAACATATAAATAATGACAAGTAAACAATAATAGCATGTTAAGCATATTCAAAAACCAAAGGTTGACTCAAAAAAAGGACTCCCGAGTCCCTTTTATGATGAAATATATTTTTAGAAAGTCCTGGGGCTTTTTCACAAAATAGCTGGAAACAGACTATTTCGGTCAGGCCTCGCTGCGCCGCGCTCAATTAATGGGCCGCTGGCCCATCTTCTCTCCCGTTTTCCCCTTTCTTTCTTCTTTTATTCTCTTTCGGTCCGTCTCGCATGTGGGTTGCGTGGCCCAAGTGGCCAGCCCACCTGGCCCGCTCCACACTGTATGCCATGGTGTTGGCAGCATGCGCAACAACTTGGCTGCTGCGGCCGGCACGCGTGGTGTGGTTATGAGGCTGCAGTTGCCGCTCGCGTGGTGACCGTGCGGGGTGGCGCTCCGATAATGCCATCGTGGGAGGCGGTGCTATGGCGTTGTTGACGTGCGGGTGATGTGGGGGTGGTGGTGTGCTCGTGCAGGAGCACGCAGTGCTTACGGGCACATGCAGGTCATCCCCGTGACATGATCGTCAAGTCCCTGTTTCTCATAACAAATGATCGACATTGGGCGACGACTTTAGTTAGCAACATTTCGCTAGGGGATTTCACATCACCAAAATAAAAATAAATCTAGATACAAAATTAAATATAAAAAATGCAATCTAGACCGAAAAGCGGAATCAATCTACAAGAAGTGATTTGTTTTCTATCTTCTCAACTGTGTAAAGGAAGCCTACGACGAGGCTCCGCGGTGGAGACTCGTGCTGATAACGTGTCGCACAACTGTGCTAGCGAGTCCTGTCTAAGGGTTACACGTCGTAGACGTAGTCAAAGAAGTAGCCGATGAAGAAGAAAGAAGACATAGTAGATGAACACGCAAATACAGTAAACTAAAGTGACACAGTATATAGGGAAAGAGGTGCTTGCGGTACCAGAGCGGTGGCAGGGGTGACAGCGTGGTGGGGGGGGAGGGGGTGAGGTGGGTTAGTGTTAGTAGGGTTAGTTACTTTATATGACCTGGGGAAGAAATCCGGGAGATCGAACGGTCCTCAAGTTTGGCTGATTTTCCGGGCTAATTCGTCGAGACAATACCATACGTAAATGATATTTTTACGTTCCTTTTCTTGTTTTAGATATACATCTTCTTGACCATCCAAATTCTCTGCAAGTCGGGGCCCCGAAAAATTCAACAGTAAAGATAGAGGATCCGAATCCAGTTTGGTTGAAAAAAAGTCACTACTCACTTCAGGCAAAGATTACATGACATGCAGCCACAACCACAAGACGAGATATATGCCTTAGTGAGGCCGAGCAGAGCATCGTATGGTTCGTATCATCGCCCCGTTCCTCGCCAAACAGATCAATCAATCAAACAAGGCACCCAGTCCATCCCATCCACGATGCAACGAGCCAACAGCCAACCATGTCAGGTAGCCGTACGTGCGCGCGCACAGGACCGGCGGAATCCCCCAACAGCGCGGCCGCGCGCGAGCACAGCGCCGGTGCAGGCCAGGAATAAAGGAGGCAGCGGACGATCTGCGCAATTGAGCGCCGCGCAGCGTGCCGGGGCAGGCCGCGGCAGCGGGACAGGGCATCGGTTCCACCTGTCGCAGGGGGATCGATGCGCGCGCGCGCGCATGAATATGTCCGTGTGTCTCTCTCTGGGTGTGTGTGTCGACGCCGAGCGAGATCGCGGGCGCGAACGGCCGGCGACGATCGGCCATGCGGCGGCGACGGGCGCATCTGCGTGCGTGCGGGGTGGGTCGCATTTTTCCGGGAGAAGAAGCGCGCATCTCTGCGTGCGTCACCGAAGAGTGCGTTGCTTTCCACCGTCGCTGTCGCGTTGAGCTCATCTTTTGTTCTGCTGACCGACCAATTCAAGAGGCACATATATTCCGTGTCTAGTGAGGTCTTATCTGATGGGTGACGAAGGGTGTGTTTGGTTTGAGAACCAAAAGGAATGGAATGTCATGGGCTCCATTCCAGAGGAATAGGTCGGTTTCTGTTCCTGTGTTCGATTGGAGTCAAAAAATGGAATGGGTTGGTTCCATTTCTGTGTTGGGTTGAAGAGATAGAATGAGAAGAATCTGATTCCACTCACCTCTTCCATATAAATGGTGAGATTACCTCCAATATGAACATGATGTATAAACTAAACAAATATAGCTCTTTGTATTTAGACAACATATAATTCAAAATTTCAGCAGCATTTTCTTTGTATTTTCAACACAAACAATTAACAATATACACAAGTATAACAAATATATAACATCACATATAGAATTTTCAATACCAATATCATAAGATGCAACAATACTACACAAGTCATCCAAAAGGAACCAAGTTCATTACAGTCCATACATGTGAAGCTCGTCATCCAAAAGGAAACCTAGTTCATTACAGTTCATACATATGAAGTTCGCATGCTAGCCATCCAAAAGCACACCTAATTGAAGTTCATTACAGTCCACACAACCATATCACCCAAAATTCTTCGTTACATACCTACTCACCCAAACCAACTGGTTAGAGACGGTAAGCGACATGAAAGCTCTTGCTGTCTTGGGATTGCACAGTAGTGAGCAAGTTCTCCTTCGTTAAATCCAGGTATTTGGAGACAACTTCCCAGAGGCCATCAGGTATAGTATCATATGCACGTACTTATCAACCATACAACAATCATGTACCAAGAAATGTACCAACGAATCGCTATCGTGTCTTACCTTGATTTGGGAGAGAAAAAACGAATTGCTTGCTGCCGCTGCTCCCTGCCGCTCCTCCCTGCCGCCGGTCGCCCCCTTCCGCCGTAGCCACGCTCCTCCCTGCCGCTGCTTCCTACCGCCGGTCGCCCCCTCCGCCGCAGCCACGCTCCTCCCTGCCGCTGCTCCCTGCCGCCAGTCGCCCCCTTCCGCCGCAGCCACCGCCTGCCGGTTCTCCGCTGCTCCGGTGCCCAAGCCCCAGCCAAGCCACGCCGTGTGAGAGAGAGACGGGAGGGACCAGTGGTGAGGAAGAGATGAGACGGGAGGGGCCGGCGGCTATGAGGGGACGAGAGGGAGAGGCGCAAGAGAGGATAGTGTTTGGGGGAATGGGGTGAGAGGCGTGCGGTGACAAAGGCATTCGCTGTGATTTGTTTTTTTTAATGGATAGAACCAGGCGATTCCACCGATTAGAGGAACCGGTGGATTCATCATCTCGGGTGAATATTCCCTATAGGGGAACCGGTTCGTTCTGATTCTTCTACCCAACCAAACGCGGGAACGGGGGCTAGGTGCAGGACGGACCCATTCTATTCCTTTTGGTTCTCAAACCAAACACACCATAAATGCACCTGTCAAATAGCGAGATCTGCTGCCTGCCAAGTTGCAGTTGAGCTTGCAGCCACTGTTTAGACGAATGCATAGACATTCTTGATTGCTAGCCCGAAGTCGAGTTGCGATAGTCGAATCTCAAATGTTTGGTTTGCACTAGTAATTACGAGATGAGGTTCATATACGTGGGCATTGAATCATCCTCCACTCACCGTTACTTCGTGTTTTAAAATTTATATTTTATTTTCTACATCATGTAATATTGTACTTTTCATGATGAATCAATCCATATTTCAACTGTATTAATCTATTTCTATGCATGTTAGAGATAATAAATAAACTAACAATTACGTGATTGTCGAACTTAAACCGTATAGATATGTTTAGATACCGTCGCACCGTAGAATTGAATTTATGAAAGTGTGAATTGAAATGAGGATATGTTATAGTGAACATGATAAAACTATGTGAATCTTAAAAGTACAAAAATGACACTAAATCTAAATGTAATATAGATCATGGGAGATAAGAGGATATTTTCCCCACATATAATAAATACACTTTGAAAATGGGAAAGATACAAGGCAAACTTTATACTTTGTCTGTTTTCCACGGAAAAACCAGTGCGTGGAGAAGTGATGAGAGCTACTAGCTGTCAATTGCTAGGTAACCATATACTATTACAGTAGGAAATCACTTCACCAAGCTTTGCGGAGGCAGTCCAGCTGGACACCCTACAAGCCTACACACACAGTCCTACACCATTAAGGGCTGCGCGATTTTTAACAACACCAGTACACTCCATGACTCCAGTTTGTCTGGCTAAATGCCAACCAGAAGTGCACCAACCAAAGCGATGGCAACAACTCAAGATGATTTTTTTTTCTTCAGAGTTGCTTGATGCCAAAGATACAAGATATGATCTACTACTCAACTAATGTGACGCGTGGACATTGTACGTCTCTTTATCCCTTCGCCCTTTGTTCTTTGACATAGTTTTTCAGTTCTAGTTGTCAATCAATTTCTGGTGCATAACAAACTTTGGATCTCTCTTTTCTTTTTGACTGCTTTCATAGGGAAACAAATTTGGCATGCTTTTTTAAATATGGAAGGCTGGAAAGGGAAAAGTCCACATGATCCACACTCCAAAAACACAGAGCCGTCACACTGCAAACCGGATCAGGGAATATGTATACCTAATTATTATGATAAAATTATTTGTGGGCATTGGGGGCCCATGGTTCAGTAGTTCAAGAGGCAGAGAATTATGCAAAACTGCCTTGTGCCTAATGGACCCCTGCCTGTCTGTCCCCCTAATATTCTGTTGGACAACGGAACAGGGACCAGCTCAGTTTCTGAATACAAATCTAATAAAATGCTCATTGAATAACCTTAAACTCTTCTTAATTTTTGGAAGTATCCTTCTTAGACCTCGTGCGTTTCCAAAGGAGGAAAAAAAAGAAATGATAGAAACTGAGCAGCAACCTAAATTTAGGCCTCACTGTTAGGTTGAGACCATTTTAGCTATACCAAGACAGGCATCTGAAGATAATCATAAGCTCATCATCATTTTACTGGAAGTCTGGAGTTAAATCTGAATGCACAGGTAATGAGGCGAGAAAAAGATGCCGGCCCCTTGATTTGTGAACAAGAGTCCAAACAACCCTGCTGCACCTGATGGCTAGAGCTGCATGCATCACTGTTCTGTCTGCCTGATCTCCATCTCCACAGCCAATTGATTTTCCTCACAAGTCACAACTCTCTCTCCAAAGATACCGACAAGCTTCACTGATACAACTCGTAAAGAAAAGATGAGGCACGCATCACGCAGGAACTTCGAAATGCTAAGATAACTAGATCGAGTGACCAGGTCATAAGTCATAACTACAGGTGGATCACATGTGATCTTGCCTGCCATCTAGGCGCCAATGCAGGCAGGATGGCAGCATTGTTAAACTAATTAATCCGCCGTGCATATGGAAGGAACGGATGGAAGGGCTTCTTCTCTCCAAAAACAAGTAAAGCGCTGGGGATCGATCAGAGAGAGAGGGGGACAGGGTCGCCAATATTCGCGCTGCTTTGGTAGGGAGACAAGCCATGCAGGTGCTGATGCCATGCGTATGATGGATCACCTAAGAGCCCTACAGGCATCGATTATATCTAAGAGGAATCTTGTGAATCTTAAATCCAAGATTGTCCAAGCCTTTTTAGTGTTTTTAATTGTCATTAGGTGCTAGCTAGCGTATTTTATTAGTTGGGCATTAAGAGGGTGAGTGGCCAACTAATGGCATGAGCACATGGCCGGCTGACTCGACGAGGAAAATGTCATGGTGTGGCTGCATCGTCACATCGTACGTGACGAACTGACGATATGAGAAGCATACCTCTTTTGCATAACTACTCGCGCTATGTGTAAGTTGACTTGCGACATGTGCCAGTGATGGCTTTTCTCCCTGACTACACTAACTAGCAGCGTGGTAAGCCTCGATGAACAAGTTCTCGTAATCCTACGGTTATTCTCGACATTTCAACCTTCGGCCACAACTCTAACAGCCCTTTGCATGCAGTAAATGCCGAGCCATTTTTATCATTCAAATTGGGGTTTACATGCACATCAGAATATAAGGGAGATAGCAAATTGAGTAAGGATGTCAATAGGTGAGCAATGGGTGGGTAGAACTTCATTAAATCTGATATCTAAACCCATAACTCTATCCAGTACTCACCTACGAGGGTTCCCATGGGCATAGAATCAATGCCCATGCCGCCGGATCCAATGGGTACCACATGCCCAATGGGTATCTAATGGATACAATATAGCATCGGTACAATAGTAGTATAATTGATAACATAATAGCTAATTGACAACACTATTCACATAAATACACAACACAATGACAATAGAGCATCCCAGCGAACATGTAATTAGTCTCATGAGTTATGACAGCAACAAATAAACACAATGTTTAGATTTAGAATCATCTCCCAAGTCACCGGCTGGCCACTAGCGTTGGGTGGTGTACCGGTATGGGATATATGGCGGAAGAAGTGAGAAGGAAGGAGAGTACAAGTAAGATAGGTTTCAAAATTATATACCTCCCCTTTCCTAGATTCACATATCAGGTATCCATGGGTACAGATTAATATCCACGTCCAACCTATATCTTATCACGTATCCACCTGTAAAAACCCATGAATCTCGAGTGTCGTCCATACCCAACCTAATCAATTCGGACATCAATAGATAGCAAATCCATGGATAAAATTATCATCTTGAAAATTGAGCTATATTGCCTGCATCCGTGTTTGAAGCTACACGAAACGCCATCTTCCACGGCTCTAACATCTTTCTTTTTGAGAGAACAGCTATAACAGTTTTATTTATTTATTATTACTATTATTGAGAATGACAGCTCTAACAGCTAACCAGCATTGCCTTAAGTCTTTCAATCCAGTTGCTTCTCTGGGCAGCCAGTCAGAAACTGCTTTTCGGAACTACAGCCCAAACAAACCATAGGTTGGGCCTATAACATATAGGACAACTAGGCACAAGCAAAATATACAAGGGGCAACGGATATCTCTGGCGTATTATGAAGTTCTCCTGTTATAATTTGGTCCATGATACGAAAAAGAAGAACCATAGCTATTACTCAGTTAGCAGACATGATTGGTATACAGAATACTAGTACTTGGTTCTTAGGTTCATCACCACCACTGAATTTGCTAGATCATGGATATGATTCCTCTAACTTCTCTGTTGTACATGGTCAGATCGTGTGGCTTGACAACAAACCCTGAAATACAGGACAGGACATACATACATGTGGCAATACTGAAGAATTGCTAATGGGCGTAAAGCTGAAACAGTAAGTCAAATAATTCCATAAATGACAAGTTCAAGTTTCCCTAGAATTGATGTGTATCATATCATAATCCAGTTTAATAGTGTCCCTTTCCACTGGAGCAGCTTGATAAAAATTTGCCATCTGTAGTAACTGCATTGTACAAATAAGAGAGTGCATTAGATTATTAGGCAGATGGTACATGCTAACAAGAACTCATAGTGCTCTCGATTAGCAAATGAACAACCGGATCACAAAATTTACAATATTTTTCAGTAAATTTGTTGCACAATATTTTGAACAGTGGATGAGGTTGAAACAAATCTTTAAGTCTAAAGATGAGAAGGCTATGGTAGCAGTAACTCTTTTAAAAGCCTGAAAGATGAGGGTTACAGGTAATTACAGAAAAACTGGGAAGTCTACAGCATGGATCAAAGTACCCCAGAGTTTGTTCTTGTAATGTTTTGGAAGTTTGTACAGCATCGTTTGTTCATCTGCAGTTCAAAACCCATAAGTTTGTTCATCTGCAGTTCAAAACCCATAATCTAACTCTGCTATATGAGTCATTTTAGTCTACAGAAAATCATGAAAGAACACATCATCTTTGTTTCACAATAAAACAGCATGTACTACAGTGAGTTATATCAAGTCATCTCAAAGCACTCCAGTTCCATGCTTGCACCAAAATAGAATAAACCAAGGTAGAATGATTTTAGAAACCAGATTGTACATGTATCTAAATTCTGGTCAGTTTACACCATTTGTGATGACGTATAAATGATTTATAATATTGATGTGCACAAGAGAACCCTTAAAAGCTATTGTCCCCAAGTTGAAACTGGCCAAAAGTTAAACCAACAGATGTCCAATCACTGGTTTTGGGACCTGAAAACCTCACCTGAAACAAACTAAAATATAAATTGGTCTATTGCAACTGATGAGATCATAAGAGATTAAGTCCCAAGAGATGTAATTGGTCAACTACAACAGATGAGAGATTAGCAAATTATCCCTCCCAGCACCCAGCACAGCATACAGAGCTCAAGGATTCAATCACTAACCAGCACAGAAGAACGTGTAATAACTCTACTATGTGCTGACAGTAAATACAACAAAACTAGCCAAAGTTCTAAATTGAACTTCCCATTTCCAATATTGAGAACATCTACCAACTTTACCATGATAGATTCAGAGCAACAAAGAATCATATGAAATCAAACTCACGATCATGGGTATATAAATATTGAAAGGAGCTGGAGAACATGAAATCTTAGTTCCAAGTGGAAAGACTTATATATTTATGTACTCATAAGGCATAACTTTGCTAGCAAAAGAAATGTATAAAATCAAATCAAATCTTAATACAGGACAAGATACTCAAGTCGTGCATCCATCATGATGTATAGCAAGTGACTCAGGACACACAATTCAATCAAACAATAGATGATAAAAGTTCAGGGAACATATACCTCTACGGGAAGTGGTATTGACAAAAAACTTCAGAGCTGCCCTTTAACAGCATACAACATGGAGTCACGTTACGAGAACTAAAACAGAAACAAATTTGTCACATCTGGCGCCTAACAAACTCCATTGCCCATTTCATTGATTTTTGCGCTTTTGTGCTGTCATGTATCAAAAGGAATGGTAACAAGGACAAATGTGTCATTGAAGGAAACATGTCAAGGCAATAATAAAATACTGCGTAAAAGCTACCTTACCTTTTTGTAGTTACGGATATCTGCCAAATCTTCCATTCCTTCATGCTTCCTCTTCTATAAAAAATTCACGGAATTCAGAGCATAAGGAAAGTCTAAATCAATCATGCTCATATTTGAAACACATTGAATAGATGGGACTACCTTCTCATGATGTCTTTTCAAATGATCACCACCCAAATCATGATGCACACTCTTATACTTTTTCTTTTCTTTGTCTTTGTCTTTATCTTTACTCTGATCTTTATGGCGATGTTTGTGCTTCTTCTGCTCCTTGTCCTTGTCTTTCTCCTTGTGCTTTTTATGCTTCTTGACTTTGTCTTTGGACTTAAGCTTTGATTTTCCCGATATAGTTGGAGTACCTTTTTCAGCCTGGTGAATGAAGGAGTGATGAAACGAGTAAATCTAGCAAAAGAAGCAAATGTTCTAATAGGGATATCTTACCGAAGGCAAATCTACTGGCGCTGTTTCTCGCAACTGAAATGCTTGTCCTAGTGTTTCTATGTCAAATGGTTGAATGTAAGCAGTCTTCTCCCTCAGGTGTGGATTCTGAATGAGTTGATCTATCTCCATTCCTTCTCCTTTACGGACTTCTGTGTCGCCCACAACATTGTGAAGATAATGTGTATCTGAAATAGCCAGCGGCAAAGGTTTCTTGCAAAAGAAACTATGGTGATTCAGCAGCTTGTAGCGGCTAATTAAATCAACAGCACCAGTGAGCTCACGAGGACCTGAAATACCGAAAGCAATCGTGGTGGTCAAGAGTCAAGACTTCTTTTAGCCAGCGGCATTTGCAAGCAATAACAAAGTATCAGGCCTTCAGGGGCAAAATTGATAAAGGATGGCAACCTCTGAACAAATTCAGTTAAGCAGCAAAGGTGGACGGCGCTTTGTTGTACAAATGGTAAGGTCAGTCGAAATCAATGTTTTGCATACATAACAACAATTTACTTAATAGAACCATGAAGTTTGACCCAATAAGAGATGATCATGCTTGAAGTCAAATGATCAGCAAATTTCACTTGGCCTCACCAAGATTATTTTTCCTAGGATAGAACATTCAGATAAAATGGAATTTTTCCTAGCATGAAGCTAAAGCAAAATAACATGACATCACCTTTCACATTTAGCAAGTGTGCCATCTGTAACATTTGCGAATACCTATGTAGAAGGCAAGTGAGTCGAACTCATGGTCATGGATGAGAAGTAGCAAGCCTCATGCCTTACTAACAAATCAAAACCGGCATAAGTCAATCTGTTTATTTTAGTCACTTATTTATGTATCTCTCGATTTCTTTAAACAATCTCAATTGGTTTCTAAGCTGTCTAACATGCTACACAATAAAACAGTATGAAGATAGTTTTATTTTCTTAGTAAAAAAGGAAGATGAAGAATTAAAATAGTACCTAAAATCTTACCTTTTCCAAATTTGCCATCCGAACCCATCTGATTAGAGCCTGACAATTGCACAATGCATGTCCACCTAAAATTCGATTTTACAAATACATGCAGATAAGCAACCAAGCAAACAGAAGTGAAGTTAATTGGTTACACTCTAAATAATGTATTAGATAAATTTAACTGACACCAACATTGCAAATAGAAATTTTATCTGGTAAGGTTACAATTTCGTATGGTTAATAAATATATTAGGTGTTATAGAGGTGAATACTCGTGGTGTCAAAATCTGTTACACCAACTAATTTATCCTGCACAACGAAGTCACATCCTCCAACTATGTCACTAGAGAATTCACCCTTCAGTGTGTTATGTGCGAAGATCAGTTATTTTCAGTAAACAATATTTGAGTCCTGCATAAAATAGTACGAAGGCATACTACTCTACCATCCGTACTGCTGGTTATCAGCGCGGAGTTGCTAATCCAACCATATGGCCGGTAAAAAATATTCTTGTTAGCCCAACTGTTTCTTTCTTGAACGTTTATGGAACGATAACATAATTAACTATTAGTTAAGATGTAGTTTTTAAAAAATCTATTGGTTAAGATTTGGCAGCAGAAATAGAAAAAAAATAGAAGTGAGGATTCAGAGTATCTCCGCCAAGCTAGAGAGGGCAGGATGGTGGGGCGGATCTAGATGGTGTGCCGGGTGTGCACCCAAAATTTGTGGAGGTTAGTTTGGTTTTAAGTAATAATCACTGGATGACTAAAGAGCTCAAACCTCAAAACCCAATGTCCAAGATTGCGGACGGGGTCGCGACGAGGTAGAACGGGAACGGCTATGGCGGCGACGCGGGTGATAGGCGGAGGGGTTGGGGGTGTGAGGCGTCGGCGGTGACCCTAAGCTACGGCATGGCGGCAGTCTTTGGGCACAGCGGTGGTGGACTGTGGGACAGATTTTATTGCGTCGGATTGGAGCTTGGGCAGGTCAGAGCACGAGATAAGGTCAGGAGAGGAACAAAGGAAATTAAGGTGCGGGATAGTGGACAGGGTCGCTGGGGAGGAGATGGATTTTGACTAGGGATGGAGAGTAGAGATTTAATTATATTAAATAAGAAGAAAACAGACTGTTATTATCAAGTCCATAAACAATGTTCTTATATTTTTTAGACTAAACTATAATTAATATATTAATTTTAAAAAAGATATATGTAATTAGTATAGGCAAGGTTAAAAAAGATGTGTTAAGGTGCTCGCCTAGGCGGACATAAGTGTTGGGCGGCAGCACTTCGGTCCTGGGTGGAGGTTTAGGCGGCCGACAAGGTACTCTAGAGAGAAAATAACCTCCTCTAACGAGAAATTGGTTACTCCAGTGAGGAACCGATCTCCTGCGACGAGGAAATGATAGCGGCGGCAGCGGGAGAGGAGAGGCAGCAACAACAGGGAGGAGGGAGGAGAGGCAGTAGGGAAGGAGGGGGAGGGAGGAGAGGCGGTAGCAACAAGGGAGAAGAGGCAGCAGGAAAGGAGGCAGCAGGAGAAGGAGAGGCTGCGGTAGTAGGGGAGGAGCCCATACGGTTGGCGGCTAAGAATGAGGGGTAGAGAAACCTAAGTCCATCATAAGGCAACAGCTAGTAGACCAAATGGACCATAATGCACTGATGGACCTTACTTTCCCTATTCTTTCTCTATTTGTCTCTATGATTTCTCTCGCTAATACAAACTCCGTGCATCACCAAAGCAACTACCATAATGCACTGGTGGCCCCAAGACGCTAGGCGCTGGCAAAACGCCTGCCTAACATCTTTTTGAACCTTGAGTATAGATGTAGATCAATGTACATTTTATCTTAGAGTATGTATTTTTTAGGAAGACATCGAGTCTACGATTAGCATAGTATAGATAGATATATAAATAGACATATAGATAGTTAGTTGAAAGATAGATATTAGGTCAAAGTCTATAATCTCTTTGATGTGCACCTCTTTGGTCAACTAGGTCTAGCACAGAAGGTAAGAGATAAGATCAAAAATTTGGCAATATGGTTTAACTCTGCCGAGACCCCCTCAAGCCAGATGTGCACTATTAATAGCTTTGTTATGTACAAGAACTATTTGTCCGCTCGTCATTGTGGTTGTTTTGTGGTTGTAGCTTGTTGTTACCATAATTATGCCATTCAATTATTACATATTGTCGCTTTTGTGTTGTCTCAAGTCCATCCAACATAATAATATTATCAGTAGGGTCCCAGGGGCCTTCACTCCTCTACCTCCAACATAGCCTCTAATAACAATATACTGATATTGCAGTCAGATTGTTACTGTAACATCAGGACTTGTTGAGAAGCGAGAATTGGAAAGAAAAGAATGACTATGAGAGCTCCGAGGTGGAAGGAGGCCAAGGGCGTGTTGATGCCTCGGTTATGCTGGTGTCAAATTTGGAGTTGTTTTGCCGCCTTGTCTTGATGGAAAGAGGAAAACGGCTGGAGGGAAAGGGTACTATTCTTCTGTGTTGTATTTGCACAATCGCACAGATGATTGTAGGTTCCTTGTAGACTTGTACATTTTTGCCATGAGTTTTGGGTTTTTGTGCTAATTAACTGATAACTTTTCATCGTAATTTATAATGTCGTCAGATCTATTAACAAGTGTTCAGTCGAAGACATTAACGAGCTGTTTGGTTTGAGGAACAGTATGGTAAATGGACATTTTATCTTTGTTTGGTTTGAGAAATGAAGTGAATTGGTTTATTACCTCCTGGTCCATAATATATAATCACTTCATTTTATAAAATATGATGTTTTGGACGCCAGTCAAAATTTTAAAACTTTGATTACTAACATCATTTTAAATATTTAGATTGATTACCTAAAAATCATATATGTATGTAATATATATATATATTTGTCTCAAAAATTACTTTTATAATATTACAACTTTGTTGTGTTTTATATGTATATTATAATAGAAATCAGTGATCAAAGTTACATTTTGAAGACCATATCATTGTCCAAAATGTCACATTTTTATGAACTGATGAAGAAAGAATATAAATAGCATAAAATGAGAAAATAGGTAATCCTATTAAATTAGATGGACCAATCCATGATGGGCTCCTGTGCTTCTCGGTTGTCTATTTGATTATGGGTGTTGGATGTGTGTCTGTCTACAATGTCCACCGTGTTTATAGGCCTTGGGTCTCCAGGCCTAGTTTTAGGTGTTTGATTGATTTTTTGAGAATTAGCTGCCAATTCTTTTTGAGATATTTATCGAGAAAGAAATCTCAATTAGCTTTTGAGCCATGAACGTTGAATTTTAAGCTCTTATAAAAAATCATACATGATCTCTCGATCCTCCACCTGACGCTGATAGAGTAAGCATAAAATGAAGATCTAGGAATGCTCAGGCCTAAGTTTCACTATTCATCCTATGGCCCATGGATATCCCATCTTTATGAAAATAATATATTTAAAAGAGTTCAGTTACTCGAAATAAAATTTGTATGATATATCACCAATTCTAGCACGACTCATAGAAGGTTTCAAAGATATAAAGAGGATCTTTGATAGGTGTAGGACAATCAAGATGGAAAATGTCACATCACTCAAGTAACACGTATGTATCAAGCGGATGGTTTAAGAATAAACACGTTGACATTATTATAGTTTTATTATAGTCACGGGTCTCTTGAAGCCAGCCAGGACAATTTCATCCAAGTAACTAAACAAAAATATGTATTGTTCCATCCACCTATCTAACACACTACATGTACCATCCTACATAAGATCATCGTATCTATCATATACAGTCTCGTCCCCTCCTCTCCCACTCCCTATATTTTTTATGGCTTGACCACTGATCTTCTAGAAACATCTATAAATACCGGTGTCTATCAACTGAATCCATATTGACAATTTGTTATGCTCCCATAGTGATATATCATGTTCATTCTAAATTCATCCAGAATGGAAAGAGGTCATGATAATAACATACATCTGTGAATGTTCTAGATCTTTAGTTCAAGATGCCTGGTCCTTTTCTCTCAAAACAAAAAACAAATGTATCATCATTCTATGGCGTGTTCGGTTGTCTATATTAGAGGATGTGTCTCTTGTCCGTAGAGCCCCCTTTTGGCTATTTGGCAGCATACATGCACTAGTGGGCATGACTACGAGTGCAATAGATTTGTGAATACATATTTTATTTTAGTTTTTAGTAGGTCTAATTAGATAGATGTAAGGAGAATATTTTTTTTATAGGTCAGATTGCGTGTGCTATCCTTTACAAGCAAAATAGATAACCAAACATCATCTATTTCACTCGCAGTAAACGAAAAAGGGACATCTACACCCACGTTTTTTATAAATATTATTTTCAAATTTTTTTATTTAGAATTTATAGGTTTATTTGAAAAAATCACAAAACTAGCACCCTGTCGTCTAACGGTTGGACGACAGGAGGCTTGTCGTCCAACCATTAGACGACAGGGGGCCAGTCGGCCATTCGTGAAACGAGAGGACCTATCGTTCAACGGTGGAACGATATCCCTATGCTACTGTAGCAGCGAGTACTGTAGCAGTAACAGTACTCATATCTTCGATTTTTTTTCTTCTTCCAAATCATCTCGTGCATTAAATCTTGGTAGAAAAATGGATCATTTACAGGCCCATGTATCTACGGGTGCGATCGGATTTCAAATCCGTGCGCCGGTTTTCGAATTGCTATAAATTTGAGTTGTTTTTATCAAAATTTGGGTAAAAACCACTCAAATTTATAGCAATTCGAAACCAAGTGTACGGATTTGAAATTCGATCGCACCCGTGGATACATGGGCCTGTAAATGATCCATTTTTCTACTAAGATTTAATGCACGAGATGATTTGGAAGAAGAAAAAAAATCGAAGATATGAGTACTGTTACTGCTACAGTACTCGGGGGTGTCGTTCCACCGTTGAACGATAGGTCATCTCGTTTCACGAATGGCCGACTGGCCCCCTGTCGTCTAACGGTTGGACGACAAGCCTCCTGTCGTCCGACCGTTAGACGACAGGGTGCTAGTTTTGTGATTTTTCAAATAAACCTATAAATTCTGAAATTTTTTCTAAAAAAATAATATTTATAAAAAAAGTTCCACGTTGCATGTCCATGCCTAGCTTGGCTGCAGCCGGCAAAGCTAAAAAATTTCATGTACACGACCAAACAAGTAAAGGATATTACTTGTGCCATGACCATACACTGGAAAAACACATCTTCGTTCGATGCAGTAGTATTCAGAGGTACGATAGCTGGGTCCGGTGGCTCAACCGCGCAAAGCACCGACGTAAAGTGCTTTTCCCCCGGAAGATGTGCTCCGTACACGTTAGGCCCATAACACTACACTCATAGCCCGGCCCACGATGCCCTGCGGCCGCTTGGTGAGCCCGTGCAAAGTAAACCCTAGACGCCGCCGGCTATAAAATGAACCCTTCCCCCGCCGACGTTCCGCACCCGTACTTGTATCGCCGAAACGAGTACCCAGGCAGGAGAGTTCCAGCTGCAGGGTTGTGTTCTTCTTGCATTCCATTTCCTTCTTATGTTGTTGTTGTTTTCTCGTCTAGTCACTTCTATGGGGGTTGAAATGAGGAATCTCAATCCATAAACCAAATCTCTGCATCTTCAGATGATGAGAACCTACATGCACTACCATCTGATCTCCCCCCTTGGATTATTTCTGTTTCGTTTTGTTGGAGTTTTTTTTCTCTGCGATACTTTCTTTCATTGGTTGCAATCGGTGATGAAGTCGTTGAATTGTGCTGAGATCCTCTGTGATTATCACACAACAAAAATCACCATCTTTCGGCTGAGAGATTGCACTGCTTTGTCTTCTCTGTCAGTGTTTTAGCTTGTGGATCGATGTGTTTGGAAATTGCAATCTTTCTTTACCGGTAGGGCCGGTGAGTTAATCGGGAGTGTTTTGGAAGATTAAACGAATGCCATGAGGTATCTGATGCTTGGTCTTCTTCCATGGCCTTATTTCTCGTTGGATTGGCAGACAGAGAAAAGGAAACGGGTTTTTGCGACACTGGCTGCTCTTTGTAGATGAGCACCCTGTTACTATACCCCCGTTTACATTTGGTTTATCACAAATTTATTTCTCTCTTTTTCCAAGAGCTGAAAGCTAACTAAAACGGGGCTGTAATTTCCTGTTACATACTAATGACGAAAAAGGTTAAAATAACACTCTGAAATGACAAACTAGTATCTCTGCCAAATATGCAGGCTATCCTGTTCCTTCTATCATCTTTAATCTTCATGGAAAGTTGGGAGTAGGGACCATTAGAAAATTGTAAAGCCAACGGAATGGTAAAAACAAGATGTAAAGAGCGATTAAGGAGATCTGCGAATTACTATCTCTCTAGTCAGTACTGTGGTTTCACGCTAATTACATCGCTCCAATATTATCCACGAGAAAGAGGGAAATGAATTTGTGATAAAGAAAGTTTTCGTAAGTCTTAAGGAAAACAGAACATCGCAAATATGATGACCCAGCTCCAATTTTCGCTGAGATTACAATTTTTAGGCATAGTTGCTCCTTCGAGCGTATTGTCCGTAACAATTCTTTTTTCTGGAACAAATCAAGCTTTCGTCGCATTGAGCAGATCAAGCTCTGCTGCTTTGATGCTGCAACTCAGTCATCGTCTTCTACATGTTCAGTGACTTAGTGCGGAGCGGTTCCTTCAGTAATTATCTCTGAAAATATTACAAGAATGCATCCGAGGCGACGTTGTATATACTTGTATAGCGGTTGCCATCTTATTATTGAGTACTTCAATCCAAATGTGTAGATTAAAGATAATATTGTTTCTACACTTTTACAAGCACCATAAACTGTAGCTCCAAGACTATGGAATCTCTGTCATTTTTCTGATAATGCTTGTAATAGATTATACACATCACGATATTATTCAATATATGCAATGGAGTAGAACCTCTCCGGCTGTTCTCTAGTAAAAGGAAACGGACAAACATTGCAATCCTCACTTGCAGATATGCTGAAAAATAAAAGATAATCCAAGCGAGTCAAATAAAAAATACAAAGGGGTTACATGAACATCGTGGTCCGTACTCTGCCGTGTTTATGAGGTAATAATAGTGAATATGTGTTCCTATAACTGGATTAGATATCTGTAAATCCCACAAGTAATTCATATAATATTTTATTTTATGGAAAATACCTAATATCTTTGGTTATTACTACCTCTTTTTTTTTGTGGCGAGTGCATCTTAGTTTATATAAAACTGTTAGAAGATTATAATTCATATGCGTATCATTTTTCATATAGTAAATTTTACTCTTTTTGATATAAAAAAAATGTAGCACTGATGTATTATGAGTTCTGATAACCCGGTGGAGTCACTCTGTCTCCAGGGGATCCGGACCTGGTCCATACAAGTCTAACCCTGGGTAGGATACGCGCTCATTTACAATACATTGCTATAGTTGTGCTGTGAGTAATATTTTTAGTTATGTGAATCATTACTAACTGTAGTAAGACTTTGGTTAATAGCTCAAAAGGATACTTGAATCAGGAAATCTAATCAGCAGATGTGCTAAATTTCGTCTTAATTAGCAACGGGATGACCGCGGTCGGATTCACATTATGTTGGAGGTGAGATGCTTACATGCATTGTTCAAAGAAAAAGATTAGCCAAAATATATCTAAGTGACATATAATTTTAAAGCTCTTATCCAACAAGCTAAATGGTGATAATTGATCATGAATTGAGTAAATAGTTTGAGCTATATGTTACAACACATAATATACATGTGATCAAATCCCTTAATAGTCATTAGCAATTGTTAATGACTCCTCTAACAGTCATGTCTCTTTTAAAGGATATCTTTCATCCTTTAAGTGCAATTTCTTGGTATTGTATAAGCATCAATAGTGAACAAAATGAACAAGGATTGATCTCTATTTTCTGTCCAAACGTTGTTGCTATTACTACTCGTAACACATTATCACGCATGTTTGCACTACTTTTGAGCAAAAACAGCCACAAGATATCAAGAACAAGGAGAGAAGATGAACTCCGACGAGTTCCCTTCCTTCCTAATGGCACTCGAAATAACAATATTTCTTGTTTGTACCCTTCTTCACCCTTGCGCTTGCCATCGTCTACGATGACCTCGTCGCCCTTTGTACAAAAATTGCCATTGTTGCCATCGTACCATCGACAACTGCCTTTTTGTCTTGGCGATGGTGGAAACGCGCCATAGGGTATCTTCTTCCATGGCAGCGCCATCGGCGCGGACCTCGACAGGGCCCACGACACTAACCACAACGACGGCACCATCACCCCCATCTTTGGTGGTGCCCGCATGCCAATCCGAACAGGCAGGACCCGTGCGTCCTCAGCAGTGCCCGCACACTCGCCAGCAGTGGCGTTCATGCACCCGATGGCAGTGGGGGCCGTGCACTCGGTGGCGGCGGGACTCGCGCGCCCTCCATCGACGCCGGATGGGGCACCAGCAACCTAAGCCCGGCGAGCTCCCCTATGCACGTTGGTGGCTTTTGGCTGTACAACCTCGGCGGCAGCGACACACACGTTGCATTCTCCCATCCGCCAGCCATCATCGACATTTACCAGGCCCCCGTCACGGCATCACGTAGGCACCACCGTGCCGCGCAGGCTGCAGCAGGTGCTGTCGTGCCAACGTATCGCGTGCCACGTAGTCGTGCTTGCCAGCCACACGGCCTAGACGAGCGAGCAGGCTATGGGAGCTAGCATGCCCCACAGCCACACAACATTTGCTGGCCATGCGTGCCAGACGAGCGAGTAGGCCATGCCGCCGCGCCATGCTCAATGGCCTTGCGGGCTAGGCGGGCGGGTGGGCCATTGCACAAGCCACGTGGACCAGGCCACCGAGCCTAGCGCGCTTGCTGAACATGTAGGCCAGATGGACGAGTGGGCTGCCACACAAGCCAAGTGGATCGGGCCGTCGCGCGTAGCAGACCATGTCGACCAGTGTCGACGAAACGAGTCTCGGACAGTAAACTTGGGCACCCCGGGTCGAAAGTCCGAGGTGCAAAGAGGACAACTTAGGGGAACGACGCCTAGCGACCACTCAAACTCCCCCAGTACCCCGCCGATGATCAATATACGGGAATCGAGATGGACAAAAGAACCGGAATTTGGTGAATGGACCTCTCTTGTATGGGGTGGCGATTCGCCCTTATATAGGCAAAACCGACCCGTTAGTGAATATACATTTGTGCCCTGGGACAGGTTACAACCTTGTGTCACCGTACATCGGGCGAAGTTGTACTCTCATCCTCGCCGCCACCTACTATATGCGCCGGTATATCCTTGATGCGCCTCGCCGGTACGGATCGCCGCCACGCCTGCCTCTTTCCCGACGCGTTTGGCGGAGGGTGATCCCGGGTTTTGACCCCTGGACGAGGTGCTGCTCTCTACCTCGGCCCGGGTGCGGATCACCCTAGCCTCGTCCTGGAGTGGGGCCGGCCTCGGCCTTGCCCGGGAGCCGGCGATGCGCCTTGTCCTAGCCGGGATACTTCAGCCTCGACCTTGCCGGAGTGCCTCGGCCTTGCCGACAAGCCTCACCAAAGCACAGCCTCGTCCTCGCCTGGGGGTTCCTGGGGACCTACGAGTAAGTTTTGAAAAGGCCAGGTGTAAAGACGGAAAGATAAAAACAAGGGGTACCTCGTCCTGGGCGACCGGGTCGGACTCCCCCAACAGTAGCCCCTTGTAGGCGCGATCGGCGAGAGAGACGACGTCGCTCGCGGCTGCATCATTCCTTCGTGCGGGAGGACAGGGAGTCCAGGACGAGGAGACGTCGGTTACCCTCCGGACGTTCCGCTTCCGAACCTTCTACTGCTGGTCATTCTGCCTCCGAACTCGGATTGTAACCGCCGGGTCCGCCGACTACGCGCCCGCCCGTTACGCCCCCTCGAATCTCGGACCTCCCCGGGCCTATAAATACCCCCTGACCCCTTTTCAACGCACGCTTCCGCAATCTTCTTTCGCATCTTGCCGCTCCTCGCGCTCAAGCCGCACAGCGTCGCCCCTGGCTTCCGTCCTCGTCATAATTCACCACTCGTCCTGGATTGCACTTAAGCGTCTGCTGGACGACTCATCGTTCGAGGAAGAAAGAAAAAGAACAATGTCGACCAGCAAGGCCGCCGTTGCCACCAAGCAGAAGGGGAAGAAGGCGGCCGAGTAGGTTTCTTACACTCGATGGCTCGGAACGACTCAAGCGTCCGAGACCACGTTGGCTCGCCTCAACGCCGCGGGGTGCTTTCCCCTTGACTCGGAGGAGCACGGCCCCGTCCTCCCCAAGGAGGGGGGGCACTCGGGCCACCCCGCCGGAGGGGCACATCATCGTCTTCGTCGACTAGTTTAGGGCCGGCCTAACCTTCCCTGCCGCGCCCATCGTTCAACTCGTCCTGAACCACTTCGGCCTGGAAGTCTCGGACCTCAATCCTACGGTGATTTCACGCCTAGCTATCTTTGAGTGGGCGATGAGAACGATGCGGTTGGAGAGCACGGCAACCTGCTTCGCCATGTTCCATGAACCTGTGATGACGACGTCCCCCATCCACAATGGTGCCCACTCTCTCTACGGGACGATCAGGTTCCGAGGCAGCCGAGGGTCCGACTCCACATATCCGGCGATGGCGCTCAAGAATAAATGGAAGAACTGGTGCAATGAGTGGTTCTACTACCGGGTGGGCGACCTCGGCTTCACCAGGGACAAGACCTCGCCCGGCTATATGACTCGTCAGCTCGTCGTCACCTCCGCCGACTTGGCGAGGCACGACGCCTTGGGCGAGATGAGCCACCAGCTCTCGTCACGGGATTTGGTCGAGGATCTGCCTGCTCGCCACCGGCTGGAGGATGAAGTGCCTCGCCCTCCCGGAGGGAAGGCCCCTTGGGCCGTGCCCCTTCTACGGGTACGAGCCCACCAAGGGGTATGACCTCGCCCGAGCGGAGAGGGAGGCGAATCTCCTCCTCGGTCGGTATCTGCCGTTCGAGGCCAAGATCATCTCAAAGATGATCGCAGGACGCCGGAACCGGGCCTGCGAGCTGTTCAAGTGGGAGGTTCCTCCCCGCCTGGACATCGCCCTCGTCGGGGACGTGAAGACGGGCGACAAGAGGAAGCGGGCCGCCCCGTCCATGCAGAAGGCGAAGCCGAAGAGCCTTGCCCAGGAGTTGGCGGACTGAGAGGACGACGCGGACAGCGATCGCCGTGAATCATCCGCCCTGGGCGGGGTGAACTCTGAGGACTCGGGAGACGAAGAGTCCGAGGTGGGGTCGCGCGTTGGGAGCGACGAGCGACCACCCGCGAAGAAGCAGGACGACGCAGCGATGAAGCCCGGACCGGGCGTCGGCAAGGGACCAATGGGGGGTCTCTTCGCGGCGGTCCACTCAACGGCCGTGGCTCAAGACAAGTTCTCCTGGGAGTCGTCCTTGTCGTCTTCATCCGACGTGAACATCGATGAGGCCGTTGACATCGTCGGAGAGGATGTAGCGGGGGAGTCCGATCGAAAAGACGCTTCAGCCCCTGAGGCTATGCCGGCTCCCGAGGCTTCTCGCCTGGGTGGGGACTCGCCCGGGAGGGGCGCGGTGCAGGAGAAACCCCCCTTCGCCCGCGTCGCCTGCGAGGGAGCTCTCGCCCCACTCCGCAGGTGCCCGGGCGTCGAGCGGCAATGATGCAACTAAGGACTCGCCCCCCACGGGCCGAGGCCACGGCGGTTGCCCCCGTTGCTCGTCCCTCAGGAGTGCTGGTGACGGTCCTTTCCTCCTCCTCGACCCCAAAGGACAAGGCCAAATGTCAGGGTTCCCTCGACTCGACTCTCCAGCCTCCCTGCTGTCGGCGGAATGGGGCCCAGGGTACCCCTAACCGCCGGCGGAGGCCAACCAAATGCTGCAGATGGTGACACGTGGCGCTCCGGTCGCTGGGGCCTTGGGTCCCACCCGGATCGCCGTGCGGAACCCGTGGCCATTCCTAAGGAATAAGGGGTCTCCTCCAGAGGCCGCGTCCGCAAACCAGAAGGGGTCTTGGGCCTCCGGGAGTCCACGGCCCACGCGCTGAGCGAGCACTCGGGGTCCGTCCCCGAGCGCTCGGCGTCCCAGAGGGCGAAGGGCGCGCTCGTGGTCCCTTCCCGAGCGCTCGGCATCTTGGCAGATGTGGGGCCCAAGGGAGCGCTCGGGGTCCGCCCCCGAGCGCTCTCCCTCGGGCTCCCCCTTCAAGGTGCCCCGAGCGGCCCCCCTGCGAGTGCTCCCCGAGCGCTCGGGATTGCTCGGGGGCATCCGGAAGACAGCTGGCGCCCTCTCCTAGCGAAGGAAGATGCTCGGGACCGAGTGCTCGGGGGACGACGTGTCCTCTGGTGGGACCCTCGCCCATTTACGTCGGCCAGCGCCCAGCTTCTCCAGTAAGCTTCCGCTCTGGCGGAGGCATTTAATGCCTGTCATTTCGACGAGGAACCCCAAGCCCTATGAGGGCATGATGACGGTCAGACCGGGTCCCACTGGTGCAGGTGATAAGCTCTGACAGCTATCCCTCTCTCTCTCTGAAGGGTGGGCCCTGGGCTGACAGATTCTTTGACCAACCAAGCGCGCCGCCCCGCACGCCCTGTCACTGTCACCCTTTCTACCCCATGGGGGACGCCGCCGCGCAACTCATTGCGCGGGTTGAGAGGCTGACCCATGGGACCCGCGAGTGGGTATTCTACCGACCCAGTCAGAAGAGGCCAATAAGTCTTCATCCACGGGGCCCGCCGAAGGTAAAGATGTCAGAACCCCTGTTCCGACATACGGTGAAGCGACGTCCCGGCCGAAAGTATGCAGTTCGCATTAAATAGAGGTGTGGGCGCTTCCAGTTGCACCCACGTCGCCCACAGTATCAGTCCAGCTCATTTTCCTTTGCCGACCTATGTGGTATTCCCCCAAGTATATAAGGGGAGAGCCTGGTCCATGCAAGGGGTTGGCTCCTTTCCTAGTTCGATTTTCCTTAGGTTAAATCCGTACCGAAGAAGCACCGTTCTTCCTCTGGGCTAGAGCAAGAAGAAGAACAGTGCGCACCTTTGTAACTCATCATACTTGCCATATACACACATATATACAAAAACAAGCAGGACGTAGGGTATTACGCCTTCCGGGGTGGCCTGAACCTGGGTAAATCCTTGCGTCATTACATCCTTAGCCACCAGGTTTACTCGCTAAACTCTAATCCACACCAAGGCTCGTAAGAAACTCACTACTCCCCTGGGCCGAATTCCAAAGGGGGTCCCTCCGGACCACCGCTAGAGGCGTCTCTACGCCGACACCTGCCCTCGAGTGACGCTCTCCGATCGACTCGGGTTGGATCTCCTTGCCACCTTGCCACTGGAGTTCGAGCTCATGAGTCACCCCGGGGCGAGACTATCCGAGGAGGACGTGGCGTCGAGCTTCGCCGGGATGTCGGCCACCCAAGTCGGGGCGGCCGCTCGGGCTGCCGCGCTTAAGGTAATTCCGACTCGCCCCTTAGTTTTGTTGCTTACGTCGCGCTGACATTTTCTGTTTTAGTGTCTGTTCGCCGCAGAGAAGCTTTCCATCTTGGAGGCACGCGCGGCCGACGTCGAGGGTCCACTGGCTGAGGAGCGGGCTCGTACCGCCGACGTTTTTGGGGGTCCTCGACGCTGAAAGGACCGAAGGTGCCGACTAGAAGGGGGTGAATAGGAGGCTAACAAAAATTACTTCTTTTAACTGGATTGAACAGGTTAAGCCTTAAATAGAAACTAGGGTTAGCTAGCTGTGTGACAGGTGAGTGACACAGGCAACAGATGATGTGCAAATTAGCATGCAGCTGTCACACAGGTGCCTAACACAGGTGTTCTAAGGACTTAGTAAATGATGAGCAATCAATATGCCTGTGTAACAGGTAACTGACTCAGGTGTGAGATAAGATATATAGCAACTGAGACACAGCTAATGAAACACAGGTGATGGAGATCGGTGCTGATCTGGAGCTTGAGCTTCTTGTGCCTGAGACATAGCTGGCTGAGGCAGCTGTGGACTTGAAGGTTTGGCAGCTTCAGAAGACTTTGCTGATGCAGACTTGGAAGATGAAGGCTCTTGGGCCTCTTTGACAACTTATTCTTCTACCTCCGACACCAAGAATTGTGAAGGAGACATCTACTTTTGAACGTCCAGCGAGGAGAGAGATTATACACTTGTAGAGCTTTGAGTTCTTCTACTCTTCCTTTGATAAGTCTGAAGATCTGACTTGGCTGGGCTGGTGACCTGTGACACAGGTGGTGGCATCTCCTTCTTAAGCTCTTTAATGACAGACATCTGTTGTTCAAACTGAATTTTTAAGGATGGCTTGGAGCTCTGAGTTGTCTCTGAAATAATTTCAACATCTGCCTCTGGCTGCCTCTTGGCTTGAGGTTCATCACTGATCACAACAGTTTCTGATCTTTTCCTCTTTGGAGCTTGAGCAGGAGCAACAGCAGAAGGTCTTGCTTCAGGAATCCGGGAGGTTTCTACAGGCTACTCGACATGAGCTACAGCCTGTTCTTCCACTGGGGCTTCAGGTTCTCTGACCACGATGCCAAGAGGCTGAGAGACTTTAGCGAGTCTTGCTACTTTCTCTTGTTTGAACTCAGCAGCCTCTGACAAGGTTTTCTTCTTTCTTATACCGGCAAGAGTGGCAGTTCGGGCAGAGCCTTGCCACGTTCTTCTTCGGAAGCTTGCACTGCTATGAGAGTTTTATATCTCTGAAAACTTGCTTTGCTTTTGCCTTGAGCAGCTTTTAGTTTCTTTAATTCAGCTTCTCTCATTTCCTTTTGTTTGTGAAATTTTTTAAGCTTTGCTTGGCTCTTTCTTGCTTCTTTATAGATTTCTAGCCTCTCTAGGGCTAAGGCATCTTGTTTGGCCAATTCTTTTAAAGAAAAGATGGTCAATGAACCAGCTGAAGTTTCTTTTTCAGCTTTCTCTTTTGCATCTAGCTGTTTGCCAAGCTTTTGAGCTTTGATAGCTTCCCAGTGTTCTTCAGCCTTTTTCATCCTTAGAGTGGCCCTGAGCCCTATTGGGATGTCATCCCCAATATCTGAATTTGAAGGGGTTGCTTGAGTGACAGGTGGCTTTGAACCTCTCTTAGCTGGTTGCTTCTGCCTCTTAGTTGCTTCCTTTCCCAAGGATGTGTGCTTAATAGCAGCTGAGGATCTTGTCCTCTTGGGTGGAGCACGCTGAGCTGAGCTGGATTTACCGGCTTGAGAAACTGATTTCTTTGCAATTGCTTTCCTCTGCCTGTGAGCGCTTTGGCTTGCCTTTCTTCTCTCAGCAACCTCTGCTTTCTGTCTTAGCCTTTCTCTTTCTTGGTCTGAATCTGAAATATTGATTTCAAAGCTGGACTGCTCCAGATCAGACCACTTGACCCCACTGTCAGCTCTATCAGAATCTGAAGATATCTGTAGAAATAAGATAGGTAAGACAGAATATAGGTAAGAGGTGTTCCTAAGATGCAAAAGGTAGTAGCTGTGTGAGACACCTGTGTGAGAATAGAGAGACACAGGTGGAGACTTGGTAACAAACCGAGGTCTCAGCCTTTTGAATAGACTTGACTGTGTGACAGTTGAGACCCTAGCGGTGACACAGCTACGTGCAAAGGCGGATGACAGATTTTAGAAATCTAGAGATTTACTGGTTTTTGGTGGTTAATTTCGAGCAAGATAGGTTCTGAAATAATATCAGGAGCTAAACCAACCCTAACATCTAACAATGCGCTAATAGATTGGGCTTTTAGAGCAAAATCATAAGCCCTAAGAAAGAACAGGCGCAAAGTAGGGCTGACGGAAGCTTACTTTGAGCAAAGATTGATAATGCGCGGATGAATTGATGCTGGAGCTCTTCAGAAAGCTTTCTCCGATGCTTCGAAAGATTTCGAGGGGCGGAAACATCGATTTCGTCGAGAACTTGGAGTTTTGGCGCACGGCGGAAGTTTGGGGTTTTAACGTAGAACGTGGATTCTGTGGAAAACGTATCGATACCTTATATAGGCCGAAGGGGTATAAGGTGGCTGTGTCACAGCTGACAGAAGGTCCTGTGACATAGGTGAGTAGACAAAATACCCTAGGACCTACGGAAATCAAAAGCATTCACCTGAGACACAGATGGATAGCTCAGGTGACAAGTATTTCATCCATAGAACACCAAGACAGAGAGAATTTGATAAGAGAGCAAGCATATGGACACTATCAGGAGATCCTTATGCAATCTTCCCAATGTTAGTTTGCTAGAAAATCAATCAAGCAAAACTAAAACTGACATGAGTCAATTTTGAAAATAGGTACACATTAATGTGCACACACAGCTGAAGAAGAAGATCTCTACTCTATGCATAAAACACATACACCTGTGACACAGGTGATCAGCACAGATGAGCATGTAAGGCATATAAATGGCAGAACATAAGAGCTAGACACCAAGCCAATCCTTTTTATTGAAGATTAGAGACATCAATGATATTCAATTCACTCCTCAGAGCACAGAACCTAGTCTCATCTAAGGGCTTGGTGAAAATATCAGCTAATTGTTTTTCAGTCCTTACATGGCACAGCTGTATATCTCCCTTCTCAACATGATCTCTCAGGAAGTGGTGCCTCACTTCAATGTGTTTGGATCTTTGGTGGTGTACTGGGTTGTTGGCTAACTTAATTGCACTTTCATTATCACAGAAGAGGGGTACTTGATTAAAAGATATGCTGAAATATTTCAAGGTCTTCCTCATTCATAATAACTGAGCACAACAACTACCAACAGCTATATACTCAGCTTCTGCAGTGGAAAGGGCTACTGAGTTTTGCTTCTTGGATGACCAGGACACTAAGGAATGCCCTAGAAATTGACAAGTACCTGAGGTGCTTTTTGGGTCAACCTTACACCCTGCATAGTCACTATCAGAATAGTCGACTAGCTCAAAATTTGCACCTTTAGGATACCAAAGACCAAAGTCTGAGGTTTGAATCAAATATCTCAGTATTCTTCTTACTGCCACTCTGTGACAGTGCTTAAGATTAGCTTGGAATCTTGCACACATGCATACACTCAACATTATATCTGGCCTAGATACACACAAATGAAGCAAGGATCCTATCATAGATCTAAATTCTTTCTGATCAGCAGACTTACCTTCGATGTTTAAGTCCAGATGGCCATTAGTTTGCATGGGAGTATGAATAGGCTTTGCATCATTCATGCCAAACTTGGTGATGATGTCCTTGGTGAACTTTTCTTGTGAAACGAACGTACCTTCCTTGAGTTGTTTGATCTGAAGTCCTAGAAAGTACTTGAGTTCTCCATCCAAAGACATCTCAAACCTTTTGGTCATCATCTGGCTAAACTCATCACTCATGGAGCGGTTAATACTGCCAAATATTATGTCATCGACATATATTTGGCACACAAATAAATCTTTTCCATTTTTCTTAGTGAATAGAGTTGTGTCTACTAAGCCCATTTTAAATCCATTCTTGATCAGAAATTCTTTCAATGTATCATACCATGCTCTAGGTGCTTGTTTTAAGCCATAGAGTGCTTTGTGTAGTTTATAGACATGGTGTGGTTTCTTATCATCTTCAAAACCAGGTGACTGTTCAACATAAACAAGTTCAGAGAGTTTACCATTCAGGAATGCTGATTTTACATCCATTTGATAAAACTTGATATTGTGATGGACAACATAAGCAAGGAGAATCCTAATGGCTTCAAGTCTTACAACTGGAGCAAAGGTTTCTCCAAAGTCCAGACCCTCCACTTGTGTAAACCCTTGAGCCACAAGTCTGGTTTTGTTCCTTACCACTTGTCCATTTGTATCTTGTTTGTTCCTGAAGACCCATTTTATTCCAATCACATTATGATCATTGGGTCTTTCCACCAGGAACCACACTTGATTTCTCTCAAATTGATTCAGCTCTTCATGCATAGCATTTATCCAATCAGCATCCATGAGGGCTTCCTTAATGTTCCTGGGTTTAACACTGGAGACAAAAGAGTAATGTTTACAGAAATTAGCTATTCGAGAACGAGTAGTCACTCCCCTATTAATGGCACCGATGATTTGGTCTACAGGGTGATCTTTCTGCAGCCTGCTGATCACAAGGGGTTCGGGGTCAACCGCCGGTGTCACAGTTGATGGTGTTGCCTGTGACACAGCTGGTTCTTCCTGCGACACAGCTAGCTGAGACAGGTACTCTGCATCCAGGAGATCATTGGCTGGGTTGTACTCGAGCTCGATGTCTTCATCTCCAGTGTCTTCATCTAGTGATGGAGAGAGTGGTTCTTGATCTTTTGGTGAGGCAGATTCCTCCTTGATGGTGGGTCTGATCTCACCAGTAGACTTCTTTTGAATGTCCTTACTCCCTACTTCATTAGCAACTTGCTCTCTTTGGGAGCCATAAGACTCATCAAAGTCCACATCTATAGATTCTTCAACAACCTTTGTGGAGGTGTTAAAAACTCTATAGGCATGGAAGTTAGTGGAATAACCAAGGAATATATCAACATCAGATTTAGTTTCAAACTTAGTGAGGCGTTTGCCCTTCCTAAGAATGTAGCACTTACAACCGAATACTCTGAAGTATGAGACATTTGGCTTGGTGTTGGTGAGCAGCTCGTAAGGAGTCTTCTTGAGTAGTGGATGTAGATATATCCTATTGATGGAGTGGCAGGCAGTGTTGATAGCTTCAGCCCAAAATCTTGGTGAAGTCTTGTACTCATCTGGTAGTGTCCTTGCCATCTCTATCAGGGTTCTGTTCTTCCTTTCCACTACTCCATTTTGCTGTGGAGCATATGGACTTGATAGTTCATACTTGATTCCATGCTTATCCAGGAATGCTTCCACCTTGGAGTTCTTGAGCTCAGTCCCGTTGTCACTCCTGACCTTGACAAGGTTTACATTCCATTCATTTTGTACTCTTACAATGAGATGCTTGAACTTCTTGTAAACCTGTGTCTTCTCCTTTAAAAAGAACATCCAAGTATATCGAGAAAAATCGTCTATAATGACAAATCCATACTTGTTACCTCCCAAGCTCTCATATGTAGTAGGACCGAATAGGTCAATGTGTATGAGCTCAAAAGGTTTGGTGGTGGTCATGACATTCTTGGAACGATGGGCAGCTCCAACTTGTTTGCCGGCTTGACATGAACTGCAGGGCTTGTCCTTCTTAAACTTCACCTTTTCTAAGCCAATGACATAATCATGTTTGCTCAGTTTATTGAGAAGCTTCATCCCAGCATGTCCTAGCCGCCTGTGCCACAGCTAGCCAACACTGGTCTTGGCCATTAGACACCATGGAGTTGCTGCAGGCTGTTCATTGAAGTTTACTGTGTATAGTTTTCCAGACCTGCATCCTTTGAACACTTGAGAATCATCAGATAGTTTGGAAGCTATAACCTCATCAGGATAGAACGTGACTTTCATACCTGTGTCACACAGCTGTGATACAGACATAAGGCTATAGCCTATCTGTTCTACAGGCATTATATTGGATAAAGAGTGATGTTCAGATATGGCAACTTTACCAATGCCATTTATCTTTTCCTTGGAGTTATCTGCATAGATCACATGTTTACTTGGAAGATTTTCATGTATGATATCTACAAACTCCTCTCTGCCTCCTGTCATATGTTGTGTACATCCACTATCCACAACCCAGTCATTTCCACTGGAGGCAGTATCCTTTGAACCTTTGGCCATGAAACACAAAGGGGCAGAATTGGATGGCAGTTGATCAGCTTCAGCATTGAACTCGGAGCTGTGTGACCTGGCTGTCTCACAGCTGGGTATATCAGCCATGCTGATGGCGATCCCAACAACTTTATCTTCATCCTCTAACTCTTCTTCTGAGCCTGAATCCTCAGATACCCAAGCCTGTCCAACATAAGCTCTGGCCGTGGCTTTGTTTTTGGAGTAGGTTGGATGCTTGCTGTTGAAAGTCTTCTTCTTCCCATGGAAGTCCTTCTTCTTTCTGTACTGGCTGTTGTCCTTTCTCTTGGTTGGACAATCAGCAACAAAGTGGCCTTCCTTGCGATACTCGAAGCACTTGTTATCTTTTGACAGCTTCTTCCCTCTGAATCTGTCACATGATCCAAGCTGCTTCTTCTTCTTGTAAAACTTTCTGAAGTTCCTTGTGAGGAGGATGAGTTCACTCTTTTCTCCGCTGGTCATCTCCTCATCAAGTTCTTCACTACTATCACTCTCAATCTGTGATGTTGAAGTAGTAGTCTTCAAGACAATATTTTTCTTGATAGCTGGAGAGGAGCTTTGCTTGCCTTCTTGCTTAAACTCCATCTCATGTGTTAGGATCCTTTCTAACACATGTGTTAGGATCCTTTCTAACACTTCTATGGGTTTCATTTGCTCAAACCCATCTTTTTCCTTCAGCATGAGAACAAGTGTTCTGTAGGCTTTTGGAAGCACTGACAAGAACTTCTTGATCACGTTTTCATCTTCCACTCGGTTGGAGCCTAGGGCCTTCAGCTGGTTTGTGATAATGGTGAGTCTTGAAAACAGAGAATTGATGTCTTCACCATGCTCGAGCTCAAACCTCTCTAGCTTTGATTCCAGAAGGCTCCTCTTTGACTTCTTTAGAGTGTCACTGCCTTCATAGATCTGCTCTAAGGTATCCCAGATATCCTTAGCAGATTCCATGGTGCTGACCCTGTAGAAGTCATGCTCTTGCAAACCCATAAATATAGCAGTGGCAGCCTTAGCATTGTTCTGAATGTTTCTCTTGTTGTTTATGCTAAGAGCAGCTGGGTCTGCCAACCTGTAGCCTGTACAAACAACTTCCCACACATCTGGATCAATTGAGATAAGATGCATTTGCATCTTTCTTTTCTAGAAGGTATAATTAGTTCCATTGAAAACATGTATTTTACCCTCATAGCCCGACATCCTTTACTCTGGCTGTTAGGCCAAATCAAAGAGCAACCTGCTCTGATACCAATTGATAGGACCGAAGGTGCCGACTAGAGGGGGGGTGAATAGGAGGCTAACAAAAATTACTTCTTTTAACTGGATTGAATAGGTTAAGCCTTAAACAGAAACTAGGGTTAGCTAGCTGTGTGACATGTGAGTGACACATGCAATAGATGATGTGCAAATTAGCATGCAGCTGTCACACAGGTGTCTAACACAGGTGTTCTAAGGACTTAGTAAATGATGAGCAATTAATGTGCCTGTGTAACAGGTAACTGACTCAGGTGTGAGATAAGATATATAGCAACTGAGACACAGCTAATGAAACACAGGTATAAAGGAGATCTATAACAGATGAACAGAATAAGTCTAAGATCTCATAAGCAAGCAAGCAAGCAGGAAGCTAAAGACAATACAGGAAAGTACTCAAGGAGACAGTGTGTTTTTCACCGAAGTTTCCAGCTCTTCACAGAGTGGTACGTCTCCGTTGGAGAGGCTACTCCGAAGAGATCGCCAGCACCAAATCGTGCTTGTTCTCCGAGTACCTGACGTTCAGGCCTCTTCCTTTGCTTGTGGAAGTCCTTTCGCTTGCAGCAGGTAGACTTCGATTCACCTTCACAAACGTCTGGTTCAGCTCACACAAACTTGGGTGATACCAGCGACTCCTACACCCGTCTAGGAGTAGACACTCCAAGAGTAATGGATTCAGCAGCAACAACTCTTAGAGGAACCAATGCTCTTTGCTCAAGAACTCTAACTCTCCCGAACTGACACTTAGGAAACTTTGGCTTTTGTTCGGTGGGAAGAGGCTTTGCAACGGTTGAATATGATTCACTGGATTGGTAAAGGTTGGTTCAAAGACCTCCCCTGGTCCCCTATATATAGGGTTTGCAGGAACCCGACCGTTACATTGTTGCCACGTAGGATTAAGTGAGCCACCGGTGACAGGCACCGGTGACACAGCTACACACTATGACCAACCTATAACCGGCTCGGGCAGACCGACACCTGTGTCACCGGAGGCTGACACAGGCGAACCCTTAACTGACGTAGCAGCACTACTCAGCCCGGTCCTGGCACACGACATGCTCTCAGCATACAACACTCTCTGAAACCTAATAAGGAGAGCATCCGACAGCCTTTCGACTCAGCAGACAAGCCATCGCAGCGCAGGTCCCTTAGCGTTTACAAGCTCTCCCTTGGTACAGAGATGTACCTAAGTCACAGGGCGCTACCCCTAGGGTTTTCTACTACTAGCACTGCAGAGTGCAAGCACAAAACCAGTTTCACACTTGTGCAAAACTGTTGACACAGGGCCACTAACCTCAAAGCATTAGTGCCACTGTCCAACATCCTGAGCATTGAGCAATTAGAACCTCCACAGATCATTACTGTATCATCCCTCTTGATAGTACGGGTTTTTCCTATGGACTCAAAGAAACTAGCAAATCTAGGCTTTACCTGCCCACCAACTGCAGTCACGGCCCTTGACGCATCAAGCCACCATCACCTTGCTTGCAACTCCTTGCACAGCACCGGCTTCTTCACAGCTGTGGCACAGCTGCCTAGCATAGCCATTCCTTAGTCCTGGAAACCACCCTTGTACCCTTTTGGTGGTCATCCTTTCCCTGATGACCCTTCTTCCTGGAACCTACTAACCTGCCTACACTCAATGTAAACGTTAGATTCCAGTTTGAGTTGCCATTAACCATCAAAACTAATTTGGGGCCTAGATGCTCTTTCAGACGTCGAGTCGAAGAAGATGACCGAGCTCTCCGCTCGCCTTAAGGACAAGATCTCCGAGGTGGATCTCCTTAAGGCCAAACTTAAGGAGGCGGAGGCTCGCGCCGCCCGATTGAGGAGGAGCTTGCCGCTGAGCGGGCGAGAGCCGAGGCGACGGGGAAGCGGGCTATCGAGGTGGAGAATGCGCTTTCCTCCGAGTGAGGAAAGGCCGAGGCTGCGGCAGCGCTTCTTGCCACGGAGGAGAGCAAGTCCGCCGCAGCATAAAAAGAAGCCGCCAGACTCCACGACTATCTTACGCTGGTGCAAGAGAGACTCGGCCTTTTCGCTGATCGGGACACTCAAGCCTATCGGCTCATCCCTGTGCCATGCGGTGGGACTAGCGGCCGAAGCGGTTGGTCTCGACGTCGCTGCCTTTGAGTCTTCTGAGCTGGAGATGAGGGTTGTGGACGGCCTCAAGTGGGCAACTCAGGTTTGCCACGACGTCCACCTCACCAGCTTCATCTTCGCCCGAGACAATGCCCGAGCTGCCACGGAACTCGCACTAGGCTGCTCTTACTTGGTGACCCGCGCTGCTCCGTCAGTCTTCTCGGCCTCGGGCTACGTCGCCCCGAAGACTTCTGAGGTGGTGGCGGTCTGAGACAAGTTTAAGAGTGAAACCGACGCCTTCATGACCTCAGTCTGGGGCTCCCGCAAGAAACGGCAGAAATACGTCGAGGGCATTCAAAAGTTTCGGAAGAAGTCGGCCACCGGAGGAAGCCCGAGGAGCACTGAAGGTACCTCGGGCGGAGGCCCCGCCGCATCATCCCAGCAGCCCAAGGTCTAGAGCCTGCCTTGGCCGTCGGTCTTATACAATTTTTTGAAGTCTTGGCCCACCGTCACTGCGTCGACGTAATCTCGCCGCGTGTGGCCCTTTGCGAACTCGACTCGTGGTGATATTACGCTTTGATTTAACTTAAAAAGGTTGCGATGTTCATCTTTTATCGTGCTTATTTACAGAGAACGTTTTCGCAATATAAGTCGCCTGCCAGGCGAGGCGGGTCCCGTCCCCTTGTGGCTATGTCGCACAAGCACTGCTCGCCCGGCCTATCCATTGCACGAAGGGAACATTGTGTAGTTGGGGAGGGAGTTGAAGATATCCTCTCGGAAGTGACCAAGGCCCGCGGGGACGACTTGCTCGTCACGGCTGGCGAGGAAGCTGCCGAAGACGTCGCCCCGGCCGCGGGCCAGGGCAGTGGGAGCGACTTATTCCTCTTGGCCCTTGCCGCCGACTTGGCCGACGACGCCGAGACTTAGCTTTTAGGCAGTTGGTTTTCTCGTCATTCATTGTAGCTTAGCATGTCCCAGAATCTAGGACTTTGTTGAATTTATCTATCGCGTTGGTTGCGATTGGTGTACCTTAGCGTGAGGGCACTACCCTCCACCCCAAAATAATTGGTGACCGCGGAGTATTTGCGGTCGCCCTGTACCATGTGTAAACGTATGCTGCGATTGAAAACTTGATTCGTTGCTGTGACCTTGTCGCTTTGTTTTGGTGAGAGATGAGCCTTATCGCAGACGAGGCCACGCAAGCTACGGTACTTAGGACGAGGTCGTGTCGTGCGGCGTCGCCTGTCGAACATCGTCCTTAGGAGAGCGGCGCCGAGCCGAGCTACCACCTAGGGCAGAATGTTAGCACACGTCGCCCTGCTTGGGTCATATCGTGGCCTAGACTTGCTCATCGTCCTTAGGGGTGCGGCACCGGGCTGAACTACCAGCTAAGACGGGACAGTAGCGCATGTCGCCCTACTTGGGTCATATCATGGCTAGGACTTGCTCATCGTCCTTAGGGGTGCGGCACCGGGCCGAGCTACCACCTAAGACGGAACAGTAGCGCACGTCGCCCTGCTTGGGTCATATCGTGGCCTAGACTTGCTCATCGTCCTTAGGGGTGCGGCGCCGGATCGAGCTACCACCTAAGACGGGACAGTAGCGCACGTCGCCCTTCTTGGGTCATATCGTGGCTAAGACTTGCTCATTGCCCTTAGGGGTGCGGCGCTGGGCCGAGCTACCACCTAAGACGGGACAGTAGCGCACGTCGCCCTACTTGGATCATATCGTGGCTAGGACTTGCTCATCGTCCTTAGGGGTGCGGCACCAGGCCGAGCTACCACCTAAGACGGGACAGTAGCGCACGCCGCCCTACTTGGGTCATATCGTGGCTAAGACTTGCTCATCGTCCTTAGGGGTGCAGCGTCGGGCCGAGCTACCACCTAAGACGAGACAGTAGCGCACGTCGCCCTACTTGGGTCATATCGTGGCTAGGACTTGCTCATCGTCCTTAGGGGTGCGGCACCGGGCCGAGCTACCACCTTAGACGGGACAGTAGCGCACGCCGTCCTGCTTGGGTCATATCGTGGCCTAGACTTGCTCATCGTCCTTAGGGGTGCGGCGCCAGGCCGAGCTACCACCTAAGACGGGACAGTAGCGCACGTCGCCCTGCTTGGGTCATATCGTGGCTAAGACTTGCTCATCGTCCTTAGGGGTGCGGCGCCGGGCCGAGCTACCACCTAAGATGGGACAGTTCTTTTGACAAGCAAGCGAACATTGCATTGAGATAGGTGTTCCTTAACAAAAGCAGTCATTACAAGGACGACGTCCCGTCAAGCTGGCGCAGCAGCTGTTGGGTGTCACCAAATGTCTCGGCGAGATCATATGTAGTACTTCCTGAGGTTGTCGCTGTTCCAGCTATGCTTGAGGACGACGCCGCCGAGATCCCGGAGGCGAAACGACGAAGGTCGAGACGCGCTGATGACCTCGTACGGGCCCTCCCATTTGGAATTGAGCTTGCCATCGGCTTCGGGGTTGAGCTTCTTCTTGAGGACCAGGTCACCCACCGCTATGGGCCTTGGCCTCACCGTCTTGTTATAGTGCTTAGCGATTGCGGCTTGGTACCGGTCGATGTGTAGCGAAGCGTCTTGTCGCACCTCGTCGAGCCCCTCGAGCGACGTTAGATGGTTGTCAGTGTCCGGCTGCTCGGTGATGCAGAGGGACTCAAACTCCACCTCGGCCGGGGTGACGGCCTCCTCGCCGAATAGTAGCTTGAACGGGGTATACCCCGTCACCCGGCTGACCGACGTACGGGATGACCACAGTACGCTCGGGAGCTCATCCGCCCATTTTCCCGCAAGGAGTTCGAACATACGTTTCCGCAAACCTGAGAGAATAACACCGTTAGCTCTTTTCACCGCGCCATTGGCCTTCGGGTTCGCGACCGAGGCGAAGCACAGCCTGATGCCGAGGCCGGAGCAGAAGTTCCTGAAGCTCGCCGCGTCGAATTGAGTCCCGTTGTCCACGGTAAACTCTCGTGGGAGGCCGAACAGGCACACGATGCTTTTCCAGACAAACTTCTGCACGGCGGCCGAGGTGATCTTTGCCAAAAGCTCTGCTTCCATCCACTTTGAGAAGTAGTCCAGGGCGACGACGATGAATTTGGCCCCCTGACACGCCGTCTTGAAGGGGCCGACAAGGTCGATCCCCCAGCGTGCCAAGGGCCAGGAGGGCGAGATGGGTTGCATCGCGCTCGCCGGTCTGTTAGTGCCTCGGCCCATCCACTGGCATGCCGAGCAGTGCTTTACCAGGTCTTGCACGTCGTTCAGTGCTGTGGGCCAGTAGAATTCGGCGCGGTAGGCTTTGGCGACCAGGGGCCTCGGGGCGAGGTGCGACCCGCAGAGCCCCTGGTGGATTTCCTTGAGCGGAGCCTTGCCTTCCCCCACCGAGACGCACCTCAGGAATGGGGCGCACACCCCCTGCTTGTAGAGCGAACCTTTGTGGATGACGAAGCTTCGCGCGTGCGCTGCTAGCTGACGTGCTTTGGCCGGGTCCTCGAGCTCCTTTTCTGTAGAGAGATATTCTTCAATTTGAGTTCTCCAGTCCTCCGGAGAGAGAGCGCAGACATCGGCGAGGCCCCCAGCCGAGGTGGTGGAAATGGTCTCGCTGAATGCCCCAGGGGCCAGATTGGTTTTGCCACTCACCGCTCGGGCAAGGAGGTCAGCCTCAGCGTTGTCGGCGTGCGGAATGCTTTGCACGGTGATCCCCTTGAAGTGTTTCTCCATGGCTCTCACCGCTGCGAGGTACTTCGCCATTTCGGGATCTCTTGCCTGATAATCTTTGCCAACCTGCCCGGCGACCAGCTGCGAGTCACTCTTGACGAGGAGCCGGCGTGCCCCGGCTGCGCGCGCCTTGCAGAGCCCAAGCAGAAGTGCCTCGTACTCGGTGACGTTATTCGTTGTCTTGAAGCTTAGGCGGGCCGAGTACGACATCTTGGCCCCTTCCGGGGAAATTAGGACAGCGCCGGCCCCCGGCCCCTTCAGCACACCAGGAACCATCGACGTGGAGGGTCCAAGTCGGGTCTTCTATGTTTGGGACGAGGTCGGGACGGGGTACCCACTCCGCCACGAAGTCGGCCAGCACCTGCGACTTAATAGCAGTCCTGGGGAGAAACTTGACCGCGAACGGGGCGATCTTAGCCGCCCATTTGCTGACTTGCCCCGTGGCTTCTCGGCTGCGGAACATCTCGCCTATTGGGAAGGAGGTTGGGACCCGAATTGGGTGAGCCAAGAAGTAGTGGCGGAGCTTTCTTGACGCCATGACGAGGGAATACGCCAGCTTCTTGAGCTCTGTGTATCGTATCTTCGCCCCTTGCAGCGACTCAGAGACGTAAGAGACCAGATTCTGGATTCGGCCCTGCTCTTTGACGAGGACGATGCTGATGGCCAAAGCGGTGGCGACAAGGTACAGCAGGAGGACGTCTCCGGGCGATGGACTCTGGAGGAGCGGGGGCGAGGCGAGGTAGTTTTTCAGGGCCTTGAAGGTCGACTGACATTCTTCGGTCCACTCGAATTTCCCAGAGCCGCGCAAGATTTTGAAGAACGGAAGCCCCTTTTCGGCCGAGCGGGATACGAATCGCCCCAGGGAGGTGAGTCGGCCCGCCAGCCTCTGCACCTGCTTGGTAGTAGTGGGAGGCTGCATTCCGAGGATAGCATCGATCTTCTTTGGGTTGGCCTCGATCCCTCTTTTCGAGACGAGGAGGCCCAAGAGCTTCCCAGCGCGCACGCCGAAGACACACTTTTCCGGGCTCAGCCTCATGTGGGATCGCCGGAAGTTGGAGAGGGTTTCTTGTATGTCGGCTGCGTGAGTCTGGGCGAGGACGCTTTTGATGACGACGTCGTCTACATATGCCTCCACATTTCTGCCGACCTGATCACTTAGTGTCTTGGCGATTAGTCGGGCGAACGTCGCCCCCGCATTCTTGAGGCCAAACTGCATCCGGACGTAGCAGAAAGTCCCACACGGGGTGATGAAGCTGGTCTTCTCCTCGTCCTCCTTCGCCATCCACACCTGATGGTAGCCCGAGTACGCGTCGAGGAAGCTCATGAGCTCGTAGCCAGAGGTAGCATCGACCAGCTGGTCGATGCGAGGAAGAGGGAAGTTGTCCTTCGGGCAGACCTTGTTTAAGTCGGTGTAGTCCATGCACATTCGCCATTGCCCATTTGCATTCTTGACAAGGACTGGGTTGGCCAGCCACTCCAGATGCATGACCTCGCAAACGACCCCGGCTTTGAGCAGCTTGGTGACTTGCTCGCGGGCGGCGGCTTGTCGGTCGGCTGACATCTTCCTCAAGCATTGTTTAATAGGCCGAGCCCCTAGTGTCACCATTATTTTGTGCTCGATTATGCTTCGAGGCACGCCCGGCAGGTCCTCCGGCTCCCACGCAAAGATGTCGCTGTTAGCTCACAGGGTAAGAAGAAGGGCCTGATCCACCTCGGCTGGGAGGTCCACCCCGATCAGCACGGCCTTGCGCGGCTCGTCCTCCGACAGTGCGACCGACCGGGTCTCCCCGTCCGATCTGGGTTTGGGGACCCACCATCCCGTGGTGGACGACATGAATTGGTCGTCGGCGACGTCGATGTCGAGGACCTCACCAGGCTCGGGCAGGGCCGCATCGCCGAAGGAAGCCGGGCGCAGCGCCTCAGCCGTGGGCTCTACTGGGACGACGTCATGGATGTATCTTATGGCCTAGGTTGTGGTTTCTTCAATGCGGCGGGATAGGCCCTGATCGCCGTACACCGTTATGACTCTCGTAGGGGCGGGGACCTTCATGCACAGGTAGACGTGATGTGGGACACACGTCGAACTTCCACATCTGATATGATGGCCGAGATGACCAGGGCGTCGTGGTGCGGGAGGACGATGCCCGTGGCGTCCTCGGGGCCGAAGATGATCGGGGTGCTCATCCAAGCGGGGAGCTCCGTTGGGGGGTACGCCCCAATGTGCTGGACCCGACGGATGTACTCCTTGCGCTGGCGCTTCGACGGGAATGTGTGGGCGCTTCCGCTGGTGATGGCATGGACGACGCGGCGGGGTCCTTGTCCGCCGGTGGGCGACCCACGCCGCGGGGGCGGAGGAGAGAGCCTGAGGGGCGCCTCGACCCGGGGCTCCGGCGCGCGTTGTCCTTGGCCCATCGCCGAGGGGGCGGGCCTCCGAGCTCGGGCGACAACGTCACACTTGGCCATAGAGTGCGAGGACGACTTGTGCAGCTCACAGTACTTCCGATGGTGGCCCCTAGGCCGAGGTGGCTCCCGCTGGCGAGGCTGCGCCCCGCCTCGACCCTGGACCGGCCGAACATAGGGCTCCCTTCCATGCTACTGCGGGGGCTCGCGTGTCGGGGGGCCCTGGCGATATGGTAGACGAGCTGCCTGGCGCCCTTGTGCCTGACGCGACCCTTGCTGGCGACCTCCCTCCTCCTCGTACTCGGACGGCGCTCCGTCTCGCCGATCCTCCTCGGACACATGGTGTACATCATGGCGCCTCAGACGTCGGCCCTCCGCCTTCTCTATCCCCGCATACACTTGGGATGCCCTGGCCTCCTCCCTTCGGAGAATTTGCCCTTCCTCCACGCGAGCATAGACCTCCATAATATCATACAGTTTTTCGACGCGGCTCGGCCGCTTCCTCTTGAGCTTGTCGGCCAAGGCCTCATTACTGATGCCTCGCCGCGCGGCTTCGCAGATGGTCTGCTCAGCAACTCCCTTCACCTGGCACTAGACTTCAAAGAAGCGACGCTGAAAAGCCCTGATGGTCTCGCCCGGGCGCTGCCGGAGGTTGCTGAGGTCTGTCGAAGTCATCTCCTTGTTACAGCACCCTTGGAAATGCCCGTGGAGTTTGTCGCGCAGCTGCTTCCATGAGTATATGGTGCGGGGCTCGAGGCCGAGGTACCACGCCTGGGCGATGCCCGTGAGGGCGAGCAGTAAGCTTTTCGCCATTATGGCCTCGCCTCCGCCCGACGCCATCACCGCCGCCTCGTACACTCTGGTATACAGTACCGGGTCCGTCGTGCCCGCATACTTTGGTAGACCGGCCAGGCGAAACTTGGGCGGGAACGGAACTGCCATGAGACCGGGGCTCAACGGGCTCGCCACGCTGGTGAGGTCGATGACCTCGGTGTTGCGGTTGACGCACGCCGGCTGCTGGCTAACATGCGCTTTGCTCGGACGCTGCTCTGGATGCTGGCTTCCCTGATGGCTCGGTCCGATGTCGCAGTCGCAGATCGCTTCCTGGGCGGCCGGTTGGTTTTGCTGTATGCTTGCCCTGAGACACGCCGCCTCGAGGTCCACCTCGCCCATGTAAGCCGCCGCCCGCGCCCGTGCCTTGTTCAGGTTTCGGAGGAGAGCCTCAGCAGCCGGGATGGGGGTGTGAGTCTCCGCCCGCGCGGCGGATCGACCCTCGGCCAGCTGGCGGCGTAGTTCTTCCGTGGCGTGGGCCTCCGGTGGGGACGGGGGGTCGCTAGGACTCGTGTCGCCTCGAGTTGTGCTCGGTATAGATCGGCCACCTGTTGAGACTGGGCGTTCGCCTTCAGCGCCTTCAACTCCGCCACCTGGAGACGTGCCTGCAACTCCGCCGACCTTTTCGCCGCCTCCTCGGCCCGCCGCCGCAGGCCTCCCACCTCGTCCGCCAGACTTCGCGTGCCCACAATGGCCTCCGCCGTTAGTGGCGCCTGCGCCCCGATGGGTGGGACTGCAGCTTGGGACCCCCCATCCGCTGCGACGCCGAAGGTAAGCTCGCCCGGGCGATCGGGTCCGACCAACGCACCCCTCGTCGCCTCCACATTTATCTCGCCTTCCGCCGGAGTTGAAGGGAGCTGAACTCCACGTCTTCCGCTCGCCGCTGCCTTCCGCCTGGTTGCGGTCACCCCTTTCTTCGGTCGAGGTGGCATGGTGAAGCTCCGGGTCAGAAGTACGTCGCCCCTTCGGTCCCCACAGTCGGCGCCAACTATTGACGAAATGAGTCTCGGACAGTAAACTTGGGCACCCCGGGTCAAAAGTCCGAGGTGCAAAGAGGACGACTTAGGGGAACGACGCCTAGCGACCACTCAAACTCCCCCAGTACCCCGCCGGTGATCAATATATAGGAATCGAGATGGACAAAAGAACCGGAATTTGGTGAATGGACCTCTCTTGTATGGGGTAGCGATTCGCCCTTATATAGGCAAAATAGACCCGTTAGTGAATATACATTTGTGCCTTGGGGCAGGTTATAACCTTGTGTCACCGTACATCGGGCGAATCTGTACTCTCATCCTCGCCGCCACCTACTATATGCGCCGGTATATCCTTGATGCGCCTCGTCGGTACGGATCGCCACCGCGCCTGCCTCCTTCCCGACGCGTTTGGCGGAGGGTGACCCCGGGTTTTGACCCCTGGACGAGGTGCTGCTCTCTACCTCGGCCCGGGTGCGGATCACCCCAGCCTCGTCCTGGAGTGGGGCCGGCCTCGGCCTTGCCCGGGAGCCGGCCAGGACGAGTACTTTAGCCTCGACCTCGCCGGAGTGCCTCGGCCTAGCCGACAAGCCTCGCCGAAGCACAGCCTTGTCCTCGCCTGGGGGTTCCTGGGGACCTGCGAGGAAGTTTTAAAAAGGCCAGGTGTAAAGACGGAAAGATAAAAACAAGGGGTACCTCATCCTGGGCGACTGGGTCAGACTCTCCTAACAACTAGAGACGGGCTGCAACGTGTGAGCAGGCTGCATGGCCTAGCCACACTTGTCGGTTTGGCATGCCAGGCGGGGTAGGCGGGCCATCGGACCAAGGTTGTGCTTGTTGGCTTAGAAGTCCGGGTAGGCAGGCGGGCTGCGGCATGCAGAGAGCTAGCAGGCCACGCAGCCTAGCTGTGCTTGCGGGCCTAGCAAGCCAAGCGGGCGAAAAGCTCGCATACCTGGAGACATCTGGGAAAAGCGGGGCAAGGGGACTTGTCTGCTTAGATTAATGAAACACCTCGTATAAAAAAATAAGCAGGGGAGCCAGTTGAGACCTGACACATATATGAAGTCCAAATTGAATGACATTATAGACATGAATCTTCCTATGAAAGAAAGCCACTAGCTAAGAAGTATGTGCACATATAAATGCTAGAGACTAAAGAACCTAGTACACATAAATGAGAAATAGTGGGATACTGGAAGAACATCATGGGGAAGTTGCTCACAAAGAGATTCTATCAACCTGACATGTGAGGAAAACAAGCAGGAAGATGCATAAAAAACTATGATTACTCTGAAGAGAAAAGAAATATTTATGGCAAGCAGCTCGTGCTCCTCCTCATGTAATCTAAATTATGACTCATGTTAGAACTCTGTGTCACACCTCAATTTTCTATGTTTTTGCAAAGCATGTCATTGCATGTAGCAAACCAACTTAAGTCGTGCAAGAATACAACACACACATGACATCAACAACACATGTGCATACAACCCATAACCTGACATATATACCGTATACACATAGTTCTCCCTTGGCAACTACATGAAAACCCTAAGATCAATCCAAAGGCAAATCTTTCTCAACTCAGTACGCATGAATGTCCCTCACATCTATGTACACCATATACCACATTCCTCAACTCAAAACCCGAACCCTACCTTAATTTCCCTTTCTCCCTAATATTTTCTTTAGGGCAGAAACCCTAATACCATAATCACATGTACTTCCAACCCTCTAAAATTTTTGAGAAAATTCTACAAACATTACAAATCTATTTCCAATGTAGATATAAAATAATATTGGGAGGTCCAATTAAAAAAATCTCCAAATATCAATTATTTAATTTTGAGGCAGAATTGAGCATTGCACTACAACATATAAAAAATAAATTTCAGAAAATTCTCATAAAATTTAACAACATTCTCCATGATCCCAAGAGCCCAAATGTACAAAAATATGATCATCTTCTATTCAAACTTTGTGAACATTTTCAAAGGGAAGGTTCTGCCTAAAACTTCTACATCACGTTTCCATCCTCAAAAATTGTTGGAAAATTCACAAATAATTCTTGGAGCTTCCCTAACACCTAGGAACTCACCCATATGCTCACCTACTCAACTCCAATGCAGAATATTTGAGAAAGCCCTAATAACCAGTTTTGCTCTGGACTTCCTCTACATGAAATCATAGCCAAAACTCTAAGGAAAAATCCCAATAAATTCCTAGACTCTATACTAACCCAGAAGCTCATACCTATCCTTTCCTACCCTAGTAGAAATTCCTTTTTGTCCAGATCAACCAAACCCTAATGCTGCCTTGGCATGGCATTCAAGCAATTCCCTATTCTTCCTATTCATTTTCAGTGCCTAACTCCCCTGTGTCCTTGCACACGTACTCCCCTCACTAGTGGTGCGAGGTACATGCCTAAGCATGCCCAGACACGCCAGGACACGTGCATGTCGTCCATGCACATGTTCTGGCCATGCTCTGGCATATCACAATGCACGCGCACAGCTGCAACATCGTGCCACCCGGCGCGATGCCGTGCACCAAGACACTCCCCACGACACCCCCAAGCACTACACCACCCCATTGGCCCTTAGAAATGTCACATCATCGCGCTCAGCCAGATCCCGTGGGTGCTCCATGTCCTTTCCCCCCGCCTTCGCCTATAAAGAGCATGCTTGAGCACCATTCCTCTCCCATAACCTTCCTCTTCATCTCCTCAAGCCATAGCACCAACCCATTTTCCTAAAATATCTCTCTTCTTCTTTACCGGTTGAACCCTCCACCCCCATTGATCCTACCAATTCCTCCACCACAAACCTTCCTGAGCTAATTCAAAAGCATCATGGAGTTTTCCTTCTCTTCCTCCCCCAAAACCTAGCTTTAATTTTCTCCAATCCCCATTGCAGCCGAAAGCTCCAAATCCTCACCGGAGAGGCTTCCGTCGCTGCTGTCGCTGTCTGATCCGGGTGGTGGCGCCAACTCTTGAGCCGATAGGTGGGCCTGCCCTGGTGTTATAACATCGAAGCAGGTGAGCTGCGTGACATTGACAGTGAACCCACACCCTTCCGCGAGGACCACTGTCAGGATAAGTGACCGTGCTCACTGAGTTTCCCGTCTCCGCTATATGTAAAGTGTAATTCCATCAAGATAAAAGCGTAAACCATCCTGAGTTCCAGTTTTCTATTTATTTAAACCGTTTTCCTCTAGTTCAACTGGTTCAGTGGGCTCTAGATCGGTTTTCTAAGATCGTGTTCCGGTTCTGGAACCACGAAGTTACTTCCAAACTTTTGGTTCGGGTCAATTTCCAAAAGTCAAAAGTTTTTGAATTAAAGCAGAGAAGGTTAGGTTTAGGGCTTGTTTTATTTTTTCTTTAAAATAGTATATATGCTGTATATATATTTTAGAAGCTCCAAAAATATGATCTAAAAACCCTAGGTGACCTCTGCTTCTTTCTTAACTAGGGACCCATATTTCATGCTTTACACAGATAACCTGAAAATTTGAAGTAAACGTCCAGAGGAATTTTGTGAATCTTTTGTCATCATAGTAATCTTGAGTACCCTCTAGATTCCACATAAAATCAAACACCTAGGGTTACCGGAATTGAAACTAGGAAGAGCTAAGTTAATAAATCTTAATACACTTGGGAGATAATAAAGGACACCAAGACCAGAACCTAATTACGTGTTTGCATCTCATGACTTGGTTTTATTTGGATTTCCTTTGCTTGGATGTTTACTCAACGCTCTTGCGCGTGTAGTTGACGGAGTGACATATATTCGCAAGGAGGATCCGGAGTCAACCCCTTGTCAAGATCAAGACCAAGAGCTACCAGGCAAGCATTTCCCCCTGACCATGTTGAGACCTATGTGTCATACTTAAATATTTTTCTTCCAACCATGCATTCTATGTGAGTATGAACACTATTATAAGATACGATGTAGTTATGTCCCATAGTTGCATTTGCCGAAGGTTCGATAAAATGTATCCTAGTAACCCTAGCGCTATCCACTGGACATCGTAGTTCTGGTGAAGTATTAGAACTATAGGCCATAAGCCATGCTTAGACCCGCTTTAGGATAAACTTAAAAATTTCTGTAGTTTTTGGGAACCAACCATTGGACATGGGATAAAACCCTTAGGAGACATGTATTGACAAAGGAGGATGTTTGAAAGTAACTTTTGCCAAAACCCCAAAATAAAACGGAGAATGATTTTGATTCGGTTGAGAACAATAATTGGAGTTTGAGAATGGTCGTAGCATGTAGGAACATGGCTATAAGGTAGTGATATGCAGTCTTGCTCGGATCAAATAAGGACTGAGCCTAAGTGCCATCAACCAAGTCCACTTCGTACGTCCACTGTCCTTTTTGGGAAGTACTTGAATCATTACTCTATTGAGTACTAGTGTCTGAACCCGTAGGAAGTAGGATGAAATGTACAAGGGGATGGTTAAATCCCAAGAGAACCTTCTCATAGCTGACGTAGGAAGTTGTTGGACACGAAGATGGATCTATTTCTGTCTATGTGTCGAGATTATTTGAGCGTAAACAAAAAATGGGTATAACTCATCTGGCGGGTTCAGTGTTAGGGCTATACACAGAAAAAGTCTTGTTGTAATAACCCTGCCGGTACACCTTGTGCAGTGTACCCATTTGCACTCGGCAACAAGAGGGACTTACAACATCTTGTGGGTAAAGCCGTTCAACCTCTGTAGAGTGATAAAAATCTATTCGAATAGCCGCATCCTTGGTTATAGACACAACTTGGCTAGACCACACATTGGTTAGATTGAATTTCTTTGTGAAACATGGGGTAAGGGCTTAAGGCCGTGGAAATGATATGTCCACAATGTGCAGTATGAGCTACGGACCTGTAGGGGGAACTTCAGAAGTGAAGCCTAGTTCGTGCTACGAGGGGTAGTATGATCGGGACTCGAGGACTATAGGAAGACATAGATGGAGCTATCGACATTTAGTTAATGAAGGATTAGCATGAGCTCATGATTGGTATTATGCTTGTCTTGGACGAGCTTGATTACAAAAATGCCTTCAAATCTATTACCCGTATATTTGATTGAAACTTACTTTCCATACAACATGCAACATAGGCTAGAGCTGTCTTCCTTGAACCAAACCATGCATGAAAAATAGCCATTATACCCACTTGTGGAAATGCTTGTGAGTATATTTAATATACTCACTTGGCTTGTTGGTTTGGCCAGACGAAGAAAAATATCGCTTTGAAGACAGTGACAGTGACTACGAAGAATAGGGCCCCAGTTACTTGCCTGTCGGGTTAGGCATATTGATGGGCAACTACTAAGTGTATATTTTTTGCTGCAAGCTCTTTTATTTAGCCAATCGGTTCTGAGTTTTAAATAAGGACCATAATGCCTATTTAGGTATCGAACTTTGGTATTGTATGACTATGTTTATCAAGTTAGCTTGTGCATACTGGCTACTGATCATGGGACCAGTATAGGAAATACAGGGGTTTATCCGGCCTTAAAACGGGTACGCCACACTCTGGTCATTGTTGGAATTGTCTTTAGCTATTTAATCTCATGGCAGAAAATGTAAACGATATTATTAATGGATGTGTTATAAAAGTACACAACTTTCTATGTAAGAAAGGCTACAAAAAACAATTAGGGCTATCACTATGTATTTATACAAAAGTCTCAAAATGATTTTTGTAAAAGAAATGTCTGTGTTGATGATTTAAGTATCATGATGACGACATATGATAGAGAAAGCAAGTCCATGCTCACAGCTAGAACTAGAAATTAAATAAAGAGGATCTAGGTAAGGTTGACATATGTTTAGATTTGCAGCTCAAACAAAGTTCACGAAGGGATATAAATATGCCAACTTGATCAATCCGGTCTGAATAGATCATAACATAGTGCAAACTACTTTTCACTTGTGAGTCAAGAAGATCCCGTAGAGAAACTCCAGTTTAGGGATTGAATTCATGCTTTGGACTTTTCTATATGACTCAAAGTAATCGATTGTACTATAAGAATGCATGAAGCAATACAAATATCTCCTTACCTAGAGTTTCTATGAAGTTGAAATGACTTATATAGCACACTTGAGATTGGTTATACCACACATTGATGCCAAGTACTACTCCACAAATATACCATTCATATTATTCGTGAATGACTAAATAGAGGGTACGCTAGAAACTCAAAAAAGGGTTGTCATAATTTCCAGAATTCATAATTTTAATTTACTCAGAAAAATCAAATAAAGATAATTACTTTGTTCTATGTATTTTCTACAAGCGAGAATTTAGATTAAAGCATGACTCTTCAAAACTTAGCTAGTATGGGAATTCGCTTAGTATACATGCATAATTCAGGGGGAGCAATACCTGAATTAAGAATTAACCAAATGGCATAGCAATGATGAACACTATAAGAAATATCATTCATTGATTAAATCAATTGAAGATTATCAAACTTAGATGGTTGTGCTCCCTTTTTCTTTGATGAGTTTTCATAGAAGTTTCTCATCCACAAGGTTTTTAATGAAACAACTAGTGCATTACAAAGCAGCAAATGCTATGTGTTCTTTCTTTAATTTTTCTCAATGGGTTTTTCGGAGTTTTAATGAGGCATGGACATTTCGTAGTAATTACCCAAAGGGACTATTATGAAACCAGACCTCCTAGGGGGTGGGCCGGCCGGCGCGCTGCGCCCCCCATGGGCCCATGTGGTCAATTACTAAACCCTAGCGATCACGTATATGGTCTATAAATAGAGATGTGATCTCTATGTTATTTTACATACATTATTGATAGATTGTACTCTTGATAACATATCTAATAAAGAGAAGAACACCACCCTAAATCCTCGTGTCTATTTGCTTTCTCTACGTGTTTGATCTACTACTTGTTGTATGGCCATTGGATCACATCTTGTGACGTTGGTTTCACAACAGTTTTAACTTATAAATCATCTACTATGTTTTAAAACTTATCCCTCCAATTCACAAAAAGCTGACATTTTGGACAAGGACACAGTCTCTAGTACATATCTTTGACTACTAATTTCTATTATAATTATTTGTAGAACTCAACAAAATTTACATATTGTAAAAGTACTTTTAAAGAAAAATCTACACATATGATTTACAATTATCCAATATAAATATTTTAAAAATATAAGTAGTCAAAAGTTTTAATGAGAGCCATGTCCAAAACATCATGTTTTTTAAAACTAGAGAGAATAATAAATAGAAATAAAATCAACCTTACATCGAATGAATCCAACTATATAGATAACTATCTACTAGGCTCTCCTCCTCGATGGTGCCCCATGTTGCCACGCATACCACGGTGTGAGGATGCTCCCATGGTTTGAAATGAGAGGTAGTGGTTCTTGCCTATTGGCTCAAATAGCAACCCTCTTCCACAACTTCTTGGCAAAAGAACATTTGATAGCAATGTGTTCCTCCATCTCGTCATGGCTCCCGTGAAGTAGGCAGGTAGTTGAGTGTAGCTAGCCCCGGTTGGCAAGTTTGTATGTTAGAATGGTTTGTAGTTTTGTTAATACTCTTTCTGTTCTAAAATAGATGATGCTTTAAATATAAACATGATCGTAAATATGCAACTTTGACCATTATATTTTATATAAATATATCAGGTTTAAATTATAGATTTTTATATTATAAAAATATTTTTTCTAAAAATCTAATGACACTATGTTTACTCAACCAATCTAAATATTCCTTCATATACTACGAGTCAACCTTATAGAAATTTGACTATAGGATGTTTAAGGACTCATCTATTTATGAGTAGAAGTAGTAATAATTAATCATATACTATTAAATAGTAAAGAATAATTATCATTATCAATGTTAATCTCATACGACACTATATCTAATCTCAATCTTGATACTCTCTTAAATATCTGTCCATTAAAGATATCAAATGTATAGTTATTGTGTTGTTTCCACTCTATACTTTTATTAAAATACTTTAAAAATGATGAGAAGATTGTCTTACGACTATTTTTATTTTATTTTTATTAAATTTGTGCTTTCTTAGTTTGAATGCGTAGGCTGAGAACAGATATAGTGAAACCGATGAAATAGTAATAAATACTAATTAGCAATAAAACATGCTATGGCTAATCTCATAGTAACAAGGACTAATTATTACTAAAGTATATTAATTATCACTAATCATTGTTAATGATCATGATTAAGTATGCATGGATGAGCTGATCCGGCAAATTTGGTTCGATGGAATTGTCCGGGGAATATTGCCCCGAAGAGGTGCATAGTGCCATCCCGGGAACCAAACGCAGAGGAAGGATGGCATTCATCCTCGTTACAGAATCAAACAGCATTCATCCTCGTTACAGAATCAAACACTACTTAATTATGGGCGCAAAGGCAGGCCGCGTGGCCGCGTCAGCCGGTGTCCGGTGAGATATGATGCACAACGTACACTTTTCACTTTTGTGTAAATTCTGTGAAAATGGAACGTACACACTTTAGAAAACTCTAAACGAATTGTACTACCAGAGAAGGTTATATACGTCCATACCAAGTTGCGATGTCAAATTCGGAGTACTTTGTATGATAAAAAAATGTTCAGTGGACAGTGAAAATTGCTGTTTGTTACGAGGTTGCTTGTCGGCTGGTATATAGAATAAAAAAATATTATATACATCCTGTATAAAAAAAATAAGTGGTACAATTTAAATAATAATTAATGTTTATGTTTATTTATGTGTTGTACCAACCTGATTTTCTACGACAATTGGTCTATGTGTTAAAGAAGATTGGTCCTCTTATAAACACTTGGGCTCGGTTAATGGCAATTATTTACTTGCTCAGCTTCTAGTAATCAAAATTCTCCATCAGAAACTGGACCAAGCATGTCGCTAGTAGGCTCTGGGTTGGAGTGTAAACCGGGGTCTGAGATATATCAAACCAGTTGTCAATTCAATAAGAATATGAGTCCATAAAAAACACACATTGTTTTATGACTCATGTTCTTGTTGAATTGACTGTTGATATGACATCTGTTAGACCCGATTCACATTCTAACACAGAGCTTTTGTCTTGTAATGATGTCATTGCTTTGATGAAGGTATGACCTTCACAAGAATAGGTGTACCTTTTCTATTAGTGTAGCCAGTCCAGTTTTGATTACTAAAAGACTAATATGATGTGTGTTTATAATTTTTTACAGATTTTTGAAGTGAAAATATTCTATTTTTATTCCGTCTTTCAACATAAGCTGGGCTTTGGCCCTTTTCTAAAATGGAAACCGTAAACGATAGTTTTATCTCTCTGATTTTGGCTTTTTATCATGCAAAATAAATCGAGTTTTAAGTTGGAATTTAGCATGATATATAGTATACCTTCATCTAGTGCAAAGTTTTACGCGTGCTTTTCACGCTTGATTCTCAAATTTGTACAGAAGTGCTCGTTTGCAAGGGATATTCCTTGGAAGAAAAGGGAAGAAAAAAAAAGAGGAGAAACAGAGACCAGGTAATCCTCTCTGAAAGAAAATTCCTCTTTGCTGGTTTGCTGTCCTCTCTTCTCTGCCCTCGTCTCGTGCCCCTCCTGCTACCAAGCTTGCTCGACGCCAGCCACCAACCGCCAAGGTAATATTTTTATCTCTCAGTTCTCGCAGCAAATCTCCCAACTTTCCTCCTCAAACTCGAACCACTCGACCGATCCCTCGTATCTCCTTTCTTCACCCCCAATTCATTCCGGCTTCTTCGACTCTATTTGTGCTACTTTTTCTTGGGACAGCATCTTGTTTCGATCAATCGCATTTGTGCTGGTACAATTTTTTGCTCGGGAATTGCGAGATGGGCATCTGCGTAGGCTTCTCTTAGTTCTTTGTCGCGATTAACGGGTCTGCACATTGGAACTGACAAGCGGATAGTAACCCTTTGTCTGTGCTATGTTCGTTAGGAAGTTTGATGTTACACATGTGATTATTAAGTACAGGTTAGCTGCTTTAGATCAAGATGCAAAAGCAAGCATCTTGCAGAATTTATCTTCGGTATTCTCACTGCGATTGGATATGATTGTGGACACAGTTGGCTGTGTGTTAAGATTGTTTTGTATGGAATATAGGCTGCATCATCATGGTGTTGCATTTTTCCAGTGTCGACTATAAAGACTAAAGTCTGTGAAATCCTATCCTCTGAAGCCATATTCCATTAGTTTCTGAATAGCTATTAAAAAATAGTTTGTAATGCCTATGCGTATCAAGTTTCAGTGTCCAGCATTCCTTTTTGTGTTTCAACATCCCATTTGACATGCCAGTTTGATCAAATCTAAGACATAGAAGTAAATTTTACCATTTTTCGGTTATACTGGTGCACCTTGGCAAGACTGATCACATTGGCAAAATGTTTGTGATGCTAGGATGTGGTCATAGTCCAGATCAGTTACTTAGATACAGGCGTCACATTTCTATTTTGATGATGAATGAGATAGGTCTGATACTCATCACCTTCTGCCCCGATAATTTGTTGAATTTGACAAGCCATTTAACAAAAACTTAAGCTTTTAGGAAGCCATGATACTTTACCAGTACTTGAGTAATATTTGGATGTGTTTGAGAATGGTGTCATAAATAGTTTCAGGTAGAAACAGGGATGGTGAAGCAAATTCTAGCTTTGTGAGATGCCCGACGTTACTGTTTCTATTAGATGTAATATTACTCCCTTTTTCTCTTTAGGGCTTAGCACCTTTATCAGCACCAAAGGCTTTGCACTGATATTCCTCCTGGATTGTTTGAGCCTCTTAGGTGCTAGTTGTTGACGTAGCAATGAAATTTCTAATGTATCAAACTGTGGTTACAAGATTATCTTGAGATGCATTGAACTTGCCACTTTACATGTTTTAGCTCCTCAAATTATTTTTGTAGTCTGAAGTTGTCTTGTAAGCCCTAATTTCCAGCTTTATTTGTCATAATGTAGAAGCCATTGTTTTGTTTAGTATCAATGTACCACTGTGACTCAAATGTGTACCATTACGGATATGATGGACTGTAGTTTACTATGATGATAATGGAACATCTTTGGTATAAAATGGCAAAATTTTCTTTAATCAACTCTAGATTTGCCCAGATTTTACATGGTACTTCATCCTTTCCCCATTGTTTGGTATATTAAAGTTGCTACAAACCTAGTTTGTTGCTTTAACCAAGAATGGATGGATTTTATAATTTTTCTTGTTGAGTATTTTCTGTACATGTTAAATTTTTGGCAAAATATCCTCATTATGGAGATTTAATAATATTCGATGCTTGCAGTGAGTCGTGACCAAACATAATCCAGCACTGATCATATATTCCTTGTAGTTGTTTGTTCTAAAGCATTTACAATGTCTGATGGAATGAATTCAGGTCAGAAGGTACACATCCGTGTTCATGTTGTATTTGACAGAGGAGATTAGGCCTAAGCATGGGTGCTCCAAAACAAAGATGGACTTCAGAGGAAGATGCTGCTCTTAGAGCTGGAATAGCTAAGCATGGAGTGGGAAATTGGCGCACAATATTGAAAGATCAAGAATTCAGTTCCATCTTGCGCTACCGCTCAAATGTTGACCTAAAGGTTAGAACTGTTTACACTTCACTTCTATTGAGGTCACTTGCTTTATTTTTAGGGGCCATTCCAAATTTCTATTCTTAGAAATCATGTTCTATTTGGTGTTAAATTCCAGATATCATCTTCAACTATTGATGCGTGTCCATTTTTCTATTATTTACTACTTAGGACAAGTGGCGCAACATCAATGTGTTCTTCACTGCATCGGGTCCTCGGGAAAAGGGAAGGACTGCCACGAAGAAGAACCGAACTACTCCTATGCATAGTGGTCACTCAATGGCAATCAGCACAGTTGATTCTGATGTTGATGATGAGATTGTTGATGCACAGGCTATAGCATCAGTTTCTAGTGAAGTGTGGAATAATCCAAATCTAAAGAACTCTCAATCAAGGTAAGTAATATATATATATATACACACATACATACATACATACATATTATATACATATGCATATTATATATATATATGTAATATTATAATTCATAAATCCTGGCATTTAGTACTTCTCTCAGTGTTATCAACAAAAGAAACTAGATATTATGGATGCTCCACTGGAGGTTTATGGCTTTCCTGCAGGCTAGACAATATCATACTGGAGTCTGTAAAGAACTTGAATGAGCCTACAGGGTCATACAGAACTACTATTGCTAGTTATATAGAGGTTTGCGTCCTCGTTCTGTTTTTGTTTTCTTTCTACCAGTAGAGGTATATATTCTGAGATCTACCTGTAAATGAACTTTCCTATTGTTGTCTTCTTGTTTATTTAGTGTTTAGATTTGTTAATGTTCTTTTTTATCCTTTTCTATTTAGCCATTCCAAGGTTTTACTTAGCTGGCCAGCTTCTCATATATGGATTCAGTGTTTCGACTTTAACAAAACTCTTTGGACTATAGAGAGTTATTGGAGAGAGTTTGGTGCCCATGGTGCCAGCATCACCCATATCTGAGAAAACTAGTTCCCTCAAAAGGATGTATAGGAGTATAAAGCATCCATTTGAAGGTTCATTATGCCTGAAATCCTAACCAAACACAGGTTCTTGCCAAAAACAAAAACTGCACTTAGCCTGATTCTATTGTATAGCAATGAGCTCACAGACAGCAACCAGTAGAATCTCACAATAACGCGAGTCTGGTACCTCAAGATATCTTTTGTGCAATTACTGCAATCTACTTTGTCTTTACTATCTCCCAGCTGTTGGCTGTCCCAACCAGGGTTCGGAATACATGCCAGAACTGGCTAGTGAACCAGAATTGGCCTGGTTCTGGTTTCTGAACCTTGTCTCCATTAACCCTATACCCCCCCACCCACCCCTCTCTTTCATCACAATTTCTATTAAAATGTATATTATTGCAAATTTCAAATTTCCAATCATTATACTTTTGTATAAAATCGAATTTGAGATTCAACAAAAGCCGGGCCAGTTTTTAGCCCGGAGACTGGCTGAAAACCAGAACCTGCCTTGTCTGCCTGGCTCCAGTTTTGTAAACCCTGGCCCCAGCTGCTGATCCATCTTTTCTCTGATGAATTGTTGCATCCTTTTCATGTCCCTTGTTGTGGATCAAAGTGTTGCATCTGTTAGAGAGAAATGTTTGTAGTTGTATTAGAGTAGGACTCTATTTCCTTTTCATACCTTATCTCTTCTCCTGTACGTGTATATATTTTGGTCTAGAGCCGTGGAATAGATCAAGTTCCTAATCATAACATGGCACCAGAGCAAGGTTTAGGGTTTCTAATTGATCTCGTCCCAGTCGATCTTTCCGCGTGCTGAAACTCACGCTTTTCCGCCCAACACCTTTGCGTTTTGATTTGATCTGCTCGTCCCCATCATCCACGCACCGCGGCCCTGCAAATCCACGTGCCACTCATCCCTGTCACCGGCTCGCCCCGCCCCTGCTGCCCGCTGGTTGCCCTCCTTTGTTGCGAGCTGCTACCCTACCCTCTTCTATTGCGGGCCACTGCCCTCTGCTGTGGGCTAACATCCCTGGCCTACCGCCCTCGGCCCCAGCCAGCACAGCAGAAGTGGACCGACGCCTGTGGCCGGCTGCTCGTTCGCCCCTGCCACCGTTGGACCCCGCTGACCTCCTAGACCTCCGCCAGCTCGCCGCGGCTTTGCCGGACCTTCGTCGGCCCATGCCGACCGTGCCGGCCTCCTTCGTCCTTTGCAAAGTAGCGTGTGTTTAGTTGTTTAGTAAAAAAGGCAAAACACGAAACATGTTGTCTTCTTCTGGCACCATCTTCGTCCCTCGTTGCCCGGTGATCTTCAACGGCCTCAACTATCGGGACTAGGTCATGCACATGCGTCTTCACATGCGTGGTTAGCGTCTTTGGGATTTTCTTACCGACGAATTGCCCTGTCCGGTTCGCCCTATTGCTCCTGTTGCGCCTGTCTGCCCGTCTGATTCTCCTGACATGTCGGCTAAGCAGAAGCTGGCTATTGATGAGGCTCTGTCACAGGCGATTGCTGATTATGATGATGCTATGGCCTCCTATGCCACCCAGTTTGCTGCCTACCGATCGTGGCTTGGCGAGGATGCTCGCGCCTCTACTATTCTTGTTGCTAGCATGGAGGCGCACCTTATCGGTGATGTGGTTGCTCTCTCTTTGGCACAGTTGAAGTGAGCGCATCCTTGTGATCGCTACGAGCCAGCTGGCCAGCTCATTGATCATGGTTGCCGTATTATCCTTGATTCTGGCTCTTGTTGTGTCCAGGATTGCCGCACGAGTACTCTTGTTGGGACTGGCCTCGGCACCGTGATTCTCAACGTCTCTGGGAGCTTCACTAGCTTCTTCTATCTTCTGCTGCACCTGCCAGTCTCTCTGTCTCCTCCACCGGCTTCGCCTCAGCTGCCTCCTCCATTGGGGCTTTTGCTCAGGGGCATCATCTTTTCGGACACCTTTCTGGTTCGCGTTTGTCTTCATTAGTTCGTCATGGTCTTTTAGGGTTAGTATCAAATGTTACTTCTTTAGATTGTATGAGTTATAAGCTTGGCAAGCAGCTTCAACTCCCATACCCTTCCAGTCCCCTTCATTTCGAAAGGGGGTCATCGATATTATGTACTCTTCATAGATGATTTTTCTCGCCACAAATGAATATATTTTATATCTTCTCACAGTGAGGTTTTGTCCATATTTTGCCACCATGGTCCGAACTCAGTTTGACACTCCCATTTGTGTTTTTCATGCTGACTTTGCGGGAGAGTATTTATCTGGAGCACTTCGTCGTTTTCTTTTGAGCAGGGCACTCTTTCCCAGTTTTCCTGTCCTGGTGCTCATGCTTAGAACGGCGTGGTTGAGCGTAAGCACCAACATCTTCTTGAGACCGCTTGTGCCCTTATGCTTGCTTCTACTGTTCCGCTTCATTTTGGGCCGAGGCTATATGTACTGCCACTTTTTTGGTTAATATTCAGCTCTTCAGGGCGGGATTCCTGTCGAGTGTCTTTGTGGCACAACACTTGACTATTCTAGTCTTTGCCTCTTTGGTTGTGTGTGCTATGTGCTTCTCACACCTTGTGAGCACACTAAGCTAACCGCTCAATTTTTTGAATGTGTTTTTCTTGGCTATAGTGCTAAGCATAAGCATAAGGGATATCGTTGTCGAGATCCTGTTGGTTGACAGATGCGGATTTCTTGGGATTTCTTGAGTCTCATCCCTTCTACCCTCGTCTTTCTCCCAGAGTTTCTCTAGAATCTTTTGTTGAGCCACTTCCTTTTCTGACTTTTCCTGATACTCGCCTCACCTCTGTGTCACCACCTCAACCGGTGTCTTCTCCGGTGGCGCCTTCACCATCTTCACCATCTGTGCCTTCTCCTATGGCGTCTCCTCTACGACACGTCCTTTCTCAAGAAATCCCTCTGATCATCGGTCTTTTTCTAACCACTGTGTATTTCTTGGTGGTTCTCTCGTTATTTGGAAGACTAAGAAGCAGACATCAGTTTCTCGTTCGAGTGCCGAGGCAGAGTTGCGAGCTATGGCTTTTTGACAGCAGACATTAATTGGCTACGGTGGTTATTTGAGGATTTTGGTGTTTCTGTTTCTACACCGACACATTTTTTCTCCGATAATAGGGGTGCCATCAGTATTGATAGAGATCCGATGAAGCATGAGCTCACCAAGCATATTGGTGTTGATGTTTCTTATATGAGGTCACGGGTACATGTTTAGATTGTTATTCTTCAGTATGTGCCTTTCGAGTTTCAGTTGGCAGACTTTTTCACGAAGGCATAGACTCCTGTCCAGCACAGTTTTACCTCTCCAAACTTAGTGCTGTTGATCCATCATAAGTTTGAGGGGGGGGGTGTTAGAGAGAGATGTTTGTATTAGAGTAGGACTCTTTTTCCTTTTCTACCTTGTCTTTTCTCCTGTACGTATATATATTTTGGTCTAGAGCCCATGGAATAGATCAAGTTGCTTATCATAACAGCATCATCACTTCTTGGAGAGGTCTGATGTCATTGTGAAATGATCATCATGTTTGCACTTGTTCCTTTTTGCTAATAAAAAATCTTGTATATATGTGTTACACTTGCTCTTATTTTGTTGCATGTGATAACTTTATTAATCCTGTTCCATATAGGAGCAATATTGGCCACCTAGTGATTTTGATCACATATTGTCTGCAAAACTGAAGGACTTGACCACCAGTGGAAAATTAATAAAGGTAATCTCCATTTTAGTTCTCAAATGCATATTTATGCTTTTTTAGAGGAAATAGAGCTAATATATTATTGACGATTGAGGCGAAACTACATGGCAATCGCACATGGAGTAACGTATTATGCCTTGAAATCAAGTACAAGTAGAACCTGTTTCTTGTTCAGAAGCCTAATTTTCATTCAACTGGAACAGTTGACATCAACGACATATCATATTTGCTAAGACAGAATCTATGAATATTTTCCAATATTTGCATGTTTTGGCACAACCTCATATGCATGTGTACCAAAAGATACATACACTTATTTATCTGTGCACAATACACTATTATACTACTACTACAATGCCAAACAGATACCAGTAATTACTTTTGCATACTGATCTCCAGTTCCATTTCATGTTGAATCCTCACTGAATTGCAATTTTGCGATTTATTTGTACTAAGCAAACTGCTCTTCTGAAAGGCCTTTTTGGTTGCTGGGCGCTTTGTGGTTCATGACTTATCTGTTAATGCTTAAAAGTTTTTATTTTGAGCCAGTCAGAAGCTGCTTGGTTCTGCATATTTCATGGGCATGTAAATTGGCTTAAACCATAAGAATGGACTGTTTGTTATCTCCGCTCTAGATTATAGTTACTCATAAGAAGAGTATAGACTACTGACCATTTAAGCATGCAATCCTATGGAACATTGCAGGTGAATTGCAAGTACAGGATTGCACCTAATTCACTGTACTCTGAGGGACAGAGCCCCAAAATACTGCTGCTAGAAGACGTACAAAGAGAGCCTCAGAAAATAGGGAGCAGTGATAGTAAAACCCTCAGAAAATCTCAAGTTGATGCTGAATTGGCGCATATGGCAACCATGACTGCAGAAGAGGCTGCATACACCGCTGCTTGTGCAGTTGCAGAGGCAGAGGCTCTCATGGCAGAAGCTGAAGCAGCAGCAAGAGAAGCAGAGGCAGCAGAAGCAGATGCCCAAGCTGCACAAGCCTTTGCTGAAGCAGCATTGTTGACATTAAAGAACAGAAATGCTGCAGAACTGGTAATAACCCTAGTCCGTGAATCCTTTATATTGATATTCTTTCGCACGTAGGACCATGTTTCATGATCCCTTTAATAACTGATTGGTTATCTCTGGTTACTACAAATGCCAAATTGAGCAAGTCTTCATGACATCATTGACTTATGGAATGCAGATTATGATTTTCCGTTGGCACTTATGCTAAGGTATAGACAAAACATTGGTTCTAACTCATTTTCGTATTCTTACTTGTTTGCACTAAATCATGCATGATACTCCCTCCAGTCAAACCATATTAATTGTGATCAAAGTTATTGTCTAGAATATGTAGTTTGAATATATGAAAACAGTACGAGTAAATTCGTCATAAAAAATATTTTCATAATTTTCGAACATATGATAATAAGATTTAGTGGTCAAAGTGGCATATGTAGTTTGGATATATGAACACGGTATGAGTAAATTCGTCATAAAGAATACAGTCATAATCTTTCGAATATATGATAATAAGATTTAGTGGCAGGGCAATATTTTGCTGTCCCAGGGGGTAGCTGCTCCCAGGAGCATCTGCCGTTGGATGGCAGGCTTTGGGATGTTTGCCCTTGTCTACTCATTAGCTGTTTCAACCCTCAGTGTAGTTAACACTTGCTAGTAAAGTTACACAAACTTCCAAAGAGCAAAACTTCAAGGCAAAGCAGCCTATAGGAACTGACTCTTGTGGCATCAAATGAGTGGCAGCCTATAGGCATTCTAAAAACACAGTTGGTCAAATGTCTTGTACTCCACTTGTGGCATCAAATTAATGGCAGCCTATAGGCATTCCAAAAACACAGTAGTAGTATATAGTGACTATATCTAATGAGTATGTCAAGTGAGTGTTTCTGGTGAGTGTTGACTTGTCCAATGAGTGTGTTAATGTGTGTATATTGGTTGCTAGTGGATTGTGGAAGATTTGCATGGCTCTAGATTCCCCATGCATGCAACTGCCTGAATCCACTTGCATGCGATGCTACAATAAAAGATTCTACCATTCCCAGCTGTCTTCTCACTGACGAGAAGAACATACTCTCTCTGTCCCCTCGCCAGGTCTACTCACTCTTAAGCAAACGTGACCATCGAATTGCGCTACCTAAGAACCTCATCAGCACCAATCCCTAGGTCCACACGGACGGCAGATCCCCCGTGCAGCTACCCCCTGGGATAGCAAATCCTGTCTCTTTAGTGGTAAAATTGGTACTTTATTGAATTTGAGAAGTAAAAAATGTCACTCTTTCGTCACACGAGAGATTGTTTAACAATAATATTTGAAGCAATGAAAAAAAGAACTCCGAATTCATGTTTTCTCAAGTTTTGCCAGAAATAAGCAATAAACCAACCTGGTTTTGATGAGTTGCATCTTGCAAGCTAAGAAGTTATATTTTCCACTTGGAACCAGTCTAGCACTGGGATCTCAAAACACCATGTGGCGTACCGCATGGTGCCAATCATCAGTTCATCATCAGATGAAACAGTGCTATGCTCACTGTTTCATCTTAACAATATGGCCCTAATATTTTTTTTTCTTGAACACGCACCTAAGTGCGCGTCATCGTATATTAGAAGAAGTCACCGAGAGGCGTAGGTAGCTACAGCCGTCACCATGGTGACAAAGCAAGAATAAAACAGAAACAAAACAAAAACCAAAAAACTGTAAAAGCGGCCAAAAAACTCCTCCGTGCTCACAAAACAACGCCCAGTGAGAGAACTAACAAAAAGCCTAACAAAATCCTACCTAAATCAAGCTCTACATCAGTTCCTACTAACTTAGGCATCCAGCGGCCTGGCATGCAACGAAAGCTTGCGTACTTCCTCGGCCCCTGCCAATTTCCAGAGCTCCGCTTCATTGACATTCCACCAGAGCTTGGCAGTTCGGCTGCGCTCCATCAAAGACGCATGCGTTTCGCAGCCAGATCCTCCACAGAGTGAGAATGACATCTCAACCTGAGTGCTCGGCGGACGTATCCAGCCAAGTGTTGAACTCCTCGCCAGGCTGTGGTGTGATGTTCTGGACCTGAAAGCTGCTGACCACTCCATACCAGACTTGGCGAGAATATGGCCCTAATAGTATATATTGTTTTGTTATTGCTCATGTATAGATAACTGGGAGCTCCGGAGCATCCCTAATTGTGTTCTGTTTTCTATAGAGTTAAGAAGCTCTGCCATTTTGGAACCCTTCTCAGAAAAAATATGATCAACTTATTGTGACATTGTGAAATTTGTGTTGCCTCGTCTTTTTTCGCATTTTTGCTCTGACAAATCAACAGTTTCAGGCAGTTGTCAAAGGAACTTTCTTTTGATTTCACTGTTTTTTCAGTGATAACTATTTTGGAGGACAAGTATTGTGGTGCAAAATGATCTGCACATTCTACTAACCCCCTGTAAATGAAGGCAGCACTGCAAAATCTTATTTTGAGTGCATGCCTTCTTCCGTGAATAATTGATTCTGTATTTTGATCGAAGAAATAAGATAGAGATAACCCCCGCAATTTGCTGCTCCATCAAATTCTGACCCCCTTCATGTTCGTGCGCAGATGGCCCAAGCTTGATACTACTCAGAGCTGTTCCGGTGATTGGTGCAGAATGCAGGTGGGGTTAGCCTACACTTTTTTCTGACCGTACATGCTTACTGCAGCTGGATCAAAAGCACTTGTCCCCTAGTTGCATCAACTTATGTTCGTCTCCTGGAACCATGAGAAGCAATGCCCCTCTCCTACCAAGTCTGCACACCCCTTGCAACATCAACTCTGAACCTTGTGACATATGCTGCATTGTCCGTAAACAACCAGATCATCGCAGACGTGTTGCGCCAATGACGATGATCCTTGCGTATTCTATCCCCATCGGTGTGACGTACCATCGTGGTGTGGTGGTGGAGCCAATCAACCAGATGAGATCCATTTGACTTGCAGGTGGTAGATTCATACAGGCTGGAATGAGGATGTATCACCCCATCTTCCGGTCTTCCCTTTCAGTTGGGAGCAGCAGCGCTGGTGGTAGTGGTGGGCCAACTCTTCTTTTCTTGTGTGGTTTCGGACAGATTGCATGCAAACCTAGTTGGGCATGTGATGATGCATCTCTCTTTCTGGTACCAAATGATACGTCGCGGAGAAGTGGCGTAGATACTGTGTAGGTTCCGATCTATCCCACTTCGTGCAGGACTTGCTTGGAACAGAATTTGCACGTTCCCTCTCGTATGATGGTATCTCTCGGGTTATCGGTTTTGTGATGTTGTATCATTGTTTGTTCTGCTTTGCATCATGTCTTCCGTTACCACGGCTAGTTCAGCATAGGGGGATCCGCTAGCAAACTGTACGGGGGGTGTGTGTATGACCACTCATTCCTTTCCCTCTCCTCTCATCACTATCGCTGTCTCCATCTTTAATGGTAGTCCGTCTCTTACTTGCTGGCTTCATTGGCCAGAGGGAGGGGAAGAGGGCTCGGCCCTCACCTCCGCATTGTATATCGGCATACATTAGATGTACTAGTCTTAGGGGATGTATACCTCTCGGGATCAAGATGTCTACCTGAGGGGAGGGGTGGATAACTGAGGGGAGGGGTGGATAGACGACGAACGAATTTTAAAATGTTTTTACCAATTTTTACAATTATATGGAATAAAATGTTATCTAATGTAAGAACTATGTGATCACTCCAAGATACTAGTAGCACAAGCAACAACAGGAGAAATAAACTTATGGAAAGTAAAGCAAGAAATGAAGAGACACGAAGATGTTGCCGAAGTTCGAATCTTCGGAGGGATTTAGTCGCAAAGACCGCAACAAATTCTTTTTCAAGACTCTTCCTCGAGAAGGTGCATGAACGACTCTTTCCCTTCGTTCTTGGTGATCCTTTCCTTATGGGAAGTAGACCCCGTCCATCACAAAAATTTTGAGGCTCATCACAACTTGTTTGGGAAATCTCAAGCACTCTTAACCGTCTAGGAGACCCAATCTCCAAGAATAATACGCAAGATGAAGGCTTGGAGATAAACTTGATGCTTAATGCTCAATCATCTCAATCTCACACTCTCTCTTGTTCTTCCTTACAAGAATCAAAGATTAGGCTTGAGAAAAGTGGGAGAACCTCTCTTGAGTGCAAAACTCGAAGTAATAAAGAGTTGTGCTTGGATGGGTGAGTGAGGTTATAAATAACCCACTCTGAAAAACTAGCTGTTGGCTGTAAAAAAACACATACCCAAAGTATCCAGGTCGAGACCCGAAGTATCCCAGATTCAAAATTTATATTCCACACTCAGAGCAATGGTCAGATGGTCCGGAAAAAGGGGACCCGGAGTATCCGATAACGAATCCGGAGACTCTAGGCACACGAGGAATCGACTCCAGAAAAACACCAAGTTACTTAGGACAAATCTTTGTCCGAAGTATCTGGCACAAATTGCAGACACTTTAGAGATCAAACAGAGAGATTTTTGGAGTATCTAGAAACAAATCTGGATATTCCAAGAGCCAAACGAACAAAGCCCGGAGAAACACTAAGTTACTCCAGACAAGTTATTGTTTGGAGTATCTGGGAAAAATTACAACGCTTCGAGAGCCAGATATAAAGTTTTCTAGAGTATCCAGGAATATATCCGACACTCCGGGAGAGAGACAACATAGATCTCCATACTCGGAGTCTCATTCAGAGTCTCTAGGTCAACACTCAGTAGAAACCCTAAACAAGGTTCTGGAGACTATGGATCAAAGTCCAAATACTATGGGTCATAGACAGAGCAGAAGCTATGTTTTTTTGTAGAGAGAAATTTGAGACAAAGATTTATGCCTTTTGCACACTTAGTCTAATATGTAACCTTTCATCACTCTCCCTTTATAGTACGACATTTTCTGTACTCAGTGTGATTTTCAAATCACTAAAACTATGAAATAAGATGTACTCTTCATGATTTCCTTGTCTTTTCCCTTTTCCAACTTTTTAGGGGTTGTCCATGCCAGTTGGACTTTACATGTGAGACTAAAACATGTCCTTACACTTGACATATGCATTAGTCCCTTAATCATTCGTCACTAATCACCGAAACCCACTTAGGGGGCCTAGATGCACTTTCAGTCATCCCCTATTTGGTGATTGATGACAACATAATTAAAGCTTTGATTTTGGATAGAAATAATTTGGTTTTAGTTTCTTGGATATATGATGAGCTCCCCCTAAATGTGTGCATTTAAGAACTTTGCTTTGAATGCAACATGCACATATTCACAAGGTGTAAGTGTGAGAGCTCCCACTATATTCCAAGACACCGTGGGAGTGTGTAGTGTACATTTAAGCATATGAAATGATATGAAATATGCATCCAAGATGATAAGACATGGCATGAAGAACAACTAAGCAATAGATAACTTAAATTCAAGCATAGCACCCTAGTAACATGTCTTACATCATAAGTTCACCATAGATAGGAAAATAAATAGAGTTTACAAGACAAATAAGATCAAATGAACACCAAGTCTTTGTAACTCTAGATCCATAAAACCTAAAGCCCCAAAAAGCGAACCCTAAACACATGCTCCCCCTTTGGCATCAAGACACCAAAAAGGGGAAAAAGAGAAAAGCTACTTGTCGTCCTCGTCGTCCCCATGAGCCAAAGGAGGTGAAGCTTCCGTAGAAAACGAGAGCGGTGAGTTGAACATATTGGGGATGGACTCATCCTCATTGCTCGGGGCGTACTCGGGGCCATCAGGAGAGATATCCGACATGATCAAGAAAGCTTGCATCTTCTTCACTCAGATGGTGTTTTATTTTGAGTCTTGCGGATCTGAGATTACTTGATCTTGATGCTCTTGCACATGGAGAAGATAGACTTGAGAGCATAAGTGGTCGAGCGGAGAACACTCTGAGGGAGGGTCCTTTTGATGGTTTTGGAGAGGAGGGCCTCAGGGAGCTACCAGCAGGGGCAGGCTTCTCTCGCCGAGGTTGATAGATACCATGGGTAAAATCACAGTGAAACTCTTCACCAGAGACGGTGTCAACCAACCTCTGGATGTATGGCACAAATGGTAAGGATCTCTTTTGCTCCACTATAGCAAGGCGAATCTTATTGAAGATGAAATCCATCACATGAATCTCCCCTGATAGTTCATCTCCCTGAGGAGATTCAGTAGGTAGTTCCTGACATAGGAGGCATCTCCAGCCTTGGGTGACACGGTGTGTCTGAATAGCTTGTTCAGAGTAGCATAGAGTGGCTTCAAACCACTGATGTGACCATGGATCCCAACAGTGCCTCTCTGGTACAGACTAACAATCCCCTCGATGGGCAGATAATCAACATCATGGAGTTTCTTTGCCTAGGTATCCTCAGACCTTGGAAATCATCGAAAGTGGCTTGGTACTTTTTGCCATTGGTGATCCAATGTAGGTTCATAGCCTCATACTTCTCAATGTAAAGAGTGGCATAGAACTGTAACATCCCGAAAGTTAATATATTGAAATTGTGCATCATGGCATACATTTTTGAACTTAAAAAGGAGGGGGAATTTGAACTTTTCAAATCACCAAGGAGAACAAACCCTAATGCATATATGAGGGTTTCAATATGAACTCCAAGCTTTGGTTTAAATCGGTTGAACAAAAGGGCGTGGAAAATATTGTAATTAGTATCTTAATTGTTTATAAGGGTATGGGCAAAATTGTGGAATAAAGGAGATTAAACAGAAAATCAAAAAAGAAAAAGAAAACCTATTTCCTCACCTCTGTGGTGATACGCCATCAGAGTAGCACGACAGAAGCATTGCAGCGGTCCATATGATACAAACTTAATTTACAAACTCGAAATACAACATAAGTCTTACAATACATTCCCAAAAGTACGGGGAATTTAAAACCGTTATTGTTTGGTCACAAAAAAAGTCTTAACTACACCTACAAACTCGTACGACCTACTATTCTACTCGGTGGCATTCTCGTCACGGAACTCGACGTAGTAGTCGACACCTTCGTCCTCCTTCGCCGTCGCCGGATCTTCAGGAACCTCATCGTCGACCTCGACGTAGATAACCTCTTCCTCCATCGTCGGCTCACAGTCTATTCAAAGGAATTAGATAGAGGGATGAGTACAAAAGGTACTCAACAAGTCTAGGAATAGCAACAGGTGTTTGATGCACTATCTACTGAGAACAGCAATGCTCTCCAAAAGCAATGCAGTTTGTAAGGTACGAGAGTCAAGTTTTAATTAAAGAAACTAATGATCTCCTATCTCACAAGCTGCTAGGATTCCCGATGAATCCCTTTCTTGCCGGGTTCGCAGTTCCAACTAGGAACATGGAGTGACAATGCCACGATTCAATACACTCTGCAGAGGTGCACAACTGTACCCACAAACGACCAATAGTCGTGGTGTTCACGTCGTCACATGCACAACCAGACCGTAAAGTCACAGAGCCGTTTCACCGCCCGCTCGGTTATACTCCGCGTCGTAGTCCCGCACAATCAGGCAAGGACTACCAGCCTTACGTTGATACTTCGGATACAACGTTTTGTGGATAGCCAAAGGCTAGCGCCACCTTCCCAACAGTTGATACTCCGGATACAACTATTAAGGTCTTCCTTTCCCGGGGGAGTATAGACCTAGGGTAAAGGGTACTTTAGCTCAGCCCCACCCATACAGGGTATGTGGTATGCACGATCACTACGGTCTTTAAGCACAATCGATCATTGGTTGTATTAACCTTAAATGAACATTCCCGTGTGATGAAATCCACCTTCCAATGTGCCTCTGGCACCCTTTCTAGGATTTCACCACCCACCATGATCACGTCCAAAAACCGGCAATCAAAATAAAACAACAATTGCTTGATCTTTAGAAAATAGGTTTTCATTTTGTGCATGTTATAGACGAGAAGGAAGTTTTGGAAAACGTTCTCAACGGAAATGAACAAGAAACTGGACTTGCCTGGTGACGGATAGGTAATGGAGTTCGACGGTTCTGCCTACTGAACTCCGGCTTCTGATAAAGAAAACCGATAAAGTCCGATAAGGACTAATCCAGAAAATTCCAAATGTGAATGAAATGATATGGCATTGAATGCATGAGATGATGCATAAGTTGAAATTTTCATCAAAGTCTTTAAACTTAACCATTTTTAAAGAATAATTCATGACACTCGGTTTAAAATAATTTATAGTTTAGCTAGCCTTAAATTTTCTTCTAAGAAGGTTCACTACCCAGCCTACTGTTAATCTTGCAAATTGGTACTATGTCCTGCGTGGGTGATTGCATAGTGATGCTATACCTTATTACTTGCTCCTGGCTGCTACTGCTTAACTGAGGTTACGATGTATGGGATTTAACTATACTTAGGATGGTGTATTCCATTGCTTGTTCACGAAAATGTTATCCTGCCATGCTCTATTGTTATTTCGCTTATGACGAGCTAATTCCTGCTGGCATGATCTAATGTTTTAGCTTTATTGGTATGAATTCCTTACAACATGCTGATAAGAACTCGATACTACACTTGGTCTAGCTAGTTTATTTTTGTGATGCTTTTCTTTTATTTGCTCCGCAATCTATCTTTATAAAACTTTTGTTAAGAACAAAGCTCTTATCTTGGTCTTAGGTGGGCAACTATGCTTGGTATTGGAATCCAATATATGAGCACTGGTGTTGATAAGGGCAGATGTTACCTTGGCTTTACTTCTGTTTTCTCTATATACCAAGTTGCCTAAACTAAGAAAACATATGCTTTACACTTGATCCTAGTCTCTCTGTATTTTCCACTTATCCATATGCATGTCAGACCTCTTAAACTGAAAGAATAGAAATTCTATACTTGTCATTTTGATTATTTGTGTACTTCAATGATAGCTAAAAGAAGAATTGAGAAAAGTGATAAGAACAATTACTATACTTGTTTCTTAGCCCATTTCTATGGTGACAAAAAAATTGAAAGAGCTCGGGAAAGGTGGTAAGAATAGATACTACACATTGCTGCCTTTACCCTGTGATGATTCTACAGTATGAAGTTCCTATTCTCATGCTAAACTCTTATGCATGTTTACATGGAACTACGGTGGTTTTGGATGGATTATTACCTTCTTTTCAATTTGGACAAGGGCAAACTTGGCTTCCCAAGCTTTGGCCCTGCTCCTAGCCCTACTGGTATTTTGCTCTTCTCTTCTAAGCTTCCTAGTCCTTGCTTCCTACTCCCGGATCCTCTTGATACCTCCTGGGACTTGACTTCTCGATGGATCCTGCTTTTGCTCTCTTTGCTCTCACTGGTGGTCTCTATGATAATTGTGGTGATGCTAGCTGCTGCTCTGGTTCCTAGAGGAGGCTTATAGTGCCTTGTTTCCTTCGGTGGCAAGGAAGCCACCTCCTGCTTGGATTTTCGGTTGGGCTGGTCCTGTGTTAGTGTTGGTTATTGGATAACTATTGCAGCAATTTTGGTGACTAGACTGGTTTTCATGCTAAACATGGACTCTGGTCAAAAATGCTTGTTTGCTGGATAACACTCGATGGATGTGTTGCCTTAAAGTTTAAGAAATTTGCTTTGGTCAAAAAGAAATATGTGGCTGTTGGATGAATATGGATGGATGCCTTATCTCAAATCTTTTTTTGTTTAACAAAATAATTTTCTTTTTCAAAACAAAATCATGGAGGCAAATTTAGTTTTAGGAAAAATAAAACTATTTTGTATTCTCACCTCTTTTCTCTAGTACAAAATAATAGATTAGTCTGAATGCGGGTCTTAGCCACGTGGCCCTCGGACATTTTAAAAAACAAGGATGTTTTTCAAATTTATTTTTGAAAACTAAAATCTATTTAGGTCATCGGTACTATTTTGCTCCCGCAGCTAACCCTACGGATGTCGACGGAACTGTGCTGATAAGACCACACATATTTCAAAAATCATTTTGAAAAATCTTTGCCTCCTACAACAACGGTGCAACTCCAACGGTCTCTAGTACCCATACTCGATGACCTCGGATGACCGCCAACATTTCCGAAGAACCTTCCCCCTCCGACTCTTGGTGTTCCTCGACGGCTCAAGGCACAAAGACTCGAAGATTTGACGATTCAAGAATTAGAGTTTAGACAATGCATAGGTAGAAACATTGGAATATGTAATTTTTATTTTTATTTTTTTATTCATTTTGTAATCACATTGTGTTATAACATTGTAATTTTCATTCATTCAATAAAGTTTAATTTCAATTTTATCTACCATATATGGATATTAAATGCCATGAGTAATGCAGATGAAATGCGAATGCACAACAGCTTCCTCCCCCTCTCGACTTAACTAACGACGTAGCTTGATAGGTTCGGGTCAACTCAGCATCGCGAGTTGATCTGACCCCACCTCACGACACTTAACTCTAACCTAGAAACTAGGGTTCTCACAACCTCTCCCCCCCCGGACGGGCCTTTTTCTTTCAGCCCATCCTCCTCTCCCGGCCCATTTTCTTTCTCTCCCGCTTGGGCCTTTCCCCGGCCCATCATTCCCCCCGGCCTGGCCCGCCCTCTCTCTTTCTTCCTTATCCGGCCGCCCGTCGTCATCCTCCCCGCCACCAGCGCCTTCGCCACCTCCTGCTTCCCCGTGTCGCCGTGGTGAGCTCCTGAGGAGCCGGTGGCCACCTCCTGCTTCCCGGCTGCTCCTCCTCCCCTCTATAAAACCGCCCCGACCGCCTCCTCCCTCCCTTTGCTCTCTCGTTCGCTCGCTTTCTCTCGGACACCGCCGCCCGGCCGCTCCCAACGTTGCTGCTCCACCGCCCAAGCTCGCCGCCCGCCTCGGCTGTCCTCTGCCCGAGCCGCATCGCCATTTCCCGTAGCTTCCTCGGTCACCACCCTGGTTCCACCCCTCTCGCCGGAGCTCCCCATCGCCGCTCCACCCTGCCTCCGGTGCCGCTCACCTCTTCCCGCCAGCTTCGCCCCACCTCGTTCGCCTCCTTACCTCGCCGTCGTCCTGAGCCGCCTCGCTCCGGCCGTCTTCGGCCTCGCGCGCCCGGCTGCCGAGCACCCGCGCTTTTCATCGCCTCTGCCCTCCCGCCGTTGCCGCCCCGTCCACTGCCTCGCCGCTCCCTCACCGCCGCTGAGGCCTCGGCCTCGCCTACTCCTCCGCCCCGGCCGCTCCTCGCCGCCGCTCTCCCGGCCACCGCCTCGCCACGGTTGCCTTTGGCCTCCACCGTGCCCTGCTCACCTGTCGCCGCCCCGGAGCCCCGCTAGGTAAGCCCTCGGTCGACTGAGCCCAACGACCGTCCCAACCGGATCGGTTGGGGCCTTAATGGCCAATAAACCGGTTGTTAAGACCAATTAGGTACCCCATTAATTGCTAAGTATAATCAATGCTATTACTTGTTGTTCCGACCGGTTAATTAGCTCCATTAACACTAATCTGACCGTTTAATGGCTGCCATTACTAACTAATAGTGCCATTAATGAGCTAATTAAGTTTGTTTGAATGACAAATGGGTCCCACGGTTCAGAATTAAAGAAAATGATAAAAGAAAAGAAAATATATATGACAAGTGGGACCCACTTGTCATTGACTCGGTCAACTTTGACCTGAGTTGACCGAGGGGCCCACTGTCAGCCTCTGAGGCTAGTAATGAGCTAAGTAATAAAAGTAATTATGATTTAAATATTAATTTTCTTTACTGAGAAAAATACAAAAAGGATTTTTAAATTGATTAAACCTTATAAAATTCGTAGAAAATTCATTTTTAATCAGAAAAATACAAATAATATATCAAAATGCTCAGAAAAATAAGAGCTATTCAAATATGTCATTTTAATACATGTTTGCATGCTAGGAAAAACATAAATGGCTAAAAAATCAAATTAGGGTTCCCCGATTAGCCGGAGGATTCCGGATCGCGATTTCTCGAGCGTTCGGACTCCGATGAAATTGATTCTACTTGAATTAGTCTTTATTTTGCATCCACTATACCATGACATGCATTTCATCCCATGCCGATGTTTAGCATCTTGATATTTATGATTATGCCCTTTCTTTTCCGGTGTTTTCATTCTTCTTCGTTAGAGCCGGAAAATCCCGAAGAGGACAACCTCGATCACGAGCAGGGTTTAGCTGCAGAGCAACAAGGCAAGTAGCCCCCTTTGAACATATTGCAGACACCTACTATTTGCAAAGTATTAGTTGTTTTCAAATTTGTTATCGCATGCGTTCAAATTCTACTTTTCGCTAAGTATTAACCCTATTCCTGTGCATAAAACTTACTTTGTCGCTCAATCAACTCCACCACCACCCCAACCTATCTAGAGTAGTGTAGTGTGTGCTTTGACCTTGCTTACTATGTTGTATATGCTTAGACATGCTTAGACTTGTAAAAGTCATAATTCCTTGGATGGCAGACGAATCAACACCATTAGATGGGTTACGTGGTAGGTGGGTGTTCACTAGGGGTTAACTAATGAACTTGCTTAATCATAATTGGGCTTAGACGAGAGGCCATGGCTGGGAGCATGGTGGGTTGTCTCGTCTTCCCACAAGGACCGGTTATCGGTGTCCCTTCAAACCGAGATTTGCGTACTTCTACACGGGTGGATTATGGGGCCACCCATGACTAAATAATTTGCCTAGAGTTAGTGTTTGAGCTACATTAGTTTGTCGTTTCCATTTGCCGGGTGCGTGAAAAAGGATGTGGTGTGGTATCTCAATATAAGGGTGGGGTGGACACACGGTCTGGGAGACCGGTGATGTACCTCGATTCACAACTTATAGGACTGTGTCGCAGTTGCGGCCGGATTGATGTACATGGACTGGCCCGTAAGGGTGGCTCATACCTAGGTCGAAAGCATTGTAACAGTCGTGTTCGATCACCCTCTGCTAGCACACCTCGTGAAGTGTGTCATTGGCCTAGCACTAAGAGACGATCGATACGTGTAGGTAAAGATGTACACCCCTGCAGGGTTTGAACTGTTTGAATAGCCGTGTCTGCGGTTATGGACAGCTTGGTAAGATTTTGCATCGAATTAGACAACTACAACAAAACTCTAAAACTTGCCAACTCTAAGGTTAAGATGTTAGCGACTACTTCCTCCCAGGGTGGTTGAGGAAGAGTCGGGGAATCTAAGGTGTGGTGATCTACAGTAAGGAATGATAGTGAAGTGTTCGACTTGTCTCCTTTGAAAAGAATTCTAGTAGTCGATTTTCATCTACTTTAAGAATATTGTGAAAAGTAAAATCGGCTTTCAGCAAAATAGTCCACAATTCCCATTTTATTGATACCTGTTGCATCTATTATTAATTTTCCCTTGTAAGTCTTGCTGAGTACAATTTTTGTACTCACTCTGCAATCGTTGATATTTTTCTTGCAGAGGAAACTATCCCCTCTGAGGGTGGTTTCTACCTAGAGATCGACGCCAACGATGACTAGTCGCTGGAAATCCCAGGCAGTGATCCTGCCCAGGGTTTGGCAGCTCATTTTGTTCTGCTGCCACTTTTGGCCTGACCTTCTTGGCTTCGTAGCCATCTTTACTCTTCCGCTGTGTAAGCAACTCTTGTGTGTATATGATGTTGTTAAGTTTCAAGAACTTATAATATCGCATCTTCAGTCGTAGAGTTGCTGTTGTGATACCGGTTTGTTCTCAACTGCCTCATGTGCCCTGCGTGGATGTTATTGAAGCACATGATGTGGGTAGGGTTTCAGAGTCTATATCATAGAATTGTTAGGTTTAATCACCCCTGTGGAGTGACTCTTCTACTGGGAGCTTGGGAACTATATCATCCTACTCCAGCCGAGCATTAATTTGCCGGGACGAGTTCGGGATTGACGTTCCAGCTCAGTAAGAAAAGAGTGAGGAGACCATATCACCCTACTTAACCTGTGCATTCATTTGCTAGAGCAAGTTCGGGGTTGACGTCTCGGGCTATTCGAAGCCATATCATCACTCCACTCCTCTTGGAATTGATACCCAAGGGTTGAGGTCGGGGTTGACGTTTCGACTTAGCGAGTGATTTCACTTAACGCTCTGTGTTATGGATTTTGGGTCCCGACAAGAACAACATAATGATCTCATCATGCCAGTCATATCGGTTTCCCATGAAGTGATTCAACCTATTCTCCTCACAAGCCTTGTACACCTCTAGGAATATGTGAGCATTTGATCGGATGTACCTCTAGTCCACCGATCTCTGATGGATGGCAGGCTTCTCTAGCTTGAGGCAGATGGACTCATAGACATCATGTTGCACCAAGGTGTGAAACCTTGGATCAATGACATCCCTTCTCTTGGCATATGGGTTGATGTCCCATATGATATTTTGGTACTTGCTCTTGTTCATGGATACGTAGTCCTCCACCTCTCCTAGAGCCTGACCTCTCAAAAGTCGGTGAATGGTCAGTACTATCTTGTTTGTAGGTGGAGGAGGAGTGGGGGCTTTGGCACTAGCTCCACCCTGAGAGGGTGCCTTATTCGAGGCACCTCCAACTGCATGACCCTTCTTGGACTTGAGGAGAGGCACTGTCCTCCTGGCATCCTCGCAGGCTTGGGCCCTCTGAGCAGCACCCATGAACTTCTCTAGAGGAGGAGCTGCATCTTCAGCTTTCTTTTTCAGGAGGTATCCTTTACCTTCCAGATCACCATTCTCTTCCTCTGGATGATAGGGATCTCATCCTCATCATCTGAGTTGGAGGAATTCCTGACTCCTCAACTACAACCTTCTTCTTCCTCCTCTCTTCTCAAACGTGACGGCTTTCAGGGACCCAGAATTAAATCTGACTTACGTCTGATGTGCCACTTGAATACCCGAGAAACTACCCAACAGACTATACAAACATGAAGTCATATGTGTCTGATATCGGACCAACATACCATACGCACACGAAGTTGTATGTATCTATCACTGTTGGTCAAGCCGGACAAAGTGTACATCAACTAAAAGCCAACTTAAAATTTTAAAACCTTGTAAAGACTTAGGGTCTATCCCAAGCCCATTGAGTATGATCACTTTAGAGGAGATGATACAAATTCTGAATAGCCGGAACAAGTCCCACACCCTAACATACCCCAAAATTAGGGCTTTGGTATCCCAATGGTTCTAGGTTTCATCTTGTTGGATATTCAGATTCACATTGCAAGTTGATTGGAAGAGTACATCTAGCACATGTCAATTCCTTAATAGATGTTTAGTGTCGTGGTCCTCTAACAAAAAAATTCCATAGCCCTATCCACTATCGAAACAGCGTATGTTTCCACGGTAGTTGTTGCACTCAATTTTTGTGGATGAGGCAAATTTTTAGAGATTATGGAATTGATATGAAAACCGTGCCTCTATTGTGTGACAATGGAAGTGCAATAAAAATAGCGAATAATCCCGTCCAACACTCTTGTACTAAGCAAATAGACATCCAACACCACTTCCTTATGGATCATGTTGCTAAAGGAGATACAGAGTTGAGCCATGTAAGGACTGAAAAATAATTGGCCGATATCTTCACCAAACCACTTACTGAGCATATGTTTTGCAAGTTAAGGGATTCTTGAAATGTGGCATGATCTCTTGCATACTTGTTTGTGTTGCTTGTGTTTTTTTTTGAAGCTTAAGATGTGAGAACACATTAAGAGGCAGCTTTGTGCTCTCAATGTATTCACACATCCCTATATGTGAACAAATCAATTTTTTAAAAGAAATTACTCTTACATTGATAAATTTGCAAAGAGTGAGCCTTTGCCTCTTGGGATTATATTCTCAAATGAATATTAGCCCTAGCATATATTAAAACTCATACGTGGTAGCAACACCACCACATCTTCATCTTTGGTTCCCTAGGACTTGTGTTCATTTGATTTGACACTTAGGTATTTTGAGGCATCTTTGCCCCTTTTGTCTCCGTATTAAGTTGGACTTTGTTTTAACCACATCCAATTGTTGCCTTCGGTGGTTGAGTGTTTAGTATATGGATGTGAGTAAAAGCCATAAGGACACCCTAGATTTGATCTGTCTAAAGCTCATCTAACACTTCATCTTATCTAAAGCACATGGATATGATAGCTGACTCCTGGATACTCTAGACCCTTTGCTAGAGTATTTGACCTCAAACAGAGAGTCTTCCAGATTCTCTAGAAAGTTTGCTAGAGACTCCGTCAACCAAACAAATTTTTTTTCTGAATACTCTGAAATCGATTCCCGAGTCTCTAGACATGTGTTCTGAAAACATCAGGATGTTTTCTAGGCTTTCCGACTAGACATGATTACAATTCATCCCGGATACTCTAGATGACTTCCTAGAATGTCAGGGATTGTATCTGGGTACTTAAGGCCCAGCGGGGAAGTCTTTTTTCTCACCTCCCCAAGTCTTATCTTGCCCGAGCCGCGCCTCCTTCAAACCCTAGTCACTGCCACCACCTCTCGAACTCTTCCGTGACCCTCCTCCATTGGTACAGCTCCTCGGGGTCATCCCCGCCAACATCCATTGCCTCACTGGTGCTCCTCACCTCGCAGGTTTTGCAATTTTCCATTGCTTGAGATGGGATACACAAACCTTCCACTAGGTTCAAATCCTTTGGATACTCCAAGTAATTTCTCTTCCCATCTCATCCTTGTACCTAGCAATGTGGATTCCTATAGATTTATAGCTTGATTCCGTGGATTTCACTATCGTTAGATTTCTAGGGTTGAGGTTCGGTTGTCTATCCAGATACTCAGGGTTTCAGTCTCGGATACTCCGACTAAGTCAGATACTCCAGATTCAAACCTAGAGTATCTAGACAGATAGTTTGAAGACTAACCCTATGAAGTTTGTCGATGCTTGTTCGACGGTTCCTCTGAGATCTCATGTGCACTTACCGTACTCTCTTATCTACTTGTTCACAGTGTGATCCCATGTGGAGCACCACGATGGCTTCGACTCTAGTGAGGAACGCTGCCATGTGAGAGAAGGAAGAAGGAAGGAGTCCATAGTTGAAGAGGTGGAAAGTCCTCATAGCTCAGATGATAATGAGATTCCCATCAGTCCGAGGAGGAGAATGCTGTTCGGAAGGTGTCTCTGAAAGAGAAGCCAGCTAAACATTCCGCTCCTCCTCCTGAGGTTTATGGGTACCGCTTAGAGGGCACAAGCTTGTCAGGATGCCAAGAGGATGGGACCTCCCCGCAAGACCAAGAAGGGTGGTGCAACTGACACTGCCTTGAAGAAATCATCAACTCAGAGTGGAGCTTGAGCCAGAGCTGCTCCCGCTCCTCCACCACCTCTGCCTGAGGACAAGATTATGCTCAACATTCACTGGCCCGTAAGAGTTCGAGTTGCGAGAGAGGTGGAGGATTACAAGACCATGCCCAAGAGTAAGTATCAGAAGATTAGATGGGACATCAACCCCTATGCGAGGAAGAAGGACTCAATTGACCCGAGGTTCCACACCTTGGTGCAGCAAGACATATAAGAGTCCATCCATCTCAAGCTGGAGCAGTCCATCATACACCAATAGTCAGTAGACTGGAGGTACATCAGGGCACACTCTCACAAGTTCCCTAAGGTGTATGAAGCTTGTGAACATAAAGGATGAACTACCTCATGGGGATCCAATACAACTGGAATGATGAGGTCACCATGTAAATCTATGCCACCCTCTACATCGAGAAGGACGATGCCAGGACTTTACATTGGATGACAAATGGCAAGAAACACCAGGCAACCTTTGATGACTTTGTCAAAATCCTCGGAATTCTATGGTTAGAGGATACCAAGTCCAAGAGACTCCATGATGTTAATTCATTTGCTCTGGATACTCTGGAAACATGGACACAATAGTGGCTTAAAGCCACTCTACGTGACCATGAACAAGTTGTTCAGGTAGGGATGCTTCATATGTCAGGAACTACAGTCTGAATCTCCTGAATCAGATGAAGTATCAGGGTCGGGGTAGAATCATGTGATGGATTTCATTTACAATGAGACCTAGCTTGCCATGGTGGAGTAAAAAATGCCTCTTCCTTTTGCACCATATATTAAGAGTTGGTGGACGCTGCCTCTAGCAAAGAGTTCCACAAGGATGTCACTCATGGAGTCTATCACCCTAGGCCAAAGAAGCACAACCCTATTGTGGTGAAGCCCCCTTCCTCCAAGGCCACCAAGGACCCCCCTCAAAGTGTCCCCCGCTCGACCACAAATGCTTTGAAGTCAATGTTCTTCATGTGCAAGAGCGTCAAGACAAAGCAGTGCTAATCCAGAAGACCTAGAAGAAGAACGCCATTAGGATGAAGAAGATGTAGGTGTTCATGAACATGCCAGACATTTCTCCGGGCGGCTCCAAGTATGCACCGAGTGATGAGATGAGCCTATATCGGAGCCATTATACTCTCCACGCTCTTGCCATCTCCAAAAGCTTCACCACCTTCAGCCTATGGGAGAGAAGATGATGACAATGAGGAGGACAAGGAGTTTCTCTCTTTTTGGTGTCTTGATGCCAAAGGGGGAGAATTAGGGTAGGATTAGGTAGGACTAGGTCTTTTTTTAGAGAGTCGAGAGTTACAAGACTTGGTTTTTTGTTCGATTTTATTTGTCTTGTAAACTCTTTAATATTTATGTGTGGTGAACTTCGTGGTGTAAGACATGCATGTCGCATTAGCTTGCTTAATTCCATTTATATCAAGTCTTACTCTTGGATGCATAGTTCATTTTATTTTCATAGGCTTGATCATACACTATGCACTCCCACAGAGTCTTGGATATAGGGGGAGCTCTTACATTTCACCTCACAATATGTGCATTTTTCATTTGAAGCAACATGATGAAATGCACACATTTATGGGAGCTCATCCAAGAATCCAAAACTTAATTCTTTCTATCTAAAGCTGAAGCTTTAATCGTGTTGTAATCAATCACCAAAAATATGGAGATTGAAAGTGCATCTAGGCTCCCTAGTGGGTCTTGGTTATTACTGACGAATGATTAAGAGATTAATGGCTATGTCAAGTGTATAAACATGATTTAATCCCGTGAGTGCAGTCCAACCGGCATTGACGACCCTTCAAAAAGGTGAAGGTGGAAACGGCGAGGAAAACGTGAAGATTTGAAATATTTCCTAGTTTTGCTGATTCAAAATCACTTTGCCTATAGGAAAAACCGTAATATTAAGAGAGGTGCTATGAGTAGCTACAGATTAGGCTAAGTGCTCAACTAAATCTCTGCATCAAACTTTCTCTCCTCAAAAACCCTAATTATTGTTCTTTCTGTGTCCCGGAGTATCCAAACTTTAGTTCGAAGTCTCCGGCTCCCTGAGTAGGGTCTCCTCTTAGTGCTAACCCAGAGACTTTGAGTGAGACTCTGGGATGTCGAGTTGCTCTGTGCTTGCCTTGCCTGGAGTGTCCAGAGTTCTTCCCGGATACTCTGGAAAACTCTCTATCTTGCTCCTGGACTGTCTATCATTTTGGTCGGATACTCTGCACGAAGATTTGTCTGGAGTATCTATGTGTTGCTCTGGGCTCTGCTCATTTGAATTCTAAAATCTTGGCTTGATCCGAGATACTCTAAAAAATTTTCTGTCTAGCCCTTGGAGTCTATAATTCTTGACAGATACTTTGGACACTTGTCTATCCGGAGTGTCTGAGTGACTCTCCGGGGTGCACTCCCAGTGTGGCTGGATTCTCTAAAATCCACCCTAGATACTCAGGCTAGCTGTCTACCAGACTATCTGAGCCAACCTCTAGGCTTGAATCCCGGATACTCCAGGTCTGGATCTCGAATACCGCGGTTGTGTGTAAATATACCTCAACAGTTATTTTTCAGAGTGGGCTATTTATACCTCCACTCTACCATCCAAGCATAACTCTTTGCCATTTGATTTTCTACACTCTTGAGAGCCTTTCCTACCTTTCTCTTGCCCAAACCTTCAATCTTTGTGAGGAATATCAAGATAGGACGAGGGATAGAGAGAGATTGAGAAAAAGAGCATCGAATTCATCTCCAAGTTTTCATCATGCTTATTTCCCTTGGAGATTGGGTCTCCTAAACAGCTAAGAGTGCTTGAGAGGCACCAACTGTCATGTGGTGTGCCTCAAGAAGTTTGTGAAGGCTTGGGACCCAACTCACGTAAGGAAAGGATCACCAAGAAGGAAGGGAAGAGTTGCTCCGTGAACCTTCTCGAGGAAGAGGCTTGAAAGAGAGCCAGCTTGGACTTTGTTACCAAGTTCCTTAATGTAGATGTAGGATTCCCCAAGAATCTAAACTTCAGCAACAATTCTCCGTGTCCCTTTTGGTCTCCCGTTCCTCTATTTACTTTTTGCAAGTTTACTTGTATGCTTTTGTTTGTGCTTCTACTTTCTACAATGCCCATTTATTTCTTGCATTAGATAATCTTGAATTCCGCCTAACTACAAGTTAACAACAAAATTGACTAAAATTTTGAAGTCGCATATTCACCCCTCCCTCTAAGCCAATATCTTGATCCTTTAACATGCACACAACAACCATCTCATATTCAAAGGTAACACCCATAGATTACAAGTTCATGATTGCAATTCTACAAGTAGATCAGATAATCATATTCCACCTGATATTAGCATATCATATCGTACACTCAGGATTTGAAGTCAAAGCAAACAGTGCAAGGAAGTCAAAATCTCTTACCATATCCTATATTCCCATGGGATTTAGAAATAGTTCGGTTTCGTAATTATCCTAACTATTTTCACCCTAACATTGTCCCATAGAACGGTGATGAAGATAAATCAGGGATAAGAAGGTAGGGTGAAGAGGGACAAAAACCAAATCATCACCATGAGAGAAAGGAACATAGATCCGGTGCTACCCAAAGCCATCTTCCCCGATATCGGATGGATCCAAAGCAACAACAACGGCTGGGATACGTCATACATGTGAGAGAATTTTATTGCAGCCTGCCCTCAAGATGTTCCCTCTAGCATCGGTGAACCCGATGGTGGAGAAGAAGCTTGGGAGTAGCCGAAGGTCTCTCCATTGGGAACTCCAGATCGGTGGTGGTAGACACAAAGCCCCTAAGGCAACTACCAACTTATCGTGGAGATCTATAAGAGGAAGGTAGGACCAAGCCCCTCTCCGTCTCTCCTCCTATTGGTGAAGCCATCGGAGGAGAGGGAAGCCAATGGAGGAGAGGGGGTGAGGAACCGAGGAAGCGAGAGAGAGAGGAAAAGAAAAGAGAGAAGGGATGGGACTTGAGAGTTCCTAGCCGTTGTACTCAATACGACCAATTATGGTCCATTATCATAGCTTGATAGGACTTTTGGTGTCCTGATCTTTCGATGAGAAACACAAATCAGTTTAGTGAAGGTGATTTTGACAATCCAGCTAACTCGTACAGTGACAGAGCACCTAGGCAATCGCTCCTGGAGGTTATTAACCTTGCCGTGAGCACGATCAACCTGACACAAGGTTCTTTATCCCTGCAAGTAACCGAAGAATGAGCAAGAATAGTTGAAGGCAATCTGAAATTACAAATATAGATGAAACATGATGTATTGATATGGTGGAGTTCTACAAAGTAGTCCGAACTAGGTGGTCGCAAGACACAACTAGAGACATTGTTGTTTGGCCCTAGGAGAAACTATGCTCAACAAAACCCGAGGTCGTTAGGGGACATACAATGAGTATTTAAAGAGGTGAGAAGAGGTGGATTTCGGCCAGCTATGGGTAGGGTGGCTGAATCCAACCCCAAAGTGCAGCTCTCCTCGAATACGAACTCTAAAACTTGTCTATTTTGCCTAAATCCGAAATACATGGGCCTAACCCAAAAATAAGGTGGCACAGCACCTATGGATTAATATGGACGAAAATATATGTTAAAAATTTGTATTATTTGTCCAAGTCTTCATAATCATCATGGTGGCTTCAAAGTCTTGAAATAGCTTGACAGCAACTCCGCATCTCCATTCTTGTTTGTAGGCTGTCTGCCATCTCCTTCATTTCTTCTCTTCATGCTCCATTGTCCATCCCTCATAGCTAGGCTTGGTCCTTCATTCCTAATAGAAAAAATCATCTCCATTAGGCAGCACCATATGTTCTTTAATATCAAGTAAAGTACTAGAAACAAAAGTACCTAATAATTAAGTTGTTGAGCACGAGCCCTAGTGATAGGTCCTTGTATTTCTCGCACTTGAAGAGTGGCATCATGTGGAGATAAAGTAGCCGCGGGTGTAACTGTAGTGGGGATTTTCTCATCATCATGCCATAACTATGTTTGTTGTAAGTGCAAAGCAATGAAAAAGAAGATTTGCAAGGAAGGAAAAAAGAAGAAGACGGAGGACGCTGACCAATTTTACTTCGAGAGGCTCCATTGCATAGGTGAATGGAATTTTGTTAAATTCAGAGTTACCTATCATGTAATTTGTTAATGGATATCCATCCAACCATCAATATACCTCCCCCCTCTCAACCTATCCTTATCTGCCTTGCACTCAAGTGTGCCATGTTCTCACCGAGCACCACTGCTCCTTCTTAATTAGCACCATCCCCTCCTTTTCCATCTTCCCACCACTGTCCCTCGCCTCCTAAGCCCAATACCTCAGCACCACCCCTCCCCTCCCTTCTTCCCTCTCCGACTCCTCCATGTCGACCTAACTTGTAGTGTCGACCCATCAGTCGTCTTCCCCACCCACAGCCTATGGTGCACCACTTCCCCCGCCAGCTTTTCTTCTAAGCTTAGATAGTGTGAGTACTTATCCGGCAGTGGTGACATCCCACCCTGACCCCTAACCTCTTCATGAGATCATTGATCTCGCGTCCGCCTTTGTCTCTGCTCCACGTCGACTCTGGCTCTGTCTCACAATCCATCACCATTGTCGTGAGGTGAAAGAAGTAGGAGAAGAAGCAACGAAGGGGCACGAATTGCGACACTGATGAGATGACTCAGAAATTAACTGAAATTAAAAAAATTCTCGATGACTATGCTCCGGCAAATTAGTTTTAACTCTACCTTCTCATAATTGACCGTATACTATACAAGTGGTACAAACCCAGTGAATCTATATATACACACGTGTGGTGATACGATGGTAATGCCCGGTTTGGAATGCAGGATAGCAAAAATGCAAGAATAGAAAAATATAGGAACTGAGATGGCATGCCTTACAAATCCTATAGGAATTGAAAACGCAGGAATAGGAAATGTTAGCCCTAATGGAATGTAGGATAGAAAAAAACATAGGAAACTTTTGAGTTTGAATCAACTAGTCGTTAGCTAGCACCTCACTCTTTAGCTACCTGTTATCTAGTGATGCACTCTTTCAGCTAGCCGTTGCCTTACATATACACAAGCATAGGCCTTCATGGACCTATTTCCAAGCTACAAAAACTGTACAACACTCAAGCATCGTCTTAATAAAACTTACCGATTATTGTTTAGCAGCTGGCGGCCGTAGAGGCAAAAAATTGCTGGCTGTGACGAGCGCGGCTGCTCATTGGCAGTGACGAGCACGTGGCGTGGCTAAAGTTTACATTATCTTCTGATGAGCTAGTTCACTGCTATTTTTGTTTCATAAATTTCCTAGCCTATATGTGTATCTCTAGCCCGGATACAACTATTCACAGAAGTAGAACAGATGAATAATATTTTAAGTATTATTTGCTGGTTTGTAGTTCTCATTGCCATGGATCCAAGTTATAGAAGATGATCACAAAATGAAGATGAGTTCATGCTATTTGTTCTCCCGACCATGGAAGGAAGCACATCAACTGAGAAAACACCAATGCATACATCTCATCTTCCAGGAGCTATTTATGTCAATGAAATTCTAACCGGACATGAGAGCCTATGTCAAAAGCAATTCCAAATGGAGGTTGACATTTTCCATGCTTTGGTTTGCAAGCTACGTGAGGACGACCTTCTTGCTGATTCAAGACATGTGTCACTAGAAGAAAAGGTTGCTATATTCTTGTATACAATAGCAAAAAATGCTAGTAATCAAACCTTGCAGGATAGGTTCCAACATAGTGCAGAAACAATTAATAGACACTTTGGAGTAGTGCTTGATGCAATCACAAAGCTTAGATGCATCTAGATATGTCCACCTTCTGTTCAACCCCATCATATCTTGAGAAGACCACACTTCTATCCTTATTTCAACGTAAGAAATTTTCCAATTCTTTTCATTTCATAAACATAGCATGATCGTTTCAGGTCTCCCTAAAAATAACATCTTTTGAACAAATTCTATGCATGCAGGATTGCGTCGGTGCTATTGACGGTAACCACATTTGACTACTCCACTAGATCAGCAAGAACCATATTAAAACAGAAAGTAAACACTCTCACAAAATATTATGGTTTGTTTGTGACTTTCATCTAAAGTTTGTACACTAGCATGCTGGTTGGGAAGGATCAGTCTTGGATGTAAGGGTTCTACAAGATGCACTTAATCATGGGTTTCAAGTACCTCCCAGTAAATTTTATCTTGTAGATGCAGGTTATGCAAATACACCATAATTTCTGGCCCCACAGTGGAACTAGGTATCATTTGCAAGAACAGAAAGAGCTCATCAAAAACCACGGAACTACAAGGACTATTTAACCTTCGGCATGCACAACTATGGAATCACATTGAGAGAACTATTGGCTTAGTTAAAATGAGATTTCAAATATTGAAAGTTGCTACACTCTATCCTATTGAGAAACAAGTTGACATATCAGTTGCATGTTGTGTTCTATACAATTTCATACACCTCCATGATGGAGATATGTCATGGCTAAGAAATGCTACTCAAATGATAGATTCACTTCAGATTGTGGATGTGCCCAATGGAGACTAGAACTACAACTCTTATGTAGAAGCATTTAATAACTCACACGTAGTGGGAAACCAAAAATGAGATTATATAGCAAACAAAATGTGGGATGATTACATTGCAAGAAGAGGTTGAAATCTGTATTGCAGATCCTAGATTAGCTAGGCACTATGTGTACTTTTTTTTAAGAGAAGCAATATGCAATGTAGTTGGATGATTACTTACCAGCATGCAATTTGTTTAGTAGGAAAACATCCTTGCAAAATTTGTATCCCTATGATGAACTTGTAATATCCATTGCAAGAAAATAAATTCATCCTTGAAATTCACCATTCTTCTTTCTCTTTGTGCGCCTTGAGTCATGCATCTCTGGTATTGTAACAAACTGGGAAGGCGTATGTGTAGAGCGTATTAGGGGTGAAGATGAGTATTGTTGGTGCAAGAAATCTACAGTGCCAATCTCACACTCTTCATCGAACGCACAGTTCATGTATGGATCATCAACACTATGCATAGTAGGCAAAAAAAACTATTGAATATTGACACAAGAACGAAAAAACTATTGAATAACTAATTACCAAAATTTATCTTCATACAGAGCAAACAAATCATCAAAATATGGAAATGATTTATCTCTCTATATGAGTGCATCCTTGTTCAAACGTTCACCAAATGTCTCCCAAACTTGATCTAGTCTAAATACCATGATTGCATTAGCATTTCAACCAAAGCCACTTTCACTCACCAAATCTTTCACAGTACGGAAATCTTTCTTAAGGTCCTGTTATTTTGTCTGTCTTAGGAAAGAGTTAGTGACAAGTTAAAATTTCCATTCATTCTATTAACAATACAAGTCCATGCCTCTTTGCTCCATGCATTTTGAGTTCTGTACGTAACCTGGAACATTATAATCTTTCAGCGGCTCAATAAAAAAATCTTCATTTGGTGACTCCATCTAGCTCTAGGAAGACTCTTTGTGGTCCCTGAAAAAAATTGTACATCAAGAAGACATAAATTTGCAAGGTGACATGATAAAGCTAAATCGCTATACGGATTTGCAAAATGACATGCTGAAACTAAATAACTATACTAATGTAACTAAAACCAAGGGGACTAGTACCAATATCTTGACGACGCCTTGCACCCGTAAGGCCTAACTCCAGATCATCACATCGTTGCATACCAACATCTTGACCAGGCCTTGTATTCCCCTGATCAAACTCCAAATCAGTTGTAGGGAATACATGCCGCTCTAGCTTACTACGTTGCTTAGCATCTGAAAAAGGTAAGCACATCCAAAATCAAGATGTGCGTACATGCACACATAGGAAAGGATGATGCTCACACCAAATAAACTCACGAAAACTAGTAAATTCTAAAGCAAATTACCTAATCAAATATACTAATCTGCTATCAAATATACTAATCTGAAGCAAAAAAATTTTGCAATAGGAACTAGATCTAGCCATATAAGGGCCCGTTCGGGACTCGCCCAGCTCCGCGAGATCCCCGAATCTGGCTCCGCGCGGCCGAGATCCGCGCCGGGAAAAAAATCCGGGAGCGACCCGAGCGTTCGGCAGCCCGCTCCGCTCCCCTCTGCTGCGAATCGCCGATCCGCGGTGAAGTGTTCGGCGCGGCGCTCCAGCTTCGCCGGCGGCGGGGGGGGCGCACCTGGGACGAGGAGCTCCGGCGGGGCGTCCTCCGGCACGCGAGGCGGCGCGGAGCTCGGGGCGAGGCGGCGCCTCACCGGATCCGCCGCGGAGGAGCACGGATCTCGGGCGGGATGGGCGGCGGCGGCGGCGGCGGCGCCTCGCCGGATCCAACACGCGGAGCTCGGGGCCCCCGCCGGATCCGCCGCGGAGGAGCGCGGAGCTCGGGCGGGATGGGCGGCGGTGGCGGCGCCTCGCCGGATCGAACCGGTACGCAACTCACTTACCGGTGGCAACGCGGGTAAATACTGCCCAACTCCGGAGTTCGCCGATCCACGGAGAGCCAAATTTGTCGCTCCTCGTTTTTGTGCTGCAGGCCGCTCCGCTCCACCGAATGCGCTCCACGGATTTTTTCCGTTCGGGACCGCTCCGGCCGCGCCGCGTGCGGAGCCAGGAGCCGGAGGGTTCCCGAACGGGCCCTAAGTACAAGCAAAACAAGAGAGAGACTTGTAAATTTTGGAGCAAATTACCTAATCAAATACTAATCTGAAGCAAAAAATTGTGCAATAGGAACTTGACGGTGACTAGTACACAACTACGGTATGCGATGACCGTATGCGTATACAAATACACCACGACTAAGGAGTATCCAACTTACCCGGCAAGGAGTGTAGCCCGAAGAAGGACTCTACGTCGATAAGGAAACCACCCATAAGTATCTGGAATTCCTTAAACTAGGCAGTCAATCTTGACGTTTAAGCAAAAGTGGAGTCCTACTCGGAGACGTGTCCATATCTCTTACAATATGGTATATCCTCTATATAAGGATCCGGAGGGCCTCCGGAGAAGATAAGTTCAATAGATTTAACAAGCAACTTTAGAATCACAACCAGAGATCTCGCTTCGGACTAATCAAGTCTTAGAAGATCAATCGCCTTCAAAGCAAGTAGAAGAGAAGGTTTACCTCGACAACCACCTCCGACTAGTTGTAGATCCCATCTAGGACTAGACACCTCTCTCTTGTACCTTGTCTTGAGATCAATATATACCAACAGGACGTAGGGCTATTATCCTAAGGGAAGCCTGAACCTGTATAAATCGTATTACCGGTGGCCTGATTTGTGGGTCAGTTTACTCGGAACGATCACCCTATCTCTTTTCTCTCTCTTCCACGTACTCCGTAGATCGGTAATTCACCGATCATCGACAAAACTAGATGCAGCCATATACGTACAAGCATAACAGGAGAGCTAAAAATTAATCGAACCTGCTAATTGCCAGAGGTGGGAGCCTGTCCATCGATGGTTGCCGCCGCGTGACTCCTTGCGCCGTGCTAGTCGCTGCTCGCTAGTAGCCATCTTTGCCACCTAGTTGCTACTTGCTGTGTCGCACTAGGATCTCGACCCCGTCGCTCGGCCGCCACCAGTGCTAGAGGTCACCTCTTTTGTTTAGTAGGGTGCATGCTGTTTTCTTTTGGCTGGGAGGGCTTTTACGGGGGCTTTTGGGTGTTGCACGCGAGCGAGCGAGCGAAAAGTTCGTGCCAAAAAAGTTTTTATCGAGTAAGAATGAATGTTTATTTTTCAGTAAAATGAGACATAGAAAACTAATTTTATAGAATCCCTTTTCCTATTCCTACGTTCTAAAGGGCATCAAAAAATAGTTTGCTGTTAAAATTCTATCCTCCAAATTTTCCACAAAAAAAATACCGTGTTCCAAACGACCTCTAACTTGGGTATTCCGCTGGCTCTCGATCGCCCATGCAATACCTTGTTCCGCGTCTCACCGGGTAACGTAACGGACGGGTAGCTCGATGAGTTGACCGTGCACCTGCCTAGCTCTGCGCGCAGGAAATAACGGCGGCATCTGCACGCACAAGCGAGCACGCTGCAACCGCCACGCTAGCCTAGCTAAAATATTAGGGTCGTTAGTCTTTCCATGTAATAAATGACGTAACTACGGCTCAAACTAATATGCACCACGAAGAGCATTTGCTGGTAGTGGCACGACAGGTTTACGTACACCTCCTCTGAATGCAATTTATGGCTCAGTGGGTAAAAAATCATTTAAGAACATACATGCTATAGGGGCAAATCTGAGATATCACACGATTTTATGTACCTCCAAAGTCCCAAATGCAAGTCTGCAACCCTAAAACTGATTTAACTAGGAGAGGACAAAACGGTCCCTAATGCATGCGCTGAAGGCAGCATAAACTAAAAGCTGTCGGGCTGTACTGCACCCTCTACTCCCAGAGAATCTCTGTACACGCAGCCCCAGATTTCCAGAACTTTTTAATGCCATCAATTACTCCCTGCACCAACACCAGCGGCCCCCGCTCCTCCCATAGTTGCAAAAAAATTCGAAATATTCGTACTAAAACATCTTCCTAAAAAGATTCCATTTTTCACGAGGGGATTCCTAATTTCCCTTTTCCTTTTGTTGATTTATAGTGACTTAACCATATTAGTGGACCTGCTTTTGTCTTCTTTCCTTGCTGTTTGGCCGTTTGCTGCTTAATTGACCTGATTCTTTGGTTTTTCCCCTCTTTTCCCCTACCTGATCCAGTTGAGTTGGTATCGTCCCATAAAATTTGCTGCTATTTTTTATATAGTTTTGGTGTTGTCCTTGGGACCAGAAAGCCTCAAGAAAACAAAACAACACCGACTACTGCTCTCTCTCCAACCTCCAGTCCTGAGGCTTCTTAATTAGCACTCTCACACCCACAAAAAGAAGAGAGAGAAGCAGAGGGATTCAGGGAGGGTGAAGACACAATAGAAACTGCCGTCTTCATGAATAGCCCCCACGTCCTCCCATCAACTGCTCATCTGCTGGACTTCTCCCCGTATCCACTGTGAATGTGATCTTTGCTCCCACCATTAACTGCCTCAATTGGTGGTTTCTTCACACTGCTTGGTTTATTAGAGTGGTTGGATCAGTAGGGGTGGCCAAAGTGGTCCATGAATTGCTGACCTGCTCGGCTTTCTTTCTTGGGGAGCCGGTTCTGGGCGTTCTGGCAGAGGTAGGGAGAGAAGAGAGAGTTCTTGGAGACCAGGCCAGCCTCCCCAGCCATGGCTTGAGCTTTGTAGTGGTGGTTGAGGCTCTTGTGCGCTCCGCTCCTGCTTGGGCGGCTCCGTTTGGGGAGGCTGTGTGTGTGTGTGCGCGCGTGTGTGTGTGTGTGTGTGTGAGAGAGAGAGAGAGAGAGAGAGCCGTAAAGGATGGCTGCGTCGGTGAAGCTGGGATCAAAGCCGGATGCTTTCAGAAGGCAGGGGCAGGCATGGTAAAGTTCTTGCCTTTTTTGTTCAGTTCTTTCATATTCACCTTTAGCTTTGATTTCTGTGGTATGCGTGTGCTCCCTGGCCGGGAGAAAGAATTGGGTCTTGTTGTCTTGTTTCTGCTGCTCTTTTCGTAGCTGAAATCTGAAAGAATTAGGGGAGAAACTAGGAGAAGATTAAGTTGATGTTTTGGGTTTCTGGTCAAATTGGTACGGATTTGGTGGAATCCTGTCTGGAGGTGCAATAATTCAGAAGTCAACTAGTTTGGCTGGACTGCACTCTTCACTGTACACGCGGACGCACCGTATGCACCTTTTGCATTTGTTTTGTTTGTATATTAGCCACTTTCATCTTCACTTGCTTTTATTTTCCAAGATGCTGGATTAACAGAGCTGGTTTATTTACTCCTACTTGTTTGTCATGAGTGATTAGAAGACAATTTAGGGGGTGAAAAACTAACTGAATTTCAAATGTTATGCTAGTTACAACACACGTGATGTGTTGCCAAAATTTGAAATTTTGATTTGTTGCAGGACACACTTTTTTTCTCACAATACAAAAGTTCCTTTCTGCTCTTTTTTCTGACTTAGTAAGGTTGCACTCATTTATCGGTATGTATGGCATATTAGAGTTGAAGCATACTTCTCCATATGAAATCAGGGAAGACTTCCTCTTTATTACCCAGTTTGGTTCCTGATTGCACATACTAGATGCATTGCCACCGTTGAAGCATGGTGGGTGCAGTTACTCACTTATTGTATCCACAAAGATTTAGTTGATTGCAGTTGACTGCTTCTGCAATTATTTTGTGGCGAGGTTCTCTTGGAGCTTTTCATGGATCCACATCACATTAGTTGGCAGCAAGATGCTGTCGTTCCTCATAATGGTGGAAGGTGTAACCATCATGTAATTATTTAGGAGGGAGCAGGTTCGGATTTGTTTTCAGTGGAAAACTCGAGCTTTCATGTTTCATGAAATCAATCATCTTCCTCGAGGGACCAATTCCTCACCGTGAATATACATGTTTCAAATCAGTGAAATTTTTTAACTTAAATATGTCTGGACGTTGACTTTTCTTCTGCTTTTGAACCTCCTAGGTTCTGCACAACAGGATTACCCAGTGATGTTACTGTTGAGGTTGGCGACATGTCTTTCCACCTTCATAAGGTAATATGCTTTTCCTGTGAATGTCTGTGAATTATCTCCCCGTTTATGGCTCTGGAACTGAAGCTGTTTACTACTACTCTGATAGTTGCTTTCCTGACGCGCTCTGGAAGAACATTAATCAAAGTTTCTGGAATTAAAAATAAAATTATCCAAAGTTATATGGAGGCTAGAAAAAATTAGTAAGTCAAGTCTTACTGGAAGAGTAAGGAAGTACTTGTATTTAAAGGAATACATTATCCATGTTAAGTCTTATTGGAAGGATAAGCGATTACGTGGGATTTAAGGAATACAAACTCATCATTTTCTGAACTACCATTTTTTATTTGAGAATTAATTTGTGGCAGCATTTCATCTTTAAAAGGAATGCACAAGACATTTGTCAACTTTCTCCAGTTGTCATTCATGCATCTTACTGAATTTTCTTAGCTCGTAGAACTTAACTATAGACTGGCTGCTTTTCTTCATAATGCTGGTTATGCCCCTTGCAGTTCCCTTTACTTTCCAAAAGTGCCGTTCTCGAACAGTTGATTGAGGAGAGTTCAGATCTGGAAGAATGCATCATCAAACTAAGTGAGATCCCCGGGGTGCAAAGTCATTTGAGCTGGTGGCAAGGTTCTGCTACGGAGTGAAAATAGAACTTTCTTCTGCAAATGTTGCCTACCTACGTTGCGCCTCAGAGCATCTACAGATGACTGAAGAAATATCTGAGGACAACTTGAGTGCACAGTCAGAAATGTTCCTTAATCAAGTAGTCCTTCGTAACTGGAAAGATTCTTTAAAAACGCTGGAAACATGTGATGACCTCCTCCCTCATGCTGAAGATCTTCACATTGTGAAGAGATGCATCGAGTCATTAGCATCAAAAGCTACTACTGATCCAAACCTCTTTGGCTGGCCCATAAGGGAACATGGCATCATGCAAAGCCCTGGTGGCAGTGTGCTGTGGAACGGGATCAGCACCGGTGCCAGGCCCAGAAACTTCAGCTCAGACTGGTGGTATGACGATGCTTCATCATTGAGTTTTTCCCATGTACAAGAGGTTGATCTCCGCTATGGAGTCTCGAGGCATCCGACCTGAGTTCATTGCCGGCTCTTTGACATACTATGCGAGGAAGTATCTCCCCAGGACTCAATAGGCGCCATAGCATGGGAACAGTACCCCTGACTGCTACTCTTTCTGAGGTAGAACAGAAGAACTTACTTGAGAAGATCGACAGACTGATGCCTGTTCAGAAGGGTTTAGCATCTACAAAACTTTTGCTCGGGCTGCTTCGCACAGCCATGATTCTAAAAGCCAGCTCTACATGCATTTCCAACTTAGAGAAACGGATTGGCATGCAACTGGACCAGGCCACTCTGGAAGATCTACTGCTGCCAAATTTCTCCTACACCATGGAAACACTGTATAATGTGGAGTGTGTGCACAGGATTCTTGAGCATTTCTTGGCAATGGACCAGGCTAACGGCGGCACCTCCCCATCCATGGATGATGTGATGGCATCCCCTTCTATGATACCAATCACTGCTGTTGCTAAGTTAATTGATGGCTATCTCGGAGAAATTGCACCAGATGTCAACCTGAAACTTCCAAATTTCAAGCTCTGGCATCTTCTGTGCCTGAGTATGCCCGGCCATTAGATGATGGCCTCTATCGCGCCATTGATATATACTTGAAGGTAGATCTTTTGGCCTACTATTTTTCACGAGTTGTTATCATAGTGATTAAATCTTGGTTTGCAACAACAATCATCTGTGTTTTGTCTTCAGAAACTGAACATTGAACCACTGTAATATATGTATGACATATATACAGTCTGCTTTTGCAGCTGTTTAATATTATCATTTGTGTTGCTCACAGGCACATTCCTGGTTATCAGAAGCTGAGCGGGAGCAGCTATGCCGGCTAATGGACTGCCAGAAGCTCTCCCTAGAAGCATGCACTCATGCTGCACAGAACGAGAGGCTGCCATTGCGCGTCGTTGTACAAGTCCTCTTCTTTGAGCAGCTCCAGCTAAGAACCTCAATTGCAGGGTGCCTGCTTGTGTCCGATAACCTTGAAGGATCTAGGCCACTGCGAAGCGGCATCACAACATCTGGTGAGGCTGGAGGATGGGCCACAGCCGTCAGGGAGAACCAGGTCCTGAAAGTTGGCATGGACAACATGAGGATGCGGTTGGCTGAGCTCGAGAAGGAGTGCTCAGACATGAGGCAGGAGATTGAGAAGCTGAGGCGTGGCAAGAGTGGCGGCTGGACATCTCATGTCCCCAAGAAGTTCAATCTGAAGCTCAAGTCGCAAATGTGCAGTGCCCAGGAGGACTCGGTCAGCGAGCAGCAGAAGAGCATGAGCGCAAAGCTCGACAAGCTGCAAGCGAAGTTGTCAAAGCAAAAGAAGCAGCTGTCTGCAGATGCTTGAAATCCTAAGCTCCCTTCCCTTGTAATTTTAACCTGGTGTTAATTGTTTTTACTCTTTTCATATTCGTAGTTGTTTAGGTTCATTGTGCCAAGTGCAGTTGTTTGAGTTCCTTGATATGAACATTTCTGATGTTTTTGAGTGTTTAAAGAGAATGGAAATGTATAGCAAAGATGATGTTCCCTGTTGACTGAAGTAGTAAAAGTGGTCAGTTCATAGTTGCAAGGACATGTAGTAATTATGCACAAAGCTTTGATTATTTGGATTGTTTGCTCTTGTATTGTAAACTTCGATGATTAGATTATGAGAGCCGGAGATGAGCTCTATCTTATACCGATGGTTTGATTATTCAGCCAAGATACACGAGTCAAGTGCTCGTCATGACTCATGACTTGTGTGAACTTCAGAAAGAGGAAGCTAAGGAAACTGCAGAAATCCAGTTGCTTGCTTTGACTTCTGAAGCTAGCGTCATTGTCTGTTTGGTGGACTTAGATGCAGATGGCCATGAACCTTTGATGCTTCAAGCAAGCAAAGAGCTGACAAAATCAAATGGATTTGTATGTTTCTGAACGCTTTGTTCATACCCTAAAAAATCCTGCTTTGTCATAAAGAGAAAACAAAAGTCCATTTTCATCCCTCAACTCATGTCAAATTCTATATTTCACTCTTCAACTCTGAAACTAGACAAAATTGCGCTCTAAACTCTCAGAATCTAGATTACCCCTTGGGACTATTCCAAAGCTGTTTTGGGTGACACAAATGTGGTTTTCACACATGTGGCAGCCCAGTCAAATAAATTTAAAAAAAAATTAAGAAATTAGGGGAAAAGGGATAAAATAAAAATAGGAAAAAGAAAAAAAAGAAATATTATAGAAATTGTTGAAAACCCAGGGAAATTTTTACAAAATGAAAAAAAGGAAATTTAGAAAACAAGGAAAAAATAAATATTCTAAAAAATAAGAAAATTCGACAAAAATCACAAATGTTTCAAAAAATAAGGAAAGAGGGGGAAATATGTTTAAGAATACACAAATAATTTAGAAACATTCATGAAAAATCAGGACATATGTTTAAAAAATACAAAATATTTCTGAATATTTTGAATTATGTTATGTTTTTCTCAAATTTCCTAGTTTTCCTTGAATTTTTTTATAAATACGAAGAAAAAATCATTTTTCTAGATTTTTTTCCCAAAATAAAATTTGAATTTACTGACTCTTAATTTTTCCAACTTTTTCTATTCTGATTGTTTTTCCTCTTAATTGATGGATTTTCCTAATATTTTATTCTAAATATGCTGACTGAACTGCCAGTGCGAAACTACTATTGTGTCATCCAAAACTACATTGGAGGTCTCTCAAAGGGATAATCTAGACAGTTTTAAGAGTTGAAAATTTATTTATCCAGCTGTTCGCACACGAACACGTCACCGTGTACCCCCGAGGCCGAGCACGATGCGCGGGACACGGAATCGGGGGAGACCCGCCGGGAGCGCGATACGCAAGACACGCCGGCGGGTGCTTTTGAGAACCCGAAACCCCACACCCCCGGGAGGGACCCCATCAGGGAGCGCGGCGGCTATGGGCTGCCCTAGGTCGACCTGATCGCCCCTAGGGCCTCGAGTCTCGTTGCCGTGAAACACGAAGAACAACGAAGAACGAGAAGCATAAAACAAAGGGAGAAAATAGTAGATGAAAAGATAATGTATTGAGTGCGTCGATTGGGAGAGTTCCACCTCAATCGGCCATATACCCTTCATATTTATAGGGGTATGCCCGGTCTTTGAGCTACAATAGGACTCTATCTCGTACAAAGATATATTTCCATACAATCTTGAGATAACTTCCTAACCTGATCGATTTAACCGCCGTGATCCGGACTCCGCCTTGTATACGGGATATCCTTCTATATTATCCGGGAGTCCTTCCAAATCTCAGACTTTCCTTTAAATGCCACGATCAACTATTGTTCCTTGAGCCCCAAGTCAAGGCCTCCAGCGCAGAAAGTCTTCGTCTTGAAATCCAATGCCTCGGCCCACCTGTAGGAAAGTACGGGAACGTTACGGCTTGGCAACCGACCTGGCGTGGCTGGGACTCGTATGCATCGTTCGGAGCCTGGCTTGGACCCATTCGGGAAGGCGAGTACTCGGGCGCACGAGAACTTAAGAAACGAGCGCTCGGGAACACGAGTACTCGGTAACACGAGTGCTCGGGGACGAGTACTCGGGGACATAGAGTGCTCGGGGTCCGGCACTCGGATCTCGTTAATGCTCGGAAACGAGTGCTCGGGGACATGAATACTCGGGGGCACAAGTGCTCGGGGGCGCGAGTGCTCGGGGGCGCCAGAACTCGGGACCGCGGGTACTCGGAAACGGGTACTCGGGATTCGGGGACGCCGCACCACTCGTCCTGGGCCACGATTCGGTAGCATTGCAGATCTTGCCCGACGCACTCGGCCCATCCGGGGGTACTGCCCAATTTGGTCGTCAACACATGCCCCCCTGTTTTCGGTATAAAGATGTATTTTTACCGAAAATAATAAGTCATGTTCTTAGGGCGATGCGGACCATCTCATCGGCCATTTCTTCTCTTAGGGCGATATGATATATCGGTCACAGCACTTGTTATGCTTCTTGCCACACGCTCGGGTGGAACTTCTTCAGATATCTGCCATTGAGAGCTCGCGGCAGCAGAGTGCCCTGCACGGATTCCACTAATTATGAGTTTCCAGGAACCACTCTCGCAATTCTGAAAGGACCTTCCCAACTCGGCGACCATTTGCCAAACTTATTATCCTTCGAGCCGATTGGTAGGATGACCTTCCATACTAGTTCGCCGACTTGAAAGTTCTTCGACTTGACCTTTTTGTTGTATGCTCTGGCTACCCTTAGCTTGTCCCTTTCTATGGCCTTTAAAGCAACCAAACGCTTATCGGCGACTTCATCAAGACCATCCATCATCAGATTGTAAAAGTCGACCGCCGATAAATCATTCTGTTTGGCTAATCTTAAAGCGCTCAGATTTACCTCTACGGGTAAAACGGCCTCTTGTTCATACACGAGCTCATAGGGAGTCACCTTGGTAGCACTGTGCCTTGAAATCCTATGCGCCCACAACGCCTCAGACAACACCTCATGCCATCTCCTTGGGTTGTCTTCGATCTTCTTCTTGATGAGCTTGATTAGCACTTTATTGCTGGACTCGGCTTGCCCATTGGCTTGGGCATAATATGGAGAAGAATTGAGCAGCTTTATTTTATAGGACTCGGCAAACTCCTTTACTTGTCCCGCCATAAAAGAGGTACCTTGATCCGTCGTCAGAGTTTGAGGGACGCCGAATCTATGTATAATGTGCTCGGTTATAAATCGAATCACTTCCACATGTGTCATGTTCTTGAGAGGCACTGCTTCAGACCACTTGGTGAAATAATCAGTTGCTACCAATACGAATTGATGCCCCTTCGAGGAAGAAGGATAGATTGTCCAATGAAGTCTAGTCCCCAACCTCTGAATGGCCACGGCTTGATAATAGGATGTAGCATAGCAGCAGGAGCGAGTTGAATATCACCAAACTTCTGACAGGCTTCACACCCCTTGTAATATCTGAAGCAATCATTGATCATAGTCGGCCAATAGAACCCGGCACGCCGTAATAACCATTTCATCTTGTGAGCCGACTGATGAGTGCCACAGATGCCTTCATGTACCTCTCCCATTGCGACTCTTGCTTGATCCTCGTCCAAGCATTTCAAAAGAACTCCGTCGACCGTTCGGCGATAAAGATCATCGTCGATCAAAGTGTATTTGAAGGCCATCCGCCGAACAATTCGGTCTACCCTCTTAGTCGGATCTTGTAAGTAATCAATGATCGACTTCCTCCAGTCTTCTCTGTTATTCATACTCGGTTTTCCACTGGCGACCGAGTCAGTGATCTCTGACTCGGCCTTTCCTACCGAGTTGGGCCCAAGCATCGGCCCTTGAGAGATATGAAAGATACCACGACTAACATGGTAGCCGGATGCTTGCTGCGCCAACTCGTTTGCAACCCAGTTTTCTTGTCTAGGTATATGGGCAATGCTAAAATAATCCAAGGTAGAGATTATATCTAGACACTTATCAAGATAAACATTAAGTGATTCGTCAAGACATTGATAAACCCTGGATACTTGTTGGACTATTAATAACGAATCACCGAAAGCCTCAATATGTGTGGCACCTATGGCAACCAGAAGTTCTAAGCCGAATAGTAGTGCCTCGTACTCGGCTTGATTATTTGTGCAATAATACCCTAAGCGGCATGAGGCTTCATGAGTAACACCATATGGAGATATGTAGGCAACACCGACACCTTGGCCATTGCTACAGACTGAACCATCAAAGTACAATCTCCATGGTACTAGCGAGACAAGATCAACGTCAATGCTATGCTTGTCAACCCGATGTTCAACAATGAAGTCGGCAATGATTTGGCCCTTCATAGATTTCAAGGGTTCATAAGCCAAATCGTACTCAGTCAGCGCGTAAGCCCACTTGCCGACTCGGCCACTGAGAATCGGCCTATGCAACATATACTTGATGACATCGGTTTGACAGGCTACAGTGCAAGTACTAGACAGCAAATAGTGTCTCGACTTTGTGCAAGCGTAATATAGGCATAAGCACAACTTCTCAACGAAAGAGTACCTTGTCTCGGCATCGAGTAGTCGCCGACTCAAATAAGTGATAGCATGTTCCTTTCCTTCGGCTTCTTGGGTTAACACAGCTCCAATTACGCCTTCCTCTGCTGCGACGTAAAGTCGGAAGGGTTCCCCATGCCTAGGCGCTTTCAATACCGGAGGGGTAGATAAATAGCCTTTGATCAACTCGAACGCCTCCTGTTGCCTTGCCCCCCAAGTGAAATCAACGTCATTCTTCAACCGAAGGATAGGAGTAAATGCGGTGACCTTTCCCGACAAGTTGGCTATGAATCTCCTCAGATAATTGATTTTACGAAGGAGTCTTTGCACGTCCCTTTTGCATGTCGGAGCTTGTAACTTCTGAATAGCTTCTATCTTTTTAGGATCAATTTCTATGCCATGCTGATGTATGATGAAGCCTAAAAACTTCCCAGCCGATACGCCAAAAGCGCACTTCAAAGGGTTCATCTTCAGGCCGTACCTCTTCATCCTCTCAAAAGCTAAGCGCAAGTCGGCCAGATGAGATTCAAAGGCGTCCGACTTGACAACGATGTCATCAATATAGACTTCTAGTATGACGCCGAGTAGATCATGGAAGATTAGATTCATAGCTCTTTGATACGTGGCCCCAGCGTTCTTCAATCGAAAGGTCATCACTGTCCACTCGAATAGGCCAAGGAACCCGGGGCAACGAAAAGCCGTTTTGGACATGTCCTCTTCGGCCATGAAGATTTGATTGTACCCCGCGTTACCGTCGAGGAAGCCGATGACCTCGTGTCCAGAAGCACTGTCAATAAGCATATCGGCTATAGGCATAGGGTACTCGTCTTTGGGTGAGGCTCTGTTCAAATCTCTGAAGTCAATGCACACCCTCAACTTGCCAGACCCTTTCTTTTCTACGGGCACGATGTTAGAAATCCAGTCGGCATACCTGCAAGGTCTAATAAAGTTAGCTTTGAGCAGCCGACCGATCTCTTCCTTGATCTGGTCATACATCTCGGGGTTGAATCTCCTGGCCGGTTGTTTAAAAGGTCTGAAACCGGCCTTGATAGGCAACCGATGCTCTACTAGCTCTCGGCTTAACCCGGGCATCTCATGGTATTCCCATGCAAAGCAGCAAACGTATTCCTTTAGCAAGCCGACTAGCTTAAATTTGCAGTCGTCTTTCAAATTCTTGTTTACAAAGGTCGGCCTAGAACTCGATCCATCCCCTATGTCTACTTCCTCTAATGGATCGGCCGACGTGAAACCTTGCCCTAACTTATCCATATCATCTAACTCTTCTATAGACTCGTGCATATCGTTCTTACAAGACCGATACTCTGCGAGTCGTTTTTGTAGCCATTCCGAGTTAGGATCCATCTGATTGCTTCTTGTTTTGGAGCCGATTGCCATCAACCGGCTTTGAGGGTACGGGTACTCGGTTATCTCCTTTAGTGCTAGGGAAGTCGGTCGCCGAAGAGTTGCCGGGTTGTTGCCGACTCGCCAGCACATCAACCAAGGCAGTTAAAAACCGAGTTGGCCTGAAGCCGGTCGGCACTGACTGGCTTTAAAGATACGGGTACGAATCCGTTCTTTGTGGCGCTAAGGAAGTCGAACCCGGAAAGGTCTCGCCCAGACAGACACGTCGCATTGGGGTGCTGCCAGTCCACCAACGCATCGGCTAAGGCGACACAAGCCTAGTTTGTCTGCGTGAATGACTTCGACTTCTTCATCAATCCATTGTATAAGGCATTGGTGCATTGTGGACGGCACGCATTGGTTGGCGTGAACCCAATCGCGGCCCAGTATGACGTTGTAATTTCCTTGCACCTCGGCGACGAAGAAGGCAGTGGCCAAAGTCTTGCTTCCGATGGTGAGCTCTACGTACATCACGCCTTTGGCCTCTGTGCTCTCTTTGCCTTCAAACCCATTGAGCACCATATTGGTCTTCATCAACTCGTTATCATGCAGACCTAACCTCTTGAAGACCGAGTATGGCATAAGATTCACCACGGCACCGCCATCCACGAGCATCCTTGCCACCGGTGTTCCATTAATATGGCCCTTGACATATAGCAGTTTTAAGTGCCTCACCGGCTCTGTCGGCTTCTCGAAGATGGCGTTCTTGGGGCCGAAGTCGAACTGGGCTACCTCCCCATTCTCATCTACAGCACGGAACTCGGCAGGTAAGTAATATACCATGTTTATGTCCATACCTGCGTGAACCGGTGTAGACTCGTAGTCCACCATTTCCTCTTCGCTATCTTCCGTGGTAGCTACCGACTTCGACGACTTGCCGAGTAGAGGAGACATGTCTTCGGGAGTCGTCGTGTCCTCTGCTCGCTTAGGCTTCCAGACCTGCTTCGCGGGTACCATGGGCCGAATCTCGTTAAAAGATTCGTCCCTCAGCGTCTCAGCCTCTCGCTCAACCTTCTCCTGGTTCCTCATGCGCTGCAGCCTTCTTTTCTGGGTTTTGGTCAACCCGGGAGGACACCAGGTAGGCTGAGTGTACTTGGGGTCTCTGGGCCTGCTCTTGCTTGTACCGGCTTCATGGTCATTGGCCATAGACCCCTGCTGAACAGTGATCACATTATCGTTAGAGTTGACCAGATTACCGATAGTAATCGGCCCTTTACCGAGTTGATTGATCTCCATTCTTGGTCCGTTGTTCGTTGGAGCATCAGCACTCGGTGACTTGGCACGCCATATCTTCTTGGCTGGTTGACCCGGAGAAGTTGGTGAGGACCGACTGGTATCGCCAACGAGTCGGTCTTGAGTGGGATGGTTGACCTTCTGTGTTGGCCGACTGGCATCCCTGCCTAGTCGGCCCCGAGTAGGATGAGTGAGCCTCTCACGGACGGGTCTCCTCAATGCCGACCATCCTGGATGAAAATCGTAAGGGACCATCGGGTGCTGCCCCCATCTTCCGTCGAAGCGATCCACGTACGGCGCGTATGGAGGTGGTACCATCCATGGAGTCGGCATCCATGGCCCGTGCGGTCCGACCTGATGTTGAAACCCTGGCCTTGGAGGTGATCTTGGACGTTTTAAGCGCGATGGCCGGTCAGGGATGACACCGGCCGCTTGGCTGGTGTATTTGGAAAGCAACATATCGAAAGTCGGCTTCACTCTTTTATGCTGAGCTCTGGCTTCGTTGATCTTCCACTTGCCGACTTCCGGACTCTCGGGCTTGATGAACTTGACCCGGGTATTCTCTGGCATCGGTGGTTGCCCCCCGAGTGCACTGGTGTGGTCTTCCTGTATTCGGGATTGCCCCCCGAGTGCGTGATTTCTGATAGTGATTTTCAATGTCTCTTTGCCACCGGGTTGTTTCTCGAGCACGACTTCCCTTCCCGGAGCTTTGCCGATTTCTTTCTTCCGAGGTTCACCAAGGACCACATGGTCTTTGTTAGCCGATTCGGCTATGTCGGGCCGAATCAAAACTTTCTTCCCTTCCAAATCCATAGCGTTCATTGGGAAGGGCTGTTTGTCGATTTGCATATCGGCGAAATTCAATCGTCCCTCATTAATGGCCGATTGTATCTGTCGCCGAAAAACATTGCAGTCATTAGTCGCATGAGAAAAAGAATTATGATACTTGCAATAAGCTCGCCGTTTCATCTCTTCAAACGGCGGTAAAGAATGAGATATTCTAATAATCCTATCTTGCAGCAAAGAATCAAATATTTTATCACACTTAGCTACATCAAAGGTGAATTTCATTTGTTCTTCATGATTCTTGCGAGTCGGCTTGAGAGCATCACAAATATACGGTTTGGTCTTGGAGGACCAAACGAACTCGGCAGCATATATGTTACCCTCATCGCCCGAGCTGTCGTACTCGACCATGTGCATCCTAGGGCGATCGGGTTTGGACCTATGAGTCTCTTTGACTTCTATGCTTCGGCTTTCTTGAGCCAAAACTTTTTGCAAGACCTGGTTGACACTTAAGAGCTCATAATTTTCTATCCTTTCTCGGATGTGGGTCTTCAACCCGGCCAGTACCAAGTCGGCCAAGTCTCTCTCGGTTATTACCAAGCTGTAGCATCGGTTCTTTGTGTCCCTAAATCTTTTGACGTAGTCGGTGACTGACTCGTCGTGCTTCTGCTTGACCGATGTAAGATGTGTCAACTTGAGTTCATTGTCGCCGCTATAAAAATGATCATGGAACTTCTGCTCTAACTGTGACCACAAGAGTATAGTGCCAGGCTGCAAAGCGGAGAACCATGAAAAGGCGGTGCCAGTCAGTGACAAAGGAAATAGGCGCACTTTTAGCTCATTTATGGAACTGGCTTCACCTAACTGCGCCAGATACTGACTGACATGTTCCCATGTAGTTTTCGTCCCCTCACCGCTAAACTTGGCGAAGTCGGGAACCTTGTAACCCGGAGGGTACAGGATAGCATCATAGTAGTCGGGATATGGTTTCTGATACATCCGACTTCTAAACTTCGGCTCGAGTCCGGACTCGGTAAACATCCTTTTCATGTCTTCCTGGAGCTTGGCTAAAATTTTGTCCGTAGCGGACGAAGTCGCCGTGGGACGACTGGCCATGGGTGCGGCCTGTGATCCATACGCCGAGTTGTGACTCGGCATTGGCCTAACCACGCTTGTGTTCACGGAAGGTGCAATCAGGCTCTGGTTCGGCGCTACCGCCGAACCGGGTACACTCATGATCGGACCAGGGCTGGTGGGTACGGCTATGAGTTGGTTGGTCTGACTGGGGTGTAAATTCGATGGCACGGGAAGCGCCGATGAACCTACTACCGAGGTTGGATCAGGGTTTAACACACCTACAGCCGTACCGGCAATACCGCTAGATGTTGGGCGCGTGCTCCCCTTAGCACTTGTGTTTTCCATGAACGTGTTGTAAACAAGAGTATTGCCTTCCGAAATATAACCTTGTATTTCGGCTATCTGTTCTGGGGAAAACGTGCTACTTACCGGAGTGTCAGCCTTCTTGCCGTGTAGAGGAGGGAATTTGATTTCTCCAACCGGAGTAATGTTCCCTTGACGATCCTTCTTGAAGTTCGCGAGGAACGTCTGCAGATCTTCCTCCTCCCGCTTCTTCTTGTATGCTTCGAAAGCTTGGCGATGTTCTTCCGATAACTCATTGTAGTCTGGCTTGATGATGTTATCGGTGCTGATCTCGCCGAGTTGTGGAGTCTGATGGTTGGACATGATGATTTCTGTCCCCAGCGGAGTCGCCAAAAAGTGTGTTCGCACACGAACACGTCACCGTGTACCCCCGAGGCCGAGCACGATGCGCGGGACACGGAATCGGGGGAGACCCGCCGGGAGCGCGATACGCAAGACACGCCGGCGGGTGCTTTTGAGAACCCGAAACCCCACACCCCCGGGAGGGACCCCATCAGGGAGCGCGGCGGCTATGGGCTGCCCTAGGTCGACCTGATCGCCCCTAGGGCCTCGAGTCTCGTTGCCGTGAAACACGAAGAACAACGAAGAACGAGAAGCATAAAACAAAGGGAGAAAATAGTAGATGAAAAGATAATGTATTGAGTGCGTCGATTGGGAGAGTTCCACCTCAATCGGCCATATACCCTTCATATTTATAGGGTATGCCCGGTCTTTGAGCTACAATAGGACTCTATCTCGTACAAAGATATATTTCCATACAATCTTGAGATAACTTCCTAACCTGATCGATTTAACCGCCGTGATCCGGACTCCGCCTTGTATACGGGATATCCTTCTATATTATCCGGGAGTCCTTCCCAAATCTCAGACTTTCCTTTAAATGCCACGATCAACTATTGTTCCTTGAGCCCCAAGTCAAGGCCTCCAGCGCAGAAAGTCTTCGTCTTGAAATCCAATGCCTCGGCCCACCTGTAGGAAAGTACGGGAACGTTACGGCTTGGCAACCGACCTGGCGTGGCTGGGACTCGTATGCATCGTTCGGAGCCTGGCTTGGACCCATTCGGGAAGGCGAGTACTCGGGCGCACGAGAACTTAAGAAACGAGCGCTCGGGAACACGAGTACTCGGTAACACGAGTGCTCGGGGACGAGTACTCGGGGACATAGAGTGCTCGGGGTCCGGCACTCGGATCTCGTTAATGCTCGGAAACGAGTGCTCGGGGACATGAATACTCGGGGGCACGAGTGCTCGGGGACGAGTGCTCGGGGGCGCGAGTGCTCGGGGGCGCCAGAACTCGGGACCGCGGGTACTCGGAAACGGGTACCCGGGATTCGGGGACGCCGCACCATTCGGCCTGGGCCACGATTCGGTAGCATTGCAGATCTTGCCCGACGCACTCGGCCCATCCGGGGGTACTGCCCAATTTGGTCGTCAACACCAGCTTTAGAGTTGGGGGTGAAATTTATACTTGATAGAAATTGAGCCGTAAGAAAACATACTTTCTCGGAGGAAAAACGCCATGTTTTCTTGTACTTTAGGCTCTAAACATGATCTCAGGCCATTCGATGGAACGAAATGTTCTCCAACGTTTGACAGCTGAAACAAGAGATGAAGTTTAGCATTTGAACCTCAAATCAACCAAGGAGCTATTTCAGGCCCTCGCAGATTTGATTTTTATTGCTTTTTTTTTACATAACAAAGTTTCTTTTAAATAACTGTACTAGTAGTCGAGTACTATTTCCACGTGACAAGTCCAAAAATACTTCGGGATATATAAGTGAACAAAGTTTTGAATCTCTAAATGCCCGTATTCTAGAGTGGCATCTGTTTAACGACGGGAGAGTATCATCGAAGGTTTGTGTAATTGTGTAATGTGTATGCATTCATGCAGATTTGATTTCTTTTCCCATTATCATAAATCTCTATATAGTTTAGTACTTACCAACAATGCAAAGGTTCATCATGTACTGTAACTCATGGATAGAAATAGTCAGGATGCGCATGCTCAATTGATTCATGACATGCCGTGTTTAAAATCAGCTTTGTTTTTCGTAGTTATTTTGTTCGATCGTCAGCTATTTCTTCAGGATGTAAATACAATTACATCGACACAGTATGTATATTTTGGCATTGCCTGTTACTTTTTCTCGGTGATAGTGACATTTTCATTTTCAGATGTTCTTAGTTACCAACTTGGACAGTCTGAACATATACTTTTGCTGCCTTTTGTTTTGCCCATCGATTGGGAGCTCAAGTACGTGCACGCATCAGCTGCAAGTTACTATATTGTTCCTAGATACTCCAAAAAATATTGCTTTGTTCTACTGTTATTTGTCCACGGAATTATGGAACCGGTCATGCATTCGTTTGTATACCCTGCTCATGTCTACTTCGCTAATCGTTTATGTCCGTCGTCACTTGCAGGAGACGACCAAATAAGATTATTCGTTCAGTATATCATTGCGTACTCCGAGCGGATTGTACATGAACGTACTTGACAGCCACGTGCATTCTGTTCCTACCTGTGAATGCATACGAATTGTTCAAGAGAAAAATCCAAGCTGTGCAGTCAGAGGTATTGTGACTGTGAGAGGCTGTAATTTTGTAGCCTATGGTTTTTCAGTCTAGCTGGGTTGTCTAGCTTTATACGTTTATATTTGAAAATAGAGGCTCTTTTCTGTTTTCATCGAGGCCCGTTTGTAAGGCGGGAATTCTTTCTGGTTTCTACGGGAAATGAGTTGATCCCTATGAAATTTTCACGTTCTAAACATATTTAACAAACTATGCTTAACATATGGCCAGCGAAAATTAAAGGAGAATCTAAGGGCGCCTCAACAGTCGGCAAAGGATGTGCTGGGGCGACTGCGGGCAACCAAACCTTACACCTAGAACCTCAATATGCCCCTCTCCTCTGCTGCCACAGCGGCGGCGGGCCTCACCTCCAAAGGCGCAAGGGTGGATTCACCCAGTGGCTTTGACGGGGGGCGAGATAGCTAAGCAGCGGCTCTGACGGGCTATGCTGGCTCCTAGCAGCGGCTGCTCCTGCGGGCAGCTAGGGGTCGAGGGTGCCCAAGATCTATGCGGCAGATATGGCGAATGGGCGATCTCCGGCCTGGTTCCGGAGGTGAGCTAACCAGTGCAAGGCGCGTCGGGATCCGCCGGATTCCGGGCTGGCGTCACACGTGTTCATCTCTGGCTTCCTTTGCGCTTGTGGTCGCCCATGGCCAGCCTGCGCTTGGATACGTCCTACAGAACCTGTGCATCGGTGGCTACCACTTCCTCGTCGACATAACTTGTCAAGACCTGGAATTTAATTCAATTAAATGACATAACAACATATAGAAGTCAGTGAACTGACCTGTTAATTCACCACTCGTATATGATTATAATGACCTAGGATCTGAACTAAACCCGCTCTACATACGTGTACATTATATGACTCATAGCGATCAATGGCTCACTAATCTAGCTCTACATACAAAACTGTCATATGATCACAGCTAGCGTAAAACCGATCGACAATTTGCATCTCAAAGAATCAAAATAAATTAAGAAACACTGTATTGACTTAGAGCCCATCTCATGCACCGCTAAGAATGATTGTTTTAGAGGAGCCTAGGACCAAGTTTCCACACCCTAGCCCAGCCGGGCATTATAGCTAGTGGGTTACTCAACTTCGACAATCACGCTAAGCGAACATGAGACCAACCCTACCTCTTTATAGCTGTTCCCATACACTTTAAAATCATACACACATGGTGTATGGAGAGCCAATTGAAATTATCACAATAAAAACTCTAAACAAAGTCGACTCGAAAGTCGATAAAGATCCAAATGGTGTAACAGTTCAACAGCGTAATTAACATAGACCACCTAAGATGATAGCAACAATCATCTCACAAAAAGCCACATAACTCACAAGACTACCAAGTAAGCAAATCAAGGAAACTAGACGTCGCTCTCAACATGATTGGTACTGTAGTAATCACCTACACTAGGTTCACCTATAAAGTATTAAGGACTAGAATTCTAATAGTACTTTCGTAATCACAAGACTTAATCATGCTTGACATAATTTAAAGCATGGCATTTGACAAATCATAAGCATGACAACATAATCAACATGTATCAATCTATGAGCACCAACTCAATCCATTTCAAAGTACAAAGTTAAATTTCATATTTGAGTTCATCCAAATCTCTCCATGGAAAACACAATGCCATGATAAACATCAGGAGCACACCAGCTGCGATCCATCCATTTTCACAATTTTCAAACATCAACACTCTACAGGAAAGTATCTCGAATGCTCACGACCCAATAACAAAATATGAGAGCATATCACATACTATATTTTATTGGTTCGACGGATAGTCATACTCTTCCGTCGTGGGTGACAGGAATAACCTGAACGACATTGGAATCAAGTGGCAAGTGGGCCACCCACATGAACTTGCACACCGACCCATCTGTCGGTGTTATTCCCCGACGCTCATAGCTCACTTATCAATTGTTCTATATTTAATTATGCAATTTGAAAAGCATGCGCCGCTTGACAAGGACATCAACCGACACATACTCATGCTAGTGATCCAAAAATAGCATCAAGAAAAATCATAAACAAGCATGCTTTCGAAGTAACAACATAATTGCCATGATAATCAATTAAACATGATAAGCAATAGTAAAATTTCAAGAACTTGTTGCTTGCTTGTTGTTCAAACTCTTGAACCTGAGAGGGTTTGCACTCGTACAATGCCTCATTGCCAGGCTCTACCCAAAAAAATGCCGAAGAGAGGAAATAAATCAATAACATGAATTTAAAATGCATAATGATGAATGAATTGCATCCTAGAACATGGAAAAGAAAATTATAAAACTAATGTAATTGGTTTCACTCCATTTGAAGTCCTAGCATTAAAGTTAAATTTTTAAGTTCTATATATCAATTTTCGAGTGTATTAAGATAGCAATAATTTTAAAAAATATCAACAGTAATGTGCATGAAAATTATGCCATGAGGTATTATAGATTAAACCATGAATTTATATAAAAATTTCATCTCATATGGAGCTCATATGGATTTTACAAGTTTTGACAAATTTTAGTATTTTCTATATTCCTCAAATTAATTAAACAGAGAAATGTTATACTCGGTTGCACCTAGCTATAGAGGCTGACATGTGGGGCCAGGGGTTAGCCTTGGCTAGTCAAGAGTTGATTGGTCAACTGGCCTCTGGACCCACATGTCATATATAGCAATATTAACATTTTAATTTCCTTTGTTAATTTCCATAATTCAATGAGTCATTGACAAGCGTGTCCCACAAGTCATAAGTTTATCATTTAAGTTAGTGAACCATTAAGTGAAGGGGCCTACGTGTCATACTCATGGATTTTCAAACATTGTTAATTAAAATTTTAAGCTACCCGGGACCCAGCTGTCATAACACATCACTTAATAACCTTAACTACAAAAATTGTCAGGCCCGCACGTCAGTTATTGGCGGCTAACCGCCGGCGAGGCCGAGTGCAAACATGCGGCAGCACAACACTGTGCGGGCGTTCTAGAGCACCAAAATGCGTGCGGTTTATTATGTTGTGTTCCTAGCGATGCCATGAACCCAACTGCATCTGTGCAGAGGCTAATGATCGCCGGCAGTGGTGACGTGGTGGTAACCAGCGGCAACTGGGAGTATTGGATAGCCAAAATTGTGGCTATGGAGGAAGAGAGGAAAGGGGAAAGGGCGTGTTAGTCTTTAGGGGTCACCACGACTCCAATGGAGCTCAGAGTCAAGACGGAGGAGGCCAAAGGTGATGGTGAGGTGGCAACCGGCGATAGAGAAGAAGAGGATGCCGATGGGCAAGAGGAAGGAGAGCTTTCCCAGTCTTGTCTGCTGCGATAGATGCTTCACTTGGACCTCCTGAGCTCGACGTGCTATTCAACGACACCTGAGGGAGACGACAGTGAGGAACTTTACTCAAGGGTAAAGGTCATTGATGTCTCCAATAATGAGCTCCATGGCAAGCTCTGTTCTTCTCAAGGGTGGTGCGGGATGAGGAGCGGAGTGTGATTACGGTTTCAGATTGGGGAATGGGTCCCGCGGGGGGAGCGACATCGAAAGAGGAGCAAAACGAGGGGCGATGGCTGAAGTTGGTCCAATCAATAGAGTGTGATGACAGTTTTAGATCGGAGAATGGGTGCGAGAGGGTGGCGGCATCGAGAGAGGAGAAAAACGAGGGGTGACGGCTAGAGTTGTTCCGATTGATAGCATCGGGCACGGCGATGCTAATTGCGATGAAAAAGCTGCGTGGTAGCACCGGAAACACTTATGGAGGCACTGGTGCAATGGCAGCCCAACAAGATAGTTGGCCATCCGTCGCGTTATCCCTGCACTCTGGTCGCGCCTGCCACGCATCCATCCACGTGGAGGAGGAGATCTGATGGACGGGGCAAGCGGGTTAGGAGGGAGAGGAAGGCATCGCGACGTTGTTGTGGGGAAGGAAACGAGCTCGGCTTGGTATGTTGCTAGGGGAATGGCACCGAAAAGGTAAGTCTCTCTCTTTTTATTTATTTATTTCTATTTTGTTTATGTTTTGAACTTGCAGAGTGTTCAAACTTAAATATTTAAATATGTAAACATTCACAGAAAGTCTTTATATAATTTATATCCTATATGAATTTTCTTAGATTATATTAAGTTATATTTAACTGTTATTTAAATAATTTATGCCCTAATTTAGGTCTAAATTACAAGTAGGTGAAATATTTTTTCATAATTCATAAAAAGTTTATATTCGGGTTTAGGGGAATAATTGAGCTAGAAATATAAAATTTCATGCATTTTGATATATATATGAAACTTTACCCAATTAATATACTGCAGTTCTACCATTTGAGACTTGTTTAAATAATACTTTGTTCAAATATTCTAATTAGCTCCAAATCACTTGAGAATATTCAGATGTCTCTTTGAAGGTGTATAAGACCTAGAAAAATTATCAAGGTAGGTTTTTGATAACTTTCATTTCACATGTTTTAATTAAGTTGATCCTAGTTGAAAGAGCATCTAGGTCCCTAAATGGTTTTGATGGCTAATGGCAACCCAAACTGGGATCTAATATTTACATTGAGTGTAAACAAGAAGATTAGGTTCCAGGAAGAGGTTTCATCTATGAAAGGATGACCACTAAAAGAACAAAGGCATTTTCTCAAGACAAGGAGATAGCTGTGCTAGGCAGCTGTGCCACAGCTGTGAAGAAGTTGATGTTGTGCTAGGAGTAGCAAGCAAGGTGATGGTTGCTTGATGCGTCAAGAGCCTTGAATACAGTTGATAGAAGCTGAAGTCTAGATTTGCTAGTTTTCTTGAGTTCTTAGGAAACACATGTACTACCAAGAGGGATGAAATTGCAATCACTTTTGGAAGTTCTTATGCTCAATGCTCAGAGTGTTGGACAGTGGAACTGATATCTTGAGGTCAGTGGTCCTGTAACAACAGTTTTGCACAAGTGTGAAACTGGGTTGTGCTAGTACACTGCTTTGCTAGCTTCCTAAACCCTAGAGCCATAGTTACCTGTGTGGCCACAGCTGTGTCACAGGTGAATAACCGCTCTATGACTTAGGTACACCTCTGTGCCAGGGGAGGGCTTGAAAATGCTAAGAGAACTGCACTGCAATGGTTTGTCTGCTGCGTCAGAAAACTATTGGAGGTTCTCTCCTATTATACATCAGAGTTTGTTGTGTGTGCTGAGGGCATGTAATGTGCCAAGACCGGGCTGAGTAGGGAGTCTACGTCAATTAGGGTTTCACCTGTGTCAGCCACCGGTTACCGTTGTGCATTGTGGTTAGCTGTGTCACCGGTGCCTGTCACAAGTGACTCACTTAATCCTACGTAGCATAAGTATTCTCTATTTCAATCTCATATAATACTGATGGAATTAATTATGGAGGGAAAGATAGATGGAAAATTTGGCCGTTTTCTAACACCCTCTAACTACCCGGTCTCAGCACCAGCCTTACCCGCCTCAAACTAGTCTCGGTCATAGAGTGTAACGGTCAGGTGCCTGTGGACCCTATATATAGGGGACCAGGAGAGGTCTTGGACCTCAACCTTTGCAAACCTTTGCCAGCCATTTTTAACCGTTGCAAGCCTCTCATCTTCTGAACAGAAACCAAACTTCCCAAGTGTTAGTTTAAGAGAGTTAGAGCTTTGAGCAAAGAGCATTGGTTCCTCCAAGTGTTGTTGTTGCAGATTCTGTTACTCTTGGAGTGTCTACTCCTAGACAGGTGTAGGAGTCGCTGGTGATCACCCAAGCTTGTGTGGGTTGGTCCAGACGTTTGTGAGGGTGATCTGAAGTCTACCTGCTGCCAAGCAAAAGGACTTTCCATAAGCAAAAGAAAGAGACCTGAAGATTCAGATACTCGGACAACAAGCACGTTTCAGTGTTGGCTATCTCTTAGGAGTAGCTTCTCCAACGGAACGTACCTCTCTGAAAAGAGTGGGAACTTCGGTGAAAAATCTCTTGTCTCTCTGTGTGTTTACATTCTACACTTACTTGCTTATGTCCTTGCATGCTTGTGTAATTCTCCGATATATATAATCTAGCTGTGATCTTTACTCTATATCTGTGGTAGCTATCTATGTCACAGTCTTTTTACACATGCCTGTTTATCTTAAATAGTCCACCTGTGTAGATCACCTGTATGACAGCTGCGTTATATTATCTATGTATCTTCTTACCTATGTAGTATACCTGTCATACAGCTGCTAGTTCCTCTTATCTGTTTGAGAACATTTACATCTAAAGTGAAGAAGTTTTTAATCTTCTAGCTAGCCTCCTATTCACCCCCCTCTAGTCGAAAAGTTTAACATGTTTTTAGTTAGGGTTATAATTAATATAAATGCAGAACTGACATGACAAAAAGTAAACTTTGTCGATGATGACCTTCAAATACTTATTACATCAAGATGTACAAAGCTGGGTCATCACATAACTAATGTTCAGATTGCTAGCCGAGTGATCGTTCATACCTGATATTATAAGGATCCATTGTATCAATGACCCTTTGTGATTGTTTAAGGTGCAATTATGAAATCTATCAGTTGTAATCTATTTACGTATAGTTATGAAGATCTATCGGTTGTGATCTGTTTAGGTACGGTTATGAAGATCTATCGGTTGTGATCTGTTTAGGTATGGTTATAAAGATCTATCGATTGTGGTATCTTAATTATAGAAGATCCACCAGATTAATGGTAAGATATTTTGTCTTTTTGATCTTGTCTATCTCTACTTTTTCTGGTTGACCGTTATGTGTTTTTAATATATAATAGATAGATGCCTACACCTTGATATCATCTGAGAAAAAAGTTGATTTATGCGGGAGTTACATCATCTCTCCGGATGCTTGGGAAAACAAGCCGATTGGTCCTGCTAGGGTCATTTTTCTTTCCACTGTCTTTCGTTCGATAAAGATCCAGCAGACTGATGACCACTTTAAGGGCCCCTATGTGATGCTGATGTTTTAGATGTTATAAGATCTACTTGTATTTGTAGGCACTTAACCTTTATAGTGTTCTGTAGGGCCTGATGTTGTTTTTGTTTCTCAATATTGCAGTTGTGAGAATGATGTTTGTGTCTTTCAGCTCAGTTTTCTTTCCTTTTGGCCATTGTAATGCTCGATGGTTTCATTAATAGAATCGCGAATTAGCTTCCTTAGTCAATCAGTTCAGTCCAACTAGTTGGAGTCCAAGCGCAAATTCCTGACCAACAAGTCACTGTGACCTATCGCGTGCATTCCCATGGTATCCGGGGTTTTGAAAATGGCGTTCCCATGTTACCAGTTGACCCAGATTATTAGATATCACAACTCATCCGTTATGTGAAGAATGTAACGTTGATGATGCGTTGCCTCTCTATGGTTCACTGATAAAATGCTACGCTGTGCTCCAATCATGCGACGGGGATGGGTTGACTGGATTATATTAGGTGTCTCAGATGGTCTACCATTATTAGTGCTTGCGAGTGTTTTACATGCTCTTTATACAAACCAAAAACTGCGAGACCTGGTTTGAATAATTAACATACTCTAGGTTAATTTTGCATATTTTCTCTTTTATGTTGGGGAAGTGTTGTTTGGATCACGAAACACAAGCTCCTTTTGACCAATTCGCAGAAAGCTCATATCCAGTGCATGTACCATTCCCTATTAGTAACTCACGAAGGAAACATGTTTAGTTTTCTTGTTCCATTCATGTGGTCTAATTCGCAGCGTGCTGGTTGCATACTCAGTTGAGAAAAACGAAGAGATTATCGTCCTAACCAATTGGCATCTCGTTGCCAGCTTAAATACCCAACACCCAGCTGCTAGCCTCAATTTCTCATTGCTTCCCATTCTTAAACCCCGCGCGCATCACGTCCTTCGACCACACTCCCCTCCCATTTCCTCTCCACGATTAAGCCGACAGCACGAGGGAACCCAAACCAACCAAGTCACACTAGACAAGACAACCATGGTGGTGGGCGGCGAGGAGGCCGACGTCGGCGGCGGCGTGCGGCGGCGCGGGTGCACGTGCACGAAGGCGGACTTCTTCCCGGAGGAGTCGTTCTCGAGCTGGGAGGCGTACGGGCGTGTAGCGACCCTGCACACCACTGCACGGTGTAGTGTGCCAGTCTTTGATATAATATAACAAAATCCCATCTTATTATATTACATCGATCAGAGTGTTCAACAGAAGCATTGATGGTCCAACAACTATATATATTACAGACTCCAAAATATACATAAGTTATTACAGAAATACAGCAAGTTAAGTTCAACTGGAAACAGCAACAGAAATATAGAACTGAAGATTAAAGTGCAGGAAAGTAAAACTGATATTTTATTCTTATACTAAACTAAACTACTCTTGTTCTGGCTCTGCTCTGTCTTGCTCTCCATAGTCGATATAGTAATCGACTCCTTCGATCCCTTCGGTCAGGTCCGGCTCCTCCTTCCCCTCTTGGACTTCAACTTCCTCGTACTCAACCTCTAACGACTCAGAGTCTAACAAAGGAAAGATTTACATAGGGGATGAGTACAGAAGGTACTCAACAAGTTCATAATAACAACAGGTGTTTGAATGACTAATTCTACTAGGACAAAGTCCTCAAAGGATATGCATGAATCCAATATCGTTCCTGGAGAATCAATTTTTAGTTTAGCTATGTTCAGAAGGCTTCACGGGTCGTTAGAACCTCCGATGGTTCCTTTCCCGCCACGATCGCAGTTCATACCCAGAACAGGGAGTGACAATGCCACACTTCAATACACTCTGCAGAGGTGCGCTACTTTACCCACAAGTGGTACTTAGCCTTTAGCCGGGTACGAGACCCATCACACTCCCATCGGTGCGTGGCCAGGTCTAAGGTTCCGAGTCATTTTCACCCTTCCCTTTGGCAATATCTCCCCTTATGTAGTCGATCCAGCATCGACTACCCACCTCGTCATTATAGCGTACTTTTCTGTGTATTACAGGGACATAACACCTCCCAAAGCGGAAATTCAGGGTTTATCGCTCCCCTGGGCGAGGGACATAACGCTTCCCCAGGCGTTACTTTACATACGTTCCTGGGAGATATGCACTGAGAAGGTATTACTTGACTCGCCTGTCCCATAACAGGTCTTGCGGTTAACGCTATCTTTACGGCGTAAGAATGCCAACTGACATTTGTTATTAACCTTATGATGATACCATATGCAATGGAACCCTGACCACCCCACAAGTTCCAAACCGGGGTTCCACTGCCCACCAATATATGATTCAGCGAATCATAATGCAATTCATTTATTAATTATCACAGGTGATAAGAAGAAGAATTGCATATATGTGGTAGAATAATCTTCAACATGAACAAGAAATGAACTTGCCTTGAGATGGATAAGAGATGAAGTGAGATGTCCCTTCGGACGAAATCGGCAGAACCTCGGGATCTGAAGTGGAATAATCGCCCGATAAGGACTATTTCCGAAGATAGCAATTTATGGATGTATGCATGCTTATGATGATGAGGTTGATTTACGAAAATTGTATTGATGTGGACTACCTTATCGAAGACAATGCAATAGATGATATTAATTTTTGATGTGGACTACCTTGTCGAAGACAATGCAATAGATGATATTTTTATTAATTTTCTTGATTTTTTTATCTGCTCTATCTTTTGAACTTATAAAATTTACTATCAAAAATTTCATGGTGTGGTGAAGTTATTAAATAATTGGAATTTATGAATTTCAAAGTGTTTGTTTAAATTTTTGAATTTGTGGCAATAATAGTAAGAAATGTTTTAGGTTTTCTTTAAAGAATAGGTGTATATATATATATACTCATTATTTAGATAACAATTCCTTATGATTTATTGGAGTAGAATTTTAGTTGGAGTTGGAGTATACATATATATGTTGTAAAGAAAATTTAAGTCATGGAAGACTTTTAATTAATAAAGAGAAAAAAACTTAGTTTATCAGGGTATTGGGCTGAACTCCAATTCAGGCCTGAGGCCCCTTCCTCGGCCCTAACCCGGCCCGCTGGCCCGCTTATCACCCGGTTAGGAAAACCCTAACCGGGCCCCCCGGCTGCCTCCCCTTTACCCGATCACTCACACGCCGCCGCCCCCTCACTTCCTCTTCCCTCTCTCTCCTGGAGACTCCAAAATCCCCAAATCCCCACACCTAAATCCCTTCCTCTCTCTCACACACACCCGTGCGCCGCCGCCCTTTGCTCCTTCTCGGTCGCCGCCGCCCTCCAGCCTCACCCCTCTCTCACCGGCCGCCGCCCGTTTCCTCACGGCCTCGCCGCCGGTCTCTCACCCGGCCGCTTCACTCGGCCCCGCCGCCACGAGCCTAGGGCTCGACCTTGCTCCGATTTGGCGCCGCCGGCCTCCCCCTGCTCCGCCGCCGGCCTCTCGGTTCCCCATCGCCGCGCCTTCGTCTTGCCCCGGTCGCCTCCGCCTCGGCCTCCATCACCGGCCGCCACCGCTGGACGGCGGTGAGTTGGCCGCACCGCAACCGCGGTGGCGCGCCATCCTCAGGTATGTGGTTCCTCTCCACTTCTTCCCTCTCTTCTAATTTCCTTCCCCAAATTTCTTTTGTTCTAGAGTTCTTCACTACAGTTCAAGTTAAAGAACAGATACTTGCTTGAACAACCTAATTAGAATTGGGACATTAATGCAATGATTTCTCTAGCAGGCAAGGGATTGTGTTGATCCGATTATTCAGCCTTAGTTGAACTTATATTGGTGTACAGATGACCCATTAGTTGAGTGCTTAAAATGATTTAATTTAAGACATGTTGATGTCTATACTTGGTTGATTTTCAGGCATTGTTTTACTGAACTCTTTGTAGTTATATTCTCTTATGGTCATATTGAGAGAAAACAGATCACTATCTTGAGCCCAGCTCATGCTTTCGATTGGTTCCAGTGATCGTAGGCTTGCTGTTATAAATTGATTAAGCTATGGATGCTATACTTGCCTCTAAGAGATTAGTACTAATATTTGCTACAAGCTACAGAACACATATATATTATGACATATGCGCTTTACACACTGGAAGGACAACCCTACTGCACTAGATTTATACCTGACCTGATTTACTGGTCACAAGGTTCTATTTGAGAAAGACTAAGGATGGTATACCAAAAATTGATAAGATCAGAATTTAAACTTGGTTTTAATTGTCTCTCTGCATTCCTTTTATATGCGTAGGTGCATGTATTATTTCAGTTTCTAATAAGAACAGATGCTGCACTTTCTTTGGGTTGAATTATTCCTTTTCTCTGATCCTTATTCTCCCCTCCTTTCTTTACTTAAAGAACAGACACTACTCTTGACTTATTCTTTTCTCTAAACTGATAAGAACAGATGATTATATTCCTTCTCTCATTTCATTCTAACTGATAAGAACAGATGCGATCCCCTTTCTTTTCTTCCCATTCCAGTTTCTTTTACTTGATTTAAGAAGTTGGTTCATTTAACCTAACGCAGAATATCTCCTGCAGAAGCTTGTTACTCCTTTTTCTTTTTCTAAAAGCTTCTATCTCCTCTATATACCTTAAGCACTGAAGCTTGCTCTTGTGGTATTCTGAACCCTTCTTCTTCAGGCTACGCCTCCTCCTCCTCGCTACCTTGCTTGCTTCTCAGCTCTCTAACTCTTGCCCTTTTGATTTGGTGCTGTTTTGGGTTGGTGTTGAGATGAAAATGAAGCACATATGGCCCTATTTATAGGTGTTTGGGGGCTGGTGTGCTGGAATTTCGAAAATGGCTGGTCTTGACACCTAATAGGTGACTCCTCTCTTCACTTGGTGAGTAAGCTGCTTGCTTGGCAGCCTCTAGCTGATCCTCATCTCTTTCTCAAGCTTGAGGTGGCAATGCAATGCCACCAGCTGCTTGTTGCTGGTTCCATCCCTTTGGACAGGTTATGGGCAAGATAATTGAGCTTTTGTCCATTGTTGCTGCACGTTGGCTGTTGCTATGCTTAGCATATTGGAAAACCTAAGTCTTGCTGGATTTAAAACATGAAAGCAGACCTTTAATCCATGTTTAACATAAATTGGTTGCCTGATGCTAATGGAGGTTAGTTTAAATTTAAATTGACTTAAGAAATCAGTTGTTGCCTTGCTGCCTATTCGAATTCAGTTGCCTATTTAAACTCATATGTCCATTGGATACCTTTAAGAATTGTTGCCTCAGGATTACCACTTGTTGCCTTCAAGACTTGTTGCCTGTTGCCTAATCAAATCTCTAAGTCAATTTAAACTCTTTTGAGTTCAGAACTAGTTCTCTGAATTCTCAAAACTGACCTCCTAAACAAATGCATTTCCATTTTGGAAATGCAACATTTTAATCCTTAATCAACTCTCTTTTGTAGTGTTTTGTTCTTGTTCTATGTGCAGGTTAAAGAATACTTGGAGAAGAGAAGAGTTGAAACTGAGGAATTGAAGAAGCAGGCAACGGATAGATTTCTATTATAAATTCTTGTAATGTTTGTAATAGACATGGCTTGTAATATTTAAAACTTTTGTATATAAACTTTTTGGATATTTGTAATGTATATATATATGTATGCTTTGTTGAATTGATCTGAGATGCTCATATGTATTGTGGAGATTGCATTACCTTTTTAAATATACATATATACATATCTATGTAAATTGTTTATTCAAGAAATTTTTTTAAATTTTCCTCAAATTTGATATGCATGAATGGCATGTATGAATGAAATCATCAAATTCTAACACTTAGATTGTTAGAAAATACGGGTTCTCACATCCTCTCCCCCTTAAAAACAATTTCGACCACGAAATTCTAGCTTCCATACCTGAAAAGGTAGGGGTAGTCTCTACGAAGATCTTCCTCTTTCTCCCACGTTGCTTCTCTTGCCGGATGATTCTTCCACTGTACCTTGCAGTATTTGATAGCTCTATTTCTGAGTTGTTTCCAGTCTTCCTCCAGTATCTTGGTTGGTCTCTCAATATATGACAAATCTGGTTGTAACTCAATCTCCGATAACTTGACTGATTCAGCTGGCGGTTTGAGACATCTTCGGAGTTGAGAAACGTGAAAAACATTATGGACCTTGGACAGACTTGCTGGTAATTCCAATTCATATGCAACTTCTCCTTTTCTACTTATTATCCGGAATGGTCCTATATATCTCGGACTTAACTTTCCTTTTATTCCAAATCTCCGAGTTCCTTTTGTTGGACTAACTCTCAGATATGCCAACTCTCCAGGTTCCAACTCGAATTTCCGTCTCTTCTTATCAGCATAACTTTTCTGTCTACTTTGTGCTATCTTGAGTCTATCCCGAATAATATCAATAATATTCTGTTTCTCATTGATGAAATCTGGCCTAAAAGATTTTTGCTCTCCCGTCTCATACCAACATACTGGGGATCTACACTTCCTTCCATATAAGGCTTCAAACGGTGCCATCTGGATACTACTCTGGTAGCTATTGTTATATGCAAACTCTGCTAGTGGTAAATGTTCATCCCATGATCCTCCAAAATCAAGTACACATGCCCTCAGCATGTCTTCTAAGATCTGATTAGTTCTTTCTGTTTGACCACCAGTCTGAGGATGATAAGCTGTACTGAAATCCAATTGTGATCCTAATGCTGACTGTAACTGTTGCCAGAATGTTGAGGTAAAAACGGAACCTCGATCTGATACAATTCTTTTTGGTACTCCATGTTTACTGACAATTTCATTGACATAACTTCTTGCAAGTTTCTCACAAGAATCAGTCTGTTTGATGGCAAGAAAATGAGCGGTCTTGGTTAATCTGTCAACTATTACCCAAATAGTGTCCTTTTTCTTCTGAGTGTTTGGTAATCCGGTTATGAAATCCATTCCGATTTCCTCCCATTTCCATTCTGGAATTGGTAAGGGTTGTAATTGTCCTGCTGGGTTCTGATGCTCTGCCTTTACCCTCTGGCATGTGTGACATTCGGATATGAACTTGGCAATTTCTCTCTTCATATTATTCCACCAAAATGTGCCTTTTAAATCCATATACATTTTTGTACTTCCTGGGTGGATGGTATATGGTGTTTGATGAGCTTCTTGCAATATTAACTCTTTGATTTCAGCAATATTTGGAACACAAATTCTTCCTCTATACCATAGAGATCCATCTTTTTCTAGATTAAATTCTGATGATTTTCCTTCAGAAATTTCCTTAATCTTTTCTGAAATAAATTCATCCTCTTTTTGTCGGTTCTTGATATTCTCTTGCAACCCTGATTGCACTGACATAGCTGCTAGATATCCTTCTTTCTTGCCTATTACTAACTCAATACCTGATCTACCTAAATCTTGTAGGATTCTTTCCGGAACTTCTTCCATTCCCATCTGATGACAAACTGCTTTTCTGCTCAATGCGTCTGCTACTACATTAGCCTTGCCAGGCGTATAATTGATAGTCAGATCATAATCTTTGATTAGCTCCAACCATCTCCTTTGCCTCATATTTAACTCTTTTTGAGTGAAGAAATACTTTAGACTCTTGTGGTCCGTATATAACTCACACTTGACTCCATATAAATAATGCCTCCAAAGTTTCAAGGCAAAGACTACTGCTGCTAACTCCAAATCATGAGTTGGGTAATTTACTTCATGAGGTCTTAATTGCCGTGAAGCATAGGCAATTACCTTCCGGTCTTGCATTAAGACACATCCAAGTCCTGATTTTGAGGCATCACAATATACCACAAAATCCTTCCCACTTTCAGGTAGTGCTAAAACTGGTGCTGTGGTAAGTCTTTGTTTCAGTTCCTGAAAACTTTTCTCACAAGATTCTGTCCATTCAAATTTAACATCTTTCCTCAATAACTTGGTCATTGGTCCCGCAATTTTTGAGAATCCCTCAATAAATCTCCGATAATATCCTGCCATTCCAAGAAAACTTCTGACTTCTGTAACTGTGGTAGGAGGTTTCCACTCCAATACAGACTCTACTTTCTTGGGGTCCACAGCTACTCCATCCTTGGTAATGACATGGCCCAAAAATGAGACTCGGTCAAGCCAAAACTCACATTTACTAAACTTGGCGTACAATTGGTGTTCCCTCAATGTTTGCAAAACTGTATACAGATGTTGCGCATGTTCTTCATTGCTTCGGGAATATATCAGAATGTCATCAATGAACACTATCACAAATTTATCCAAGTACTTCATGAACACTTTGTTCATCAGATTCATAAATACTGCCGGTGCATTTGTTAACCCGAAAGGTACCACAAGATACTCGTGATGACCATAACGAGAAACGAATCCTGTTTTTGGTATATCTTCAGCTTTGATCTTAATCTGATGATATCCGGATCTCAAGTCAATCTTGGAGAAAACTCCTGCCCCTCTTACTTGATCAAAAAGATCATCAATCCGTGGTAATGGATACTTGTTCTTAATAGTGACATTATTAAGATTCCGATAATCCACACACATACGGATTCCTCCATCTTTCTTGTCCACAAAAAGTACCGGTGCTCCCCATGGTGATACACTTTCCCTAATAAAACCTTTTGCTGCTAACTCATCCAACTGAGATTTTAATTCCACTAACTCTTCTGGTCCCATCCGATAGGGTCTCTGTGCAATTGGAGCAGTGCCGGGTGCCAAGTCAATGGTGAATTCTACTTCTCTATCTGGTGGCATACCTGGTAGTTCTTCTGGAAATACATCTGCAAATTCTTGGACCACTGGAATTTGCTTCAGATTCTGCCCTTCTAAAGAATTCAACTCAAATCCCAAACTAACTTTGGGACATCTGTTTCCTTGAAACACTTCATATCTGCCTTTCCAGGCCTCTAGGGTTATGGTCTTTTTGGCACAATCAATCTTGGCCTTATAGCGGGTTAACCAATCCATACCCAAAATAACATCTAACCCCCTCAATGGAATAACCATTCCATCGGCAAAGAATTCCAACTTATTGATGGATATGACTAGGCCTATGAAAACTTGGCTTACTTCAATTATACCCCCCGGAGACTGAATGCATACTGGTTTTGTAAGATGTTGAGAAGGTAAGCGTACTTTACTCATGAGTTCTTCAGATATGAATGAATGCGTTGCTCCAGAATCAAATAACACAATACCAGTGCAGTTTGAGACAGGTAGCGTACCGATGATGACATCATTGTTTGTCCCTGCTTGTTCTGCATTGACGTAGTTAAGCCGGCCGTACGGCTTTCCACGTCCCTTTCCTTGTTGATTTCCAGCTCTCTGATTGAAATTCTTTTGCTGTGGTGCAGGATTTGGTGCAGCTGGTCGTTGATTTCCCTGCTGTGGCGGTCTTGGATTGGGACATTGAGTTTTTATGTGTCCAGGTTGCCCACATCCAAAACAAACAATCCTTGGCCTCCTACAATCTTTTGTGGGATGATTATACCCACAATTTGCGCACTTGATGGAATTGTTTGCTGGTGCAGCTGGTCTAGCAGATGCTGGTGCTCTGAAAGGTACTTGTGTTCTGAAGGGTACTGGTGATGCTGGCCTAAACTTGGACTGAAATGACCCAGCTGGTCGGGATCGGATCATCTGAAATTGCCTGGTTCAGTCCTAGCTTTCTTCCTCCTATCTTCCTGCACTTCCTGATAATCATTTTCCAATGTAATTGCTCGATCCACTAAATCTTGGAATTCCTCTGTACGGACAAGTCTGAGTTGCATTCTCAGAAATGACTCCAGTCCATTCATGAATCTCTTCTGCCTTTTGGTCTCGGTATCCACCTCATCTTTTGCATAACGAGAAAGGCGATTAAATTCATGCACATACTTGACCACAGACATGTTTCCTGTGTTAAATTCTGAAATTCCCTCCTCTTGAGTTCTACTATGCTAGTTGGAACATGTGCCTCCCTGAACTTTTGCTTGAACAAATTCCAAGTGATTGCACGGCCTGTAGGTTGCACTCCCTTAAGGTTTTCCCACCAAGCGGCTGCAAGTCCTGTCAACTGATGGGTGGCATAACGGACTTTTTCTTCATCATTACAGCCCACTGTCTCTAGCTTCCTTTCTGTGTCCAATAGCCAATCCTCTGCTTCCATTGGTTCCACTGCGGTGGAGAAGGTCAAAGGTTTTGTTTGCTAAAAATCCCCAAGGCTGACTCCTGTCACTCCGGATGCTTCTCCAGCCCTTCTACTCATTTTATCTAAAAGCTCACTGAAGAACTTATTCTGGCTTGCTTGTGCCTCCCTTCTCCCTTCCTCCATCATTCGCATAAACTGAAACATGGCCTCTTCCGTTGTAGGTTTTGGTGGTGGTGGAGGTGGTGTTCCATGAGCTGCTTCTTCTTTTGACTTTGCCTCAGCTTCCCTTCTAGCCTGTTCTTCTGCCTCCCTCCTGGAGTTTTCATCATGAGCTCCCTCCATTTCCTAAGCTGTGACATGAAGAGCAACTCAATAATACATCCTCCATATTGTATATTAAGTTTAACACTTCATGTACACATCTAAGCATTCAGAAATTTCAAACAAAATTTAGCATAAAATATACCTTGTATTATACAAGCTTATAATTGTACATGGGTATGTGTACAAGGTTAAACACACCTTTTATTCGTACACATTAATACATAACCTCAGTAGGTCCATATCTATTTATTACAAGAGTACAACCCTTTATTTATAACCTATGTACTCTTACAGCTAGACCCTGCTGTAGTCTCAAAACTTCCAAGGAGTCCACTTGTTTGATCTTGCGCTGCGGCGAAGTGACTCAGGCTCTGTACTTGACCAACCTGTGGGTGGATAATAGTCACTATCCGAGGTGGATGATATGTTAGCTTTTTCAAAAGAAATCTCCCAAGGGTTGTCACTACAGCTGCCATAGGATCCCTCAAAAGTATCTGAACTAACAGGAATAGGATTGGTACTCCCACCATAGATGTAAGGCTCATAAGGCTCTATAGAGTACTCAGAAGGTTCCTCCTCGGCACTAAGAGTTACAGGGTTCATAGGTCCACCATAACGGAAATCTTCAGGTAAACCTATAGGGGTCATGAAAGGTTTTTCTTCCGTCTGTCGGAAGAAAGCTGGAGTGGATGGTGGCACTAAGGAATCTACATGGGTCACTAAGTTCTTCCTTTCAAGGTACAATTCATGCACCTTCTCAGGGTCACAACTCCTGGCTAAATGCACATTAAGCTCTCCCTCTAATGACCTTATAGTTCCTAGAAGAGCATTTGTGACCTCTACACTCTTCTTGATAAATTTCGAAGTTCCTGTTCTACTTCTTCCAAGAGAAGCTAAGTAACCGGCTTCTACTTCATCAGATTCTGCATCAAAAGGTATGGCCATATAGGCAGTCCCTTGCAGATCTGCAGCTCTTGCCTCCCTGATGGCCACTGTGGCATTCAACAAGGCCATCTGTACCGCCACCTGTGCAGTTCGCCCTTCTGCATAGTATGTCAACTGCTCCACCATGGTTCTACTGGGTATCTCTACTTCGACCCTGTATTTGGCTAGCAAAGGTCCATCATAATAACTGGTTATAATTATTCTGGGTCTTCCTTTGACCTGCAGAATAATCAAGAGGTCAAGCAGGTTGTCCAGCCAAGCTCCAGGAAATTCTGTCAAATTTGCCGCCCTGGTACGACTGGTACGAGGTAAAGTGTATTCCTCCATTCCTAGTTGAGAGAAGAATTAATTTGTCAGTATCATCAAGTAATTTCACTGAAAACAAAATACTGACTAAATATTAGAAATTCCTATTATATAAGCATGACAAAATATTCTCAATTGAATATTTATCATTTCCAAGAATCCCAACTTTAGATAAGATTATCCTAATCTAGACTCACAGGTCTCCTATTTAGGTTTTTACTCCTAAAATTGGAACATTTGCTCTGATACCACCTGTAGCGACCCTGCACACCACTGCACGGTGTAGTGTGCCAGTCTTTGATATAATATAACAAAATCCCATCTTATTATATTACATCGATCAGAGTGTTCAACAGAAGCATTGATGGTCCAACAACTATATATATTACAGACTCCAAAATATACATAAGTTATTACAGAAATACAGCAAGTTAAGTTCAACTGGAAACAGCAACAGAAATATAGAACTGAAGATTAAAGTGCAGGAAAGTAAAACTGATATTTTATTCTTATACTAAACTAAACTACTCTTGTTCTGGCTCTGCTCTGTCTTGCTCTCCATAGTCGATATAGTAATCGACTCCTTCGATCCCTTCGGTCAGGTCCGGCTCCTCCTTCCCCTCTTGGACTTCAACTTCCTCGTACTCAACCTCTAACGACTCAGAGTCTAACAAAGGAAAGATTTACGTAGGGGATGAGTACAGAAGGTACTCAACAAGTTCATAATAACAACAGGTGTTTGAATGACTAATTCTACTAGGACAAAGTCCTCAAAGGATATGCATGAATCCAATATCGTTCCTGGAGAATCAATTTTTAGTTTAGCTATGTTCAGAAGGCTTCACGGGTCGTTAGAACCTCCGATGGTTCCTTTCCCGCCACGATCGCAGTTCATACCCAGAACAGGGAGTGACAATGCCACACTTCAATACACTCTGCAGAGGTGCGCTACTTTACCCACAAGTGGTACTTAGCCTTTAGCCGGGTACGAGACCCATCACACTCCCATCGGTGCGTGGCCAGGTCTAAGGTTCCGAGTCATTTTCACCCTTCCCTTTGGCAATATCTCCCCTTATGTAGTCGATCCAGCATCGACTACCCACCTCGTCATTATAGCGTACTTTTCTGTGTATTACAGGGACATAACACCTCCCAAAGCGGAAATTCAGGGTTTATCGCTCCCCTGGGCGAGGGACATAACGCTTCCCCAGGCGTTACTTTACATACGTTCCTGGGAGATATGCACTGAGAAGGTATTACTTGACTCGCCTGTCCCATAACAGGTCTTGCGGTTAACGCTATCTTTACGGCGTAAGAATGCCAACTGACATTTGTTATTAACCTTATGATGATACCATATGCAATGGAACCCTGACCACCCCACAAGTTCCAAACCGGGGTTCCACTGCCCACCAATATATGATTCAGCGAATCATAATGCAATTCATTTATTAATTATCACAGGTGATAAGAAGAAGAATTGCATATATGTGGTAGAATAATCTTCAACATGAACAAGAAATGAACTTGCCTTGAGATGGATAAGAGATGAAGTGAGATGTCCCTTCGGACGAAATCGGCAGAACCTCGGGATCTGAAGTGGAATAATCGCCCGATAAGGACTATTTCCGAAGATAGCAATTTATGGATGTATGCATGCTTATGATGATGAGGTTGATTTACGAAAATTGTATTGATGTGGACTACCTTATCGAAGACAATGCAATAGATGATATTAATTTTGATGTGGACTACCTTGTCGAAGACAATGCAATAGATGATATTTTTATTAATTTTCTTGATTTTTTTATCTGCTCTATCTTTTGAACTTATAAAATTTACTATCAAAAATTTCATGGTGTGGTGAAGTTATTAAATAATTGGAATTTATGAATTTCAAAGTGTTTGTTTAAATTTTTGAATTTGTGGCAATAATAGTAAGAAATGTTTTAGGTTTTCTTTAAAGAATAGGTGTATATATATATATACTCATTATTTAGATAACAATTCCTTATGATTTATTGGAGTAGAATTTTAGTTGGAGTTGGAGTATACATATATATGTTGTAAAGAAAATTTAAGTCATGGAAGACTTTTAATTAATAAAGAGAAAAAAACTTAGTTTATCAGGGTATTGGGCTGAACTCCAATTCAGGCCTGAGGCCCCTTCCTCGGCCCTAACCCGGCCCGCTGGCCCGCTTATCACCCGGTTAGGAAAACCCTAACCGGGCCCCCCGGCTGCCTCCCCTTTACCCGATCACTCACACGCCGCCGCCCCCTCACTTCCTCTTCCCTCTCTCTCCTGGAGACTCCAAAATCCCCAAATCCCCACACCTAAATCCCTTCCTCTCTCTCACACACACCCGTGCGCCGCCGCCCTTTGCTCCTTCTCGGTCGCCGCCGCCCTCCAGCCTCACCCCTCTCTCACCGGCCGCCGCCCGTTTCCTCACGGCCTCGCCGCCGGTCTCTCACCCGGCCGCTTCACTCGGCCCCGCCGCCACGAGCCTAGGGCTCGACCTTGCTCCGATTTGGCGCCGCCGGCCTCCCCCTGCTCCGCCGCCGGCCTCTCGGTTCCCCATCGCCGCGCCTTCGTCTTGCCCCGGTCGCCTCCGCCTCGGCCTCCATCACCGGCCGCCACCGCTGGACGGCGGTGAGTTGGCCGCACCGCAACCGCGGTGGCGCGCCATCCTCAGGTATGTGGTTCCTCTCCACTTCTTCCCTCTCTTCTAATTTCCTTCCCCAAATTTCTTTTGTTCTAGAGTTCTTCACTACAGTTCAAGTTAAAGAACAGATACTTGCTTGAACAACCTAATTAGAATTGGGACATTAATGCAATGATTTCTCTAGCAGGCAAGGGATTGTGTTGATCCGATTATTCAGCCTTAGTTGAACTTATATTGGTGTACAGATGACCCATTAGTTGAGTGCTTAAAATGATTTAATTTAAGACATGTTGATGTCTATACTTGGTTGATTTTCAGGCATTGTTTTACTGAACTCTTTGTAGTTATATTCTCTTATGGTCATATTGAGAGAAAACAGATCACTATCTTGAGCCCAGCTCATGCTTTCGATTGGTTCCAGTGATCGTAGGCTTGCTGTTATAAATTGATTAAGCTATGGATGCTATACTTGCCTCTAAGAGATTAGTACTAATATTTGCTACAAGCTACAGAACACATATATATTATGACATATGCGCTTTACACACTGGAAGGACAACCCTACTGCACTAGATTTATACCTGACCTGATTTACTGGTCACAAGGTTCTATTTGAGAAAGACTAAGGATGGTATACCAAAAATTGATAAGATCAGAATTTAAACTTGGTTTTAATTGTCTCTCTGCATTCCTTTTATATGCGTAGGTGCATGTATTATTTCAGTTTCTAATAAGAACAGATGCTGCACTTTCTTTGGGTTGAATTATTCCTTTTCTCTGATCCTTATTCTCCCCTCCTTTCTTTACTTAAAGAACAGACACTACTCTTGACTTATTCTTTTCTCTAAACTGATAAGAACAGATGATTATATTCCTTCTCTCATTTCATTCTAACTGATAAGAACAGATGCGATCCCCTTTCTTTTCTTCCCATTCCAGTTTCTTTTACTTGATTTAAGAAGTTGGTTCATTTAACCTAACGCAGAATATCTCCTGCAGAAGCTTGTTACTCCTTTTTCTTTTTCTAAAAGCTTCTATCTCCTCTATATACCTTAAGCACTGAAGCTTGCTCTTGTGGTATTCTGAACCCTTCTTCTTCAGGCTACGCCTCCTCCTCCTCGCTACCTTGCTTGCTTCTCAGCTCTCTAACTCTTGCCCTTTTGATTTGGTGCTGTTTTGGGTTGGTGTTGAGATGAAAATGAAGCACATATGGCCCTATTTATAGGTGTTTGGGGGCTGGTGTGCTGGAATTTCGAAAATGGCTGGTCTTGACACCTAATAGGTGACTCCTCTCTTCACTTGGTGAGTAAGCTGCTTGCTTGGCAGCCTCTAGCTGATCCTCATCTCTTTCTCAAGCTTGAGGTGGCAATGCAATGCCACCAGCTGCTTGTTGCTGGTTCCATCCCTTTGGACAGGTTATGGGCAAGATAATTGAGCTTTTGTCCATTGTTGCTGCACGTTGGCTGTTGCTATGCTTAGCATATTGGAAAACCTAAGTCTTGCTGGATTTAAAACATGAAAGCAGACCTTTAATCCATGTTTAACATAAATTGGTTGCCTGATGCTAATGGAGGTTAGTTTAAATTTAAATTGACTTAAGAAATCAGTTGTTGCCTTGCTGCCTATTCGAATTCAGTTGCCTATTTAAACTCATATGTCCATTGGATACCTTTAAGAATTGTTGCCTCAGGATTACCACTTGTTGCCTTCAAGACTTGTTGCCTGTTGCCTAATCAAATCTCTAAGTCAATTTAAACTCTTTTGAGTTCAGAACTAGTTCTCTGAATTCTCAAAACTGACCTCCTAAACAAATGCATTTCCATTTTGGAAATGCAACATTTTAATCCTTAATCAACTCTCTTTTGTAGTGTTTTGTTCTTGTTCTATGTGCAGGTTAAAGAATACTTGGAGAAGAGAAGAGTTGAAACTGAGGAATTGAAGAAGCAGGCAACGGATAGATTTCTATTATAAATTCTTGTAATGTTTGTAATAGACATGGCTTGTAATATTTAAAACTTTTGTATATAAACTTTTTGGATATTTGTAATGTATATATATATGTATGCTTTGTTGAATTGATCTGAGATGCTCATATGTATTGTGGAGATTGCATTACCTTTTTAAATATACATATATACATATCTATGTAAATTGTTTATTCAAGAAATTTTTTTAAATTTTCCTCAAATTTGATATGCATGAATGGCATGTATGAATGAAATCATCAAATTCTAACACTTAGATTGTTAGAAAATACGGGTTCTCACAGGGCGCGCGCTGCGGGGCACGGGGCACCGGCTGACGTCGCGGTCGCTGGAGGCAACGGAGCTGCACGAGGTGCGCGCCCGGAGCGGCGCCGACATGAAGCGGGACCTCACGTGGTGGGACCTCGCCTGGTTCGGCGTCGGCGCCGTCATCGGCGCCGGCATCTTCGTGCTCACCGGCCAGGAGGCCAGGGACGCCGTCGGCCCCGCCGTCGTCATCTCCTACGTCGTTTCCGGATTCTCCGCCATGCTCTCCGTCTTCTGCTACACCGAGTTCGCCGTCGAGATACCCGTAGCAGTTAATATGCACTAGCTATGACACACTGACGCATACACAAGATCAGTTCAAGCGTATGCTACTGCTAGCTTGCACGACATGATCCAGTTCAAATTCGAAAAAAAAATAGAAGGCATGATCCAGTTCGATATTTCTCTCTCATCGTCAAGACTAAACTGCGGAAAAGAATATGATCATAATATTCACTACGAAATTGATTGATGAAAAATGTTTGTCTTGTATGGAATTAACTTAGATTGATGGATCGATAAACACATATATACTGAGAAATTGGAAAGATTCTTCGATGTCTTAATAAATAAAGAAATTATTCCTTTTTAACTGATAGATGGGTGGGTCACTTCTAAAGAAGTCCAAACAGGGAGCAGGTAAATTAGAAAGATTCTAGTAACATCAGTCAGTTACATAGAAGAATACGTAAGTGTATATATATGGTTGGCATACGTATGTGTACATGAGTGGCCAAATATTATTATTTTGTTGCTCAAAAAAATTATTATTTTGTGAGTAATTGTCATATTAATCAACAGAGGATAAGTACTATTTGACGATCTAATCTGCAATTCTGCATATATCGATGTGTTTATACTCTCTCGATCGATCTGTCACTCACTTGAATCTATGCAACACGTCACTACCAGTGCAATGTGGCAGGGTTTATACTAGTCCCCACATTACAGCTACTTTTTGTTTTTCTAATGGATCAGTCAAAGGCTAGAGCAAATGTGTGGGATGTTATCCAGTTGATCTGTCATCTGACTTCGAGACTCGCTCACATGGATTCTTGAATCTTGCACACCTAATAAGTATTTCTTATTTCATTTTTCTCGTTTGAAAATTAATGGTGTTATTAAAAAAAGAATATGTGTGGCTCTGGTATTATATTGGACTATTCGTCAATTTTCCTTGAACTTTGAAGGCTAGTTCACACTTCACCTTAGCAAGTTAGTCTCATGAAATAAATTAAGTAGTCCATGTGGTCAAAAAACTCTGATTTTTGGAGATGAAAATTCTCCTCTTTTGAATAGATATTAATTATATTTCTTGAAGTAGTGAGAGAAAGGAAAGTTATGGACTTGTGATTGCATAATTAGTAGCTTGCACTGAGGTTATATGCATGAGTCCCTATTATGAACTGTTGGACTGTAAGTTTTTCAACAAACCCGTAAGAAACGCGGAGATTTGGAAGAACTCTTGCTAGAATTTTACGGATTGCCGCGAAATGCCTGCCTTGCAAATGGAGATAAAAACAAAATATACTGTTAATGGCAACGATAAATGCGTTCGAAGAAATTACCGTGAAGAAATGGCCTCGATCAATCCTGTTGAAAACAATGGATCCATGAACTGCAGGCGGTTCGTTCGCGTACCTCCGCGTGGAGTTGGGCGACTTCATGGCGTTCGTGGCGGCGGGCAATATCCTGCTGGAGTACTGCATCGGCGGCGCGGCGGTGGCTCGGGCGTGGACGTCCTACTTCGCGACGCTGCTCAACCATCAGCCCAACGACTTCCGCGCCCACGCCGCCTCCTTCTCCGACGACTACTCCCGCCTCGAACCCCATCGCCATCGTCGTCGTCACGCTCATCTGCGCCTTCGCCGTGCTCAGCACCAAGGCCTCCTCCCGCTTCAACTACGCCCTCTCCATCGTCCACATCGCCGTCATCGCCTTCATCATTGTCGCCGGCCTCACCAAGGCCGACACCGCCAACATGCGCGACTTCATGCCCTACGGGCGCCGCAGCATCTTCGCCGCATCGGCGGTGCTCTTCTTCGCCTACATCGGCTTCGACGCCGTCAGCACCATGGCCGAGGAGACCAAGAACCCGGCGCGCGACATCCCCATCGGCCTCGTCGGCTCCATGGCCATCACCACCGCGCTCTACTGCGTCCTCGCCGTCACGCTCTGCCTCATGCAGCCCTACAGCGCCATCGACAAGGACGCGCCTTTCTCCGTCGCCTTCGCCGACAGGGGCATGGACTGGGCCAAGTACATCGTCGCCTTCGGCGCGCTCAAGGGGATGACCACCGCGCTGCTCGTCAGCGCCGTCGGCCAGGCCCGTACCTCACGCACATCGCCTGGACGCACATGATGCCGCCGTGGCTCGCGCAGGTGCACCCCAGGACGGGCACGCCGGTCAATGCTACCGTCGTCATGCTCTTCGCCACTGCCGTCATCGCCTTCTTCACCGACCTCAACATCCTCTCCAACCTCCTGTCCATCTCCACGCTCTTCATCTTCATGCTCGTCGCCGTCGCGCTCCTCGTCCGCCGATACTACGTGACGGGCGAGACGACCACCGCCGACCGCAACAAGCTAGTGGCCTGCATCGCCGCCATCCTGGCATCGTCGGTGGCGACGGCGACATACTGGGGGCTGAACGCCAAGAGCTCGGTGCCGTACGCGGTGACGGTGCCGGCGTGGCTCGCGGCGACGGCGTGCCTGTGGGCGTTCGCGCCGCAGGCGAGGACGTCGAAGCTGTGGGGGGCGCCGCTGGTTCCGTGGCTGCCGTCGGCGTCCATTGCCATCAATATCTTCCTGCTCGGCTCCATTGACGCCAAGTCGTTCATGCGGTTCGGGATATGGACCGCGGCGCTGCTCGTGTACTACCTTTTCGTCGGGCTGCACGCGTCCTACGACACGGCCAAGACGCTCGCCGCGGAGTCCGACGCTCGGGAAGGTGGAGGACGGCGACGGAAGGCAGATGACGCGGCCGTCCCACGGCAAATGATTAATTGTAGCGTGCGGTTCATTGCGCGCAACGCACCTCAGCTCGATCGGCTCGATCGGCCGGTGAAGTTTTATATTTGTGGAGTGTGGTGGTGCAGTGTAGCGTAGTGTGGATGCACGATAAGAAGTTAACCGCGTACTTGTGGCAGTGTCGGGTGTCACGTTGTGTAGAATGACACCATGAGAAAGATATATACTCCAGTAAGTTTGCACATTAATTTCTAGCTGGTGTTTAGTATTTTCATGTTTGCATGTATCTTGTGCATGGTAGGCCACCACAAAATCTACAATGTGTTGAATAGACGTAGCACTGAACGTTAACCATCCTCCCCGCCCAAAATACATGAGAGTCGGCTAAAGCGCATCCACCTCCCTTACTCACCGCCTTCCCTCTATCCACATAGTGTCCACTTTTATTCTTTACCACCGTTTGCTTCGCCTTGACCACCGCCCCTACCCTGATGACTCATCTCCCCGTGGCCTCCGGCGACCGGTGTCACCCTAACGTTTGTGGTGCCTACTTGCTCAACCTCCCTAATACCGCTCTCTTTGTCGCCACCGCGCCACCAACACCTCCTCCCCATCCCGTAATCAAGTGAACTCATACCATAACCAAGTGAACCTTCTCCCTCCTATTAATTGTTGCCATCACCAAACGAGGGGGCATGAAGGAGAAGCAGAAAGAATATAGTGTAGGAGAGAAGTAGAGCTGAGAGGCAGTGCACCGGCGAGGAGTGCCTTGTGAAGCAGAAGACGACCTTGGTATTACATTTCATTTAATCACAATCCTCTCTTTCATGTACGAGGAGATATCTCAAAATACATTCTGGCAATTGAATATAAAATCAAGCATACCGAACTTACTCAACTTTCCTATTTTTCCAGATATGCATTTAAGATCTACATCTTCCGTTCTAAAATTAAACTCATGCATATTGTACTACACTGCACCATGCAATTATGCGGTCCAATTGGCCGGCTAGTTTTTTTTAAGAAAATAAAAAGATGCAGTTCGTTGTATTCAAAATGTTCGATTTTCTGTACCATCGTAATGACATTATTTATGGAACTGGTGCTGCCACGATTGGGGGCTCAGTACAATTTTTACAGTCCTTTCTCCAGTCTCTACAGACGATGCGGCATGGAGTTGATGAGATGGACAGGAGGGTAAGAAGGTTTTGGTCCATTTGGGTGCCATGCGCTCCAGGAAAGAGAGGAATTAATCCACGTGTGAAAGGTGCCTGGGTGGTTCCACCTGCTAGCTGGGTGAAAGTCAACGTCGATGCAGCTTACAAGGATTTTAACGAGGCTGGGATTAGAGTAAGGCTGGGTTTTCCTTAGAGTAATGGCGCAAGATTTGTCACGGTACTGTGCTTCTGTCGTCCGTTGGAAACGTTTCCGCGGTTTGGCACTGCTCTGGAAGCCGAAGTGCTCGGATGTCTGCAAGGACTTAGGTTGATGGCTGAATGGATCAACTGGCCTATTATACTATGGTGGAAACAGATTGCGTGGAGACAGCTCGCACTACTGCAGAAATGATTTGTTCAGACGGTTCGGAACTCCCAGGTGGGACGGTTTTCCGAACCGTCTGGCCCTAACAGTCTGTACAAATCAGATAAGCGGGACGGTTTTTGAGCCGTCTGTACAAATCGATTTGTACAGACGGTTCCAAACTAGAACCGTCTGCACAAATCGATTTGTACACGGTTCCAAACTAGAGCCGTCTGCACAAATCGATTTGTACAGACGGTTCCAAACCGATTTGTACAGACGGTTCTAGTTTGGAACCGTCTGTACTAATCGATTCTGTGATGTCGTGTTTCAAAAATAAAAATATAACACCTCGCGCCAGGAGCCTCGTCCTTCAGTCGCGTCTATCCGGCCGTCCGCGTGTCCCATCCAACCGCTAGGAATAAATTGCGCAATATGCTTCCAGCGGGATTCGAACCCGCGACCTCGCGTTGCTTAAGCAGTGACGTTGCCAGCTGACCTAGACGGACTTCGCGACACATATGGGAGGGATTTATTTTTAACTTATCCCTACGACCAAGCGGGACGCCCCTAGTCCAGACGGTTCTAAGCTTGGAACCGTCTGCACAAATAGCACAGACGGTTCCAAACTGAGAACCGTCTGGACTATTAGATTAACACTATGTGTTTCAGACTCCAAAAATTCAAAGTCCTCAGCTTGGGCTCAAACTCTGCCGTTTGAGAGATATATATGTGCTGATCTTGCCCCCAAAATTTCAGCCCTTTTCGTGCACCCAAACTCCGTGTAGAAGCCCACAAAGTCCTGCCGCGGCAAGAAAAACAGCAAAATCTGCTGTCGCGGCAAGGGGAGTAGCTGAAAAACCCTAGTTTGAGAGGTTTTAGTAAAACGGCCGTAACTTTCTCATACGGAGTCCGTTTTACGTCCACGACCACTCAAATCGAAGCGAACGACGACGCGCATCTGAAAAAAATACACGTGTTTACACCTGTACCCATCTTGACCCTCAAAATTCCGCTTCTAAGTGGGACTTTTTCGCTCCGGAAGTTTTTCCGTTACTTTTTCTCATCTTCCGGAGGGCATATCTCCTTCACCCGGACTCCGAATTGGGTGATTCTTGTTTCCCTGGTTAGCTTGAGTCGAGGACTTGCTTTCCACCTTGATCCCAGCTTCTGCCGAGCAATTTTGTTTGGGTGCCGTTTTCAAAATCTTCGATTTCGGGCCGGGATTTCCACTAGTCGTTTCATCGACTTTCTCGGAATTGGCTCAAAATTTCTGGAGATGTAGAGTTTGGCCTCCCGCTCACAGCCGTGAAAACCGTTCGACAATCGGAGCTGCCAAACTCCCTCCTCGACGCTGCCACTTTCCTGCTGCGGCAAGGAAATCTGCAGTTTTTGCTGCCGCGGCAGCAGAGATCAACTAGCCTTGCTTCAGCTATTTGTACAGACGGTTCTAGTTTGGAACCGTCTGTACTGTTCAATTTGTACAGACTGTTCCAAGTTTAGAGCCGTCTGTACTGTTTACAGACGGTTCCGAACTTAGAACCGTCTGTACTGTTCGATTTGTGCAGACGGTTCCAACTTGGAACCGTCTGTACTGTTCACATATTTGTACAGACGGTTCCGAATTTAGAACCGTCTGTACTGTTTGATTTGTACAGACGGTTCTAGTTTGGACCCGTCTGTGCTATTTGTACAGACGGTTCCAGTTTGGAACCGTCTGTACTGTAGCGTCCCGCTTGTTGAGATCATTTGTACAGACGGTTTTCGTTTGGAACCGTCTGGACTACTATTTGTATAGACGGCTCCAAAAAACCGTCTGTACAGGGGCGTCCCGTTAAATGAATTCTGTAGTAGTGTCGTATGCTGCGTCGTCACACGAGAATAGGTCGAACCTTAGTTGGATGGTTAAGGAGGCACAGCGGTCATGGCCCTTCTTCCGGAGGCGCAGGCCGGTCATGTCTCTCGAGAGAGCAATAGTGTTGCACATCTATTGGCACCGTTAGGTAAGAGCGTGTCTAGTCCTATAGTGTGTCACGGCGAAGCTCCTTCCTACGTGTTGGAGGCTTTATCACTCGATTGTAAGATCATAATTCCATAATCAATAAAACTCTCTTGTTTTCGAGAAAATATATTTGCTTTAGAGAAGACGAGAGATGTTCATCGTTAATTTTTTCTTTTTGAGTAATCAGTTTGTGCATTTGCACAGCTAAATCTACTATTCTTTATCCCATCGTCAACTATCATTCCATTTTATTCGGTAGCTTAAATGTCCAAAATTATAGTCAAAGTCATTCTTGAGGAGTTTGGTAGTAATCTTTCTATTAAATGCATTAGATTGTAAGCCTTTTGTTGAAAATACTCTTTTCATAGCAAACCTTGTGTATTCATATGTGTTGTTCTCTTTTCTTTTGTTTCTGTCACAGATCCCCGGAATTACTCTAGTATGAGAGAAGATCTATCTTTTCAGAATTGGTTAAGTAATTGATTCCGATCGACACCCGGTATTACGAGAAATGTCGGAGTAGATCATGAAGGATAACCTAGGCTGCTGCAAGATTTTTACTCCTCAATACCCGGTGTTACGAGAAATGGTCGAGTGAAGATTAAGCAAGAAGATAAATGTGAATTTTGGGATAGGGCTAATTCCTGAATTAAATGTGAATCTTGGGATAGGGCTAACCATCCCAATATCCAAACGGTAAGTGCTCCTAGTATAATGATGTCTCGTCATTCTGGTCACTAGAAAATAATGTGGAGTTAGGAATGACTCAATAAAAAAAAAGGAAGTCTTGCAAATATAAAGTGATACCCGAGCCCTAGTGATGTCATAGTTGTTGATATTGCCAGAGGAGTAGAGATTATCAAATCAATGCACAATTGAAACTATTGGGGAAGGGGTCCCGCATTGTGCGGAAACTGATGGTTTCTCAAACTTAATGAAATCACTAAGTTACCAAGCTTGCATAGCAGGAAGCTTGCATCAATGCAAAAATGCATGAACGCAAAGCTGCATCAATGCGAAGCTCGCATCAACAGGAAGATATATATCAAGCGGGACTCACAAAATATTCCTAGAATATTCCTAGAGGAAAAGACCGCCACGCCCCCAAGGGCATTAGTGCATCTAGGGATAAAATAGTAATTTTCTAAGGGCAGCATTGTAATTTTCTCTACCTCTCCACTTTCCCTATAAATAGAGGAGACCCCCTCCATTCAAAGGGCTCCCCCTATTTTGAAATATAGAGACTTTGTTATCTTTGACCCTTAGGTGCTCATTCCTTTAGTTCAATAATTCTTTCAACCATAGTGAAGGGCACCGACAAACAAAAGGTCGAAGATATATCATTTTCTTATGCATTGGCATTTTGTATAAAATAAATTCATGCACATTAGAGTTATGCATCAATGCATAGTGGTTAGTAGGAAATCATCAAAACTATTAATTGCAAAGCATTTTATTCTCTGAAAGAACCACAAAAGAATCATAATTATAAATTTTATCCTCATTATACTTGTACGGGAAGACAAACTCAACTTCATAGCTTTCATTCATAACATGAAGAACAATCTTAATATTCTTATCAATAGCACTCATAGTATCATCACTAGCATAGGGGTTAGGATCTAGCTTCCGTCATTAATAGCAACATTCCTAGAAGCATTCATAGCATCATCACAAGCATTGAAAGTAGCAACATTATCAATAATAGCATCATCAATAGTAGTAATTTCATTTGAAGCAATAGTGGTAGTGGTAGCATTACTTGCATAGCAGCCATAAACCACTCATCATGACTCGTTACCAAAGGGTTATCACAAGGAAAATCTCCACTCAAGTAACAAATAGGATACACCTTTCTTATCAATAGCATGCATTGTCGGGGTATCACCAAGTCTGGATGGACAAGGACGATGAGGTGAGAGATAGCTTTGTCACATCGTCAAGGACGTTTTGCTACATTCGAATGGCATTCTGCTTGAAGAACGTACGAGCTTCCTTTGCCCGCCTAGTGCAGAAGGCACTGCTCACCTAGGTAGGGTGCAACACTGAGGCCTATGTAGATGACATAGTCGTCAAGACAACCCTCACACTCTCCCATGCGCAAGACGTTGAAGAAACATTCAACAACCCTCCTAAAATGAACACCATCTTGATGTCCAAGAGAGGGATCAAAGCTAACCCAGCTAAAATGAACACCATCTTGGATATGCCTCTGCCCCAAAACATGAAAGAAGTACAGAAGATTGATGACATGCAAGTGCATAGGATCAATTGTAGTGTTTTCGATGAGAAAGAATGTCGACATAACAAGGGAGCGATGATTGATCTCAATTGGTCCAAATCTAAAATCACACTTTAAAATAATAAAAGTGAAGGTTGAGATACACAACTATTTTCTCAAATAGTTGTAAAATTAGAGATGCAATAAATAATTAAAATGAACAATTACTTGACTTAGGAAATAATAACAATTTTAAAATAATAATAATAATAACAATGGCTAAAAATGAGGTATGCGGTATGTAGGTTCACTAGTAGCTATTCTCATAAGAATATTGGAAATCTAAGCTAGCATATGATGCAAATATGGTAAATGCCTAACTAATGAAGAAACCACTTAATTAGGAAAAAATACTATGCACATCTACAATTAATCCAAGTTTGTGTCAATGTACTATACAACGATTATGGAATAATGTATTACGGTTCATACATTCTCCTAGTAGATTGGATCTTATAGCTCTCATCAGGAGGACTTCTATCACTCATCCACCAAGGATCATCTCCTCTCCACCATTGTCGCAGTGTCTAGCAAAGGGGGATGACAAGACAAACAACAACTATTATGATCCCCTTTTGGGATGTTAAAAAATATTCATAATCAATTCTAAGAAATAAATTGATTACGCCCAAAGATGGATGCAATCATACTAACACCATTGATGGCACCAAAGAAGGATGACCATCACAAACATGGAGAATGCTATATAGTTACTACTAACAACCCCGTAGCTTCGATGGACTACTCACACATCGTAAAAGTGCACAAGAATTAATAAAATATTGAATTCATATATTGATGAATACCAAAATAAAAACTAATCTCGAAGGTCCTAATGATAGTAGACGTATTACAAGGAGCAACTAGTTATCGAGGCCAGATGTATGGGTGAATCTATCGTGGAATTTTGTGGTGGTTATGGAGCTGGAAAACTAGAGCTCTCGGTGGGGAGCCTCCGGTTCTGTCATGCCGCCTCTCTCCGTTCTTCGTGACGTGATGGCTTCCGTATAAACACAAAAGGCTGCGAGGAAGGGTTTCTTGAGTCGTGGCGGTCTGCTCGCGAAAGGGCGGCGATGGCCGAGCCTCCACGGGCCCACACGGTACCATGTCATGGTAGGTGCGTCCGTGGTAGCCTATCGTGTTGCCACATGGAGGCTCCACCACCTCCCTCCTGTCGTGCTACACAATCCCCCTCCGGAACATTCCCGAAACGCTGGATTTTTTTGATGTGTTTCTACATACACAATAAAAGAGATAATTCAGTAGTCTCGCAGTTTATTGAATAATGCAAAAATTCAATTAAAGTATATAATGGAAATACTACAAAAATATATTATTAAACTAAGAAAACATGATACGTTTTTAGTGTATCAAAGCTCACTGGGCGTCTTGCCCCCTTCGAGAGGTTTGTATCCCGGTCAGCCGAGAAGGGAATCCCGTTCTTCAAAGCCCTCAGGGGCTCATCGGGCTTCGCATGGACAGCTGAGAGCCAACATAGATTTGATGAGCTCAAGATATACTTGACTTCCCCGCTGTAGTTACAAAGCCGAAGCCGTAAGTGCGGTCCTCGTCAAGGAAAATGACCGCACATAGCACCCAGTCTACTATGTCTCTGAATCACTCCAACGCATGAGAGTATGCTACACCAAGTTAGAGAAGCTTGCATACGTGCTCCTCATGGTATCGTGGAAGCTCCGTCACTACTTGCAAGTGCACTCCTTCCAAGTTCCGTCATCATACCCCATTAGCAAGATGCTCCACGACAAGGAAGCATCGGGAAGTGGGCAACCGAGCTCGCCCAATTCACTACTGAATTCCTCCCGCATGCCGCGATCAAATCACAAGTCCTCACAGACTTCGTCGCAAAGTGGGTCGCCCCTGACCGCCCAATACCCCTAGAACATACCAAGTCGATATGGACTGTCTACATAGATGGCTCGTGGCATGGGCGCAACAGTAGTTCTTGAATCACCAGATGGGGCATGCACATCGCGTGTAGCCTGACTCGAGTTCAAGGCCACCAACAACTCGGCCAAATACGAAGTGCTAATACTCGGCCTACGCAAGGTGCGCGCTGTGGGAGCCTGGTGAGTTTTAGTAAAAAAGCGACTCCCGGCTCATTACAAGGCACGTCAATAAGTGCTATCAAGCTAATGAGCCGCAAAATGATCAAGTACTTAGCCATGGCATGAGCTATGGAGAAGCACTTCTCGGGCTTCACCTTTCATCCCATCCCGCACAGCGAGAACATGGAGGCGGACACGCTAGCCTGAGCAGCAAGCACAACCTCAGGCATCCACCAAACACCTTTTATGAAGTAATCTTGGCCCCTACAACAAAAGTGTAGCCAGAAGTGAACATCATCACCACACAAGACTAGAGGATACCCATCATATGATACCATGTCAACGATAATCAACTTGAAGATCTAGTCGAAGCTTGTTGGCTCAAGGCTCATGCAAGGGGCTTTGTCATACACCACAACTCTCTATACAACCATGGAGTATGCACACCATATCTCAAGTGTATCTCGAAGGAGGAAGGACTCAAGTTGGTGCGCGACATACACGAGGGTTGTGTGGATATCTTCACTCCACGTGCCCTAGTCTCCATGGCCTTCCATCAGGGCTTCTATTGGCCAATGGCGCTATGGGACACACAAGAATTGGTGAAGATATTCTCAGTCTGCTAATGGATGGGACGAGGCACAAACTCACCGGCACATGACTTGCAACCCCTTCTCACCCTTGTGGCCACTCATATGCTAGTGAGTAGACCTAGTCGGCCCCTTCAGAACCACAAGCAATGGTGCCAAGTTCATAGTCGTAGCAGTTGACTACTTCTCCAAATGGGTAGAGGTGGAACTACTTGTCGATCACCTCCATCTCCGTGCAGAAGTTTATATGGAAGAACCTAATATGTTGCTTCAACGTCTGGCACAAGATCACCGTCAATAGCATCACCTAGTTTGACCCCGAGCCATTCAACAAGTTCTGCATTCACTAAGCACCAGCCTCTACTTTGCTTCCGTGGCTAACCCATGAGCAAATGGCACGGTGGAGCATGCCAACGGCATCCTCCTCTCAGCCTACACACGCTGCTCTTTGACTTTCCCAAAGGGTAATATGCGGACGAGTGCCCCAACGTGTTATGGTCAACCCGCACGCCAGCAAGTAGAGCTACAGGCTTCACCCCATTTAAGCTATTGTTCAGTGACGAGGCCATCACCCCTGAAGAGATCCAATTGGGCTTCCTTCGTACTGAGACGCTGCCAAAAGATGAGACCTGCCAAGTCTCCCGTGACGCCCTAAATGCAGTAAGGTAGGAGACCACGCTCAACATTGAGCGCTACCGAGCATCCATGGCAAAGGCATATAACAAAGCCGTCCGCATGTGCCCCATCCAAGTGGGAGATCTCGTCCTTAAAAAGAAGGCAAACCCCAAAACCGATGAAAAATTGAGCTTCAAGTGGGCAGGACATATGAGGTTGTCAGCCAATCACGACCGACATCATTCCAATAAAGACCCTCAATGACGAAGAGCTGAAGCACAACTAGAACATGATCAACCTAAAGGAATACTACACGTAAAGCCCCCACAAAGCCGTCCGCATGCGCCCCATCTGAGTGGGAGATCTCGTCCTTAAAAAGAAGGCAAACCCCAAAACCGATGAGCTTCAAGTGGGCAGGACATATGAGGTTGTCAGCCAATCATGGCCGACATCATTCCAATAAAGACCCTCAACGGCGAAGAGCTGAAGCACAACTAGAACATGATCAACCTAAAGGAATACTACACGTAAAGCCCCCACAAGCTCGAGAGGCTTTTTCTAAGGCCACCTATGGCGAAGACCGTTGTGCTGATCCTAGCATTTACTTTTGCATTTCAAATTCCTCCACAGTGCCGCTATGTCGACCATCACTATACTTTGCAAGGATTGTCACCCCGTTGCAGCCTCTCTGTGTTCCTGTCACAAGTGCTAAGGCCACATCATGTTATATGTATGTGACTACCATTGTAGGTTGTCACGCCCCGAATTTCCGAAACCTAAAAATTAGGGCTAACAAAAACTTTTTCGTTAATAATGTCAGCTGAAAACACACTTAATTAAAACTTTAGTTCAAATCATGATGAAGCTAAATACCAAACATGAAAACCCTTGTCTTTATCTCTATCGATCTCCGTTTTGTCAAAACCCTAATTCCCCGAAACTTCGTCCGACAACGCGGACAATTCCGATCAACACCTGATTCCATATGTGGTTACTTACTCTTGCATTCCCGCCACAAATGCACCTCCGGCATCCATCCCCTTTCCTCCCTAGTCAGTGTAACCTAGACCGATAACCGCAGCTGAGTATCCATACAATACTTTTGCAAAATTGAAGCATATACACCCCATGAATCTCCTCCAAATGACACAATCTTCTGTAGGCTACCTCATCATGTCCCATCAGGAGTATATGCACATATATACTGCCTTTGCATATACGTCTATACGCAAAACCCTAATCCCCTTCTCTCCTGTTTCGACAAAAGGGCAAAACAATAAAACACCTTGATATTCGAAAACATGCATGTCAACATGAACCCACACCTGTCTGGTACGCTTTAAACTTCTCATGCATTCATTAGACCCAACCTCGCCACGAACGCACCATCCGGACTAAAACCCTAACGCAATAATACCCTAGTACAACACATGCGCAGTATACGCTGATGTGCCAATGGCACCTTACCAACAAGTAGCCCAAACCAAGGTGAAAGGACTTCTGAGAGTTGCCATAATCTCTCCACCCCTTGCCGCATCCCGAAACCCCAAATCCAACCCCGATCCCTTCCTCCCTAATTAAACACAGTTCCTTCCAAAACCCTAACGCGAGACCTAGCACTCTTCGACCATCCCAAAAATCCCGAGATAATTTGTGGAACCCCCTAACAATACTCTTGACTCAATTATTACATAAAATAATAATATCCAGTACAAAAATGTCTGTGAACAAAATTAATTAACTTCTGAATAGAAGGGGGCATTGCACTGCAACGCCTAGAAATAAATTTCCAAAAATTCCGACAAAACTACATAATGATCTCTACATTCCCAGGGACCCGAATATATAAAAACATGGGCGTGTTATATTCAAAGATTGGGAATAAACAACATCGAACACCCTCGGCCTAATTCTTTCCTCGCATGAAATCATGATTCAACCTCAGTGAAAATCGTCCAAAGTCCTGGTGAGCACTTTTTAATACCTCTCTAACATACCTACCTCCATAAAAACCCTCTTGCAGCTCACATCCCATCATTCCCCTGTAGTTCTAAGCCACGTCAAGCAATCATGCACAATACAAAGTACAAAGCGGTGCCCAACTTCCCTATTCCTTTTGAACACGTAACCTAGCCAGCTCAAATCGGTGCCTAACTTCACTGCTCTCCTACAGCCCCAGCCAGCTGACACTCTCCCTCATTAACCCTCTCTTCTTTCTCCACTTGATTCCTACCGACCATCCCTTTTCACTCATCTTCTTCCTCCCAATCTCACCACACTCCCGAGCTCCCTTGCTTGTGCCTTTCCCCAGTCCCGAGCTGATCTCCCAATCCTCCCTTAAGCCCAGCTATAGGACCAGCCGAGCTGCCACGGGCCTCCTCCACGCCATTGAAATCCCGAGTTCTTGCTGCAGCTCGTTCTGTTAACTCTCCCATTGCCTCCTCCCCCTTAGAGACCAGCCGGTTCCCCTCTTCCTTCCCATCTCCTTCCTCCACCAAGGCCTGCAACCCAGCTCCAGCAACTGAGCTCCTCCCTATATCCCCTTTGCTCCCGGGGCACTCCTCTCCTTCCATCACCACCGCGGCTGCAAGGCGCTTTGTTTTCATCTCAGACATTTTTCCCCGAGCTACCTTCTCCCCAAGCGCATGGGTAGCACCATCCCCCACACTAGGAGCTCCGCTTGCTGCTCTGGTCACGCCATGGTATTCTCTCCACTCTTTGGACCCCGCTCTCTCTACTGTAGCCAAGCCGCCGCTGCCGGCGGGAGTTACCCCAGAGACGCCGCCGCTAGTCGACCTACTCCGGCCCGTCATCGGTGAGGCACCCGAGCACCCTTTCTCCTCTTCTGAACTTCCATCACCTGAACTACCCCCTCTACTTCCCTCCTCTGTTCTGAGATCCGCAAGCCTTACCGCCTGGCCGCCGCTCCGACGCTCCCTGCAATCCCGTTCACTACCGGAGGCTGACGCGCCGCCGCTCCGCCTTTCTCTTCCAACGTCGCCGGTCAGCCGAGCCGCGCGAGGCCACTGCCGGCCCGCCTCTGTTGCCGCCGGTAGCTCCTCAGCTCACCGCCGTCGCTACCATGAACGCCGCCGGTGGCCATCTAACTCGCTAGGCCCGCGCCTCACCAGCCAGCTCGACGCGCCACCGCCTCTGACCTCCCTACCGCTGCCCAGTTCGCTGGCATGCCGCTCACCTAGCCAGCGCCTAATCAAGTTGCCGCCTCTCCCCATTTAAGGCAAATCAATTTGTCTGAACCAAACCCCCGCGTCCGACTAGGTAAAGGCACATTCCCTCGTTTCCGCCTCCAGTGCAGTGAAAGCGCAATAACACGAAGGCGCATTCAGACCGGTTTAGTTATTTCAGAACCATGTACCACTGGTTCGACCGGTTCGGCGCCCAACCGATCGGTCCTGGAGGAGATTTCTCCGGTTCTGGGATCCTAGGGTTATTCTCTAATAGTTCCATGAAGAAACTTTTCAAAAATTCCAAATAGTTTGAATACAAATAGAGGAGAAGTTATAAGTACTTAACAAATCGATTTTCTCTTTAAATCAAATGTCCGGAATATGCTCCAAAGATTTTTGGGCAGCCTATGGACATTTAACAAACCTCTCTAATGCCTCTGCACTCAATCCAAAGTCATTCCCAATTTCTTTTTCAAACATGCTTTCGAACCTCAAAACTCTTCCTAGAAGAAATGAAGGGAAATTTCTAAACATTTAAAGTAGTTTTAAAGCCTTAGCGGTAGGAGTTAGATTTAAGGCATTCTTTCCCTCTCTTTAAAAATCGCATATATACCATATACACTTCCAGAGCACCTAAGGTGCATACATCATAAGTTAGTTAATCCCCAAGGCCCCAGGAATGTCCACGAGTCCGACAATACGATTTGTTATGAAGAATAGAACATAAGGGATATACGTTCGTGCTTAACCAAACATCCATGATACCTTCCGAACACTAATCACGAGGTGAATCAAAACACCTCCGAAACTCTTGTGCTATTATGAGCATAAACGCATGCTCACCAAAAACCCTAAACCCTAGCTCGACAAGATCTTCACCAGAAACCCTAACGACAGTTGCATGCCAAAAGTTTTTCGAGAACCCTGAAACCCTAACGCGACAGAAACTTAAGGTAGATGTTTTTGACAGGATAACCTAAAGCACTCAATTCTATTATTCTAAAGCTCCATAAAATCACAACAGCTAACCCAACGCACTGTGGTTGCACGAATTGATTATTCGGGTTTTGCGTTTGGTGTTCTTGGTTCTTCCTTGCATCGTTGATTTATTCGCCGTTCCTTCAACGTGTAGATACCGACGTTAGGAGTTACCGCGCAAAGGAATCAAGCAACCGTCGAATCAAGCTCAAGCTCGAGACTCGGATAATACTGCCAGGCAAGCATTCCCACTTTGAACATGTTGAATCCCATATTTGTAAAACGTAATTACTTTGTTTGCGAACCTTGCATGCTATGTTAATATCAACGTTATTTTATGCTAGAGTAGTTAAGCCTAGTAGTTGCACGTGGCGTAGGCTTGCATATCCGGCCTTGGTAACCCTAGGCTTAACGAGTCGGTTGATATTCGATCGACGAGTTAGTAGGGATATAGGCTTTAGCCGTGCTTAGCCCTGCTATAGATAAAATTAAGTTTCCACGGTTACTTGGGTATGGGATCAAAACCCTTGGTTTGTAAATGCAAACCGAGGTGCCATTTAAAAGAAATGTTTGTTAAAATCCTGAATGAAAAGAAGGAGGATTTTGATTCGAGCAAGAATGCTAAGGGTTGTTGGGAGGTGGTAGAGTAGCCGGTTGCTACTTGAGGAAATGAATGGTAGGGTAGCCGGTCGCTACCTGAGGTGATGAGTTGAAATTGGAGTCTTGCTCGAATCGGTTAAGGACCGAACCTAAGTGCCGCTGAATCAGTTCCCCCACCGTACGTCCACATGTCCTTTATGGGAAGGACTTGACTCGGTACCTCGTCTAATACTAGAGCTCAGAGCCGTGGGAAGTTAGGGTGATGTGCTAGGTGGATCCGGGATCCCTAGAGGATCTTCACGGGACTAGTGGGGGTAAAGCCCTCGATGAGTTCCACGCTGTGGAGGTAAAGCTCTCGATGGGTCTCACGAGTACGTGAAATTATGGTTCGACACAACGGTGGAGAGTCCCATTTTTGACATCCGGGATGCAAAAGTTGGGTTACCCTCCTAGTGGGTCCGGCTCTAGTGTGAACACAGACGAAAGGTCTCGTTGTACTAGTACTGTCAGTATACAATGCATAGTGTACCCAGGGCGAACTACATCTTGTGGGTAAAGCCGTACAACCTCTGCAGAGTGTTAAAAACTATTCGAATAGCCGCGTCCTCGGTCATGGACATGAACTGGCAAGGCCACACATTGGTTAGACTAAGTTTTGCTTGTGAAAGCTGAGGAAATGAGATTAAGGACGTGGGCATGATGTGTCCACAGGGTGCAATTTACGCTACACGGATGGTAGCCAGGAATTGCAGAAGAGGAGGTTAGCTGCACTGCCCGGGGTAGTGCAAGCGGAGCCAAAAGGGGTAGGCGTGATAGGCTGAGCTATCACGCTGAGGAAAGGAAAAGAGAGGTAGCAGATTCTACCTCGAACGATGATTGTTACTACGAACTACCTCTATTTTCAAATAGCTTTGAAACCTACTATTGTACTTACGATGAAAGCTTACATTTCCGCACAATCAACAACATAGGGTAGAGCTATTCCTTGATCTATTCCCTGCATGAAATATTGCCGTATATTCCCTCCTATGGGAATAGCTTGCGAGTACATTCAATGTACTCACCTGGCTTGTTGATTTGGCCAGACGAAGGAGACATCAATTCCGAAAATACGAATATGAGCGCGAAAGCTAGGGCGTAACCCCAGTCAGTTGCCTGTTGGGTATGGCATATTGATGGGCCACCTCACCGTTGAATTCCGCTGCAGATTTATAGCCGTTGGGCTACAGGTATCAGACTATTGACCTTGGCGATCTGCTCATATATTTCGCATTATGTTATAATCGTATGTATGTCAATGATATACAGGTTAACTTGTGTGTATCGGCTACTGATCCAGGGACTGGTACAGTAATCACAAGGGAGTATCCGGCCTTAAAACCGAGTACGCCACATAGGTCCAGACGTCGAAACGTGCGGTGTACAAAATACAGTACTTACCCTCATCTTGTGTGTGTCCAAACAACCACCAAGTCTCCTTATGTCGGGTGGGAGGCATTGCCTCCCCCACATAAGCTAAGTACCCTAACCTCCACATGTGCCAAGAAGAGATACCTCCCTCGCTTGAGTAGAGCACACTGCCTCCTCATGTCGGTTGGGAAGAAACACCCGCCCATGTGAGTCAAGCACCCAAACCTGCTTGTGCATGCTGGGAAGTGATATCTCCCCGGCACGAGTAGGGCATACTACCTCCTCACATCGACTAGGAAGAAACACCTCCCCCATGTGAGTCAAGCATCCAAACCTCCTCATAGGTGCTGAGATGTAACCCATACCCCACACGAGTCAAGCACAAAGCCTCCTCACGTTAGCTGGGAAACACCACCTCCCCCATGTGAGTTGAGCATTATAACTCCCCCATTAAGTGTTTTTTGTTGGGCTTAAGCCCGATGTGCACGCTGCTACGCACAAAGTGCTAAGTGTTTTTTGTTGGGCTAGGGCCTGACACACACGCTGTATCGCACTGAGAGCTAAGTGTTTTGTTGTTGGACAAGGAACCAATGCTCACGCTGCTGCACACCTATTGACGCACACTATTTCCACTTTTTTATCCCCCAAAATCCCGATAAGAGGCAAGGTATGACACAAATAATGGTGCAATCTGCTTTCTTTTTTACTAGTGTCAACTCTAGTGTTGTGGATATACATAGTCTTGAAAATAGGTGAAGAGTGGCAAAAGGAGGCTGAATTATCAGAGAGCATACCGTGCATCAAATTTTAGATCAACGACGAACAAAAAGCTAGGCCAGCTGACCCTGCCTACTGCTGGGCAGCCAACCCAATGAGGAGAGGGCCTACCGGCCTAGCCAATTTCGCTGATAGACCCAACCCTAGCTCGGTCGGCCCTCCTATTTACCCCCTCGAGCTCTCCTTTGGCAGCAACAAAGAAGAGACCTTTCCAAGCAATACTTAATCACTTGTTTTATTCCCGAGCACAGTATGGCCTCTCTTAAGTACGGTAGTTTCCACTGTAGGGAGAGAAAGAGATGAGGGAGAAGTCATTCTCCTAGGAGTCAGACCTGTCAGTACTTCTCCAGATGTCTTCAAGGATATTCATCTACTCTATGGAATAAAATTCAACTTCTCCTTTATGTCAGTAAGCCTAATATCATTTCTTCAAATTCCGTATTTATTATTCTGGTTTGAGCTACTTACCTTTAGGCGTTTCCAGTCCTACGCGGTATTGACAAAAGGTGACGATCATAGTCGGTAGTGGCTTCTTACTTAAGTGTGGTGCTTAGGTTCGTAAGTCCCTGGAAGGACTAATTGCTTGTGTGAGATTTTGATTTGGTGATGGACAGTGATATTAGGAGTAATTCCCTTAGGTGAAACCATGACGTACTCACACCATTAGGGGGAGGTAGATTCCAAGTTTAGATAAAGCTCAGGACTAGGTTATATAAATCAGAATAGAACTCGAGACATAAGCAGACGACTCTACTCGATCCTTCCCTGCTGGAACCTTACCTACTTCCTTTCTCATCTTATTCCCCAATCTATAGCATATAAGTCTCTCATTTGATGAAGTGAACCTGCATGTTCCTCAGTGGATAAGATACCCTAGAATACTCCAAGGTGAAGTGCTACAACAGCTTTTTCGTGCGCTTGCGGATATACAATATATGTAGGCCATAAGAATAGCCAACAACACTAGACCCTTGCACTTCATTACCTAAGTATTTCACATAGAAAGAAAACATGATGCTAAAAGAAAACTACATGCTCCCCCTGTCACACCAGGGGCGCGAAATGTTTTACGTTGAGAGGTAAGGTACCAAGTACCATGCACAGTGCAACAAGGGCTTTGCCACCTAGGTACATGGGTCTCGTACACACAAAACTCTGTGCACTAGCAACGCGTGTAACTCCACACCAACAGACTAACAACAAAGGAGCAAGAAGCCAGAAACAAGCGCCATCAAGTCAATGGCGCCTCTCAACGTCTTCAGGTCAGCAAAGGGCTCGCATTGCCAAGTCATCCTGCTCCCTGCCATATACAGACTCTGCAATCACTAGAACCAAAAATCTTAAGCACGAGAGTCAAGACGTATAAGGGAACAACATCTCAAAGCTTTCATAAAAGATCACCAAGGCTACATAAAGTCAGGAACACAAGGCTTTCTTTTTATCTTTATATTTCTTCCTATGTTTGTATTTTAATATTTAGTGGTCCAACCCAAGGTTTTAAAGTCTGGAAAAATTCCCAGAGTTCATATGTAACATTAATAATCTATGAGAATTTTCCCAAATTTTTCCAAGTTATATTTTATTGTTATTTAAATCAAGTCTAATTATGCCTAATTTAGGTTTGAACCGTGGCTAGATGAAATATAGTTCCATAATTTATGAAAAATTTATATTCATTCTTAGGGGATAACATGAGCCACAAATATAAAATTTCATGAATTTTTAATATAGGAAACTTCACCCAATTAATATATTACAGTACTGCCAATTTATAATTTATTTAAATAACACTTTATTTAAATATGAAAATCTATTCCACATCACTTGAAAGGCCACCTTTGAGATTTATGAGACCATGAAAATTATCAGAGAGACATTTGGAACATTTTTATTTCATAACTTTATTTAGGGTTGATTCTAGGTCAAGTTTAGCACGGTTTTAGTTAGGGTTGTTTTAGTTACTTTAAATGCTAAAATGACAAGATATGAAAATGCATTTTATTGATGATGACCTTCAAAGTACTCACTACATCAATTTTTACAATGTTGGGTCATTATAGTTTTCTTCCATTCTTTAATGTCGATAAACAATTAGGCTGCAATACGAGGACCTTGGTGCTAGGCACTGAAAACCGATGACATCGAGATCTATGGCCTAACGTACAAAACCATAAACTTTCGTGCTAATATCCAGCTTTCTCTCTTATGCTCTTTTACCCCTCGATATGTGTGTTTCCTCTACTAATTGTTTGATGAGTTTTCCACTAAGAGTTAAATCTAGATATTGATGGTTTGTATCTAACCTTGTATTATCTTTCTCCACCCGCCTCATCACTATCCATGTTATAGTTGCATTATTTGATTAGTGTAATGTCATTCATCTAGGTGCTTCCACTCGTGATCCTCTTACTTACTTTCTTCTGTTGTTTGTTCATCTTTTCGATCTCAACGACGAAGTAGATAGCTCGCAATCGTCAAGCCCAATCTTGACTAAACATATCACGCCCAAACATCTTGTGGCACCCAAGCATTGTGCCCAGCTTCTGCTCTTGAACTTGTGTGCATTAGAGTGACTCAGGCGGCCATGCTACTGAGTTCCTTCACAAGAACCTAAACCTCAGTGTTTCTTTTACCCTCCTGATCAAACTACTATACATCTTGGAAAAACGTCTCTACTGGCATATCATCATCCGCTTGTCCTTGTTGCATCTCACCAAAGTTATCAGTTTTTTTTGGTAAACCACTTTTGAAGCGTGATCTCCTACTACTTTGCTATCGTGCCATGACTTACCTCACAATCTTGACGGCAACGTATTCATCAGAGTATATTCATCGAACATTGCTAAAACGTTCTCTCACTCACTCTCGTCATAGCTTGTCCTTTTTTATCATGCCTATTTTGTTTTGCATTGACTTATAACATACTTGACGTCATTTATTACTTACTACCTTTGCTCCTGCCACACTACCATTTTGCTTCTTTTATGCGGTGCGCTCGCTCGCATGCATAGCACATTGACATGTACAGTGCCAGTCTTATATAATCTTTTATTCTTTCAATCTGCCTCTTTTCTGTTGCCTCGAGGCGCCGCAAACTCTACGCCAGTGGCACCAGATAATTAACTCTTACTCAACACTGTATGTATAAAAAACCTAACCATGTAATTACATAATGCATATATATATTGTAAATTATATTTGGCAAGCTACATTGTAGACAAACATGCTTAAAAGTGTGGATGTTTCTATTGTTTATAGATACATAGTGTATTGATTGGGGTTTGTATTAATTTAGATAGAATCTTTTAGCTGTTAATTAGAAACTACAAAGATATGCAGAAAAAGGAAGAGGGTAGTGACGTGCTGTGACCAAAGCTTGATTGATTTGGTCAGGTGTGGATTATATTTTTGAGAGGCTCCACGCAATACTTAACTAAATAATTACTTGGAAAAAACATGATGTTGTAGATGTTATATAACTACTCGGATCAACGTATGGTAGTGGCCGTAGTAATTCAAGTCGTATTGGTTTTGTTTTCTAGTTATCTTTTTAACGTGAGATGTAGTCCTTATTGTTATAATCTGAAATTAGCGATCTACGTGCCCGAACCATAATATCCCTTTTAAGTCTTTTTTCTTTTACTTTTTTGGCTAATGCAATTTTTATTAGGTTTCATCTCTAGCCTACCCCAACTTGCTTGGGACAAAAGACTTAGTTGTTGTTGTTATTGTATGTAGTCCTCACTGTTATAATCTGAAATTACCATGATCTAATATTTTTAGATGAATCCGGTGGCTTCTTTTTTAATTCGGTGGTTTCTCTTTTAATGGTTTTAATGTTCTTAGTTGGCACCAGTCCGGCCACCACGCGCTAAAATTATCAACCAAAAAGATACCAGTCCAGCCCAATTCCCTGTGAAGCCGAGTTTGTGATACCCGTCCGGCCCAAACCCATGTGAAGCCCATTTGCAAGTCTAGACGCCGGGCCCACGCCCCACCTCCTACACTCTCTGCTCTTAAACCCTCGCCCTCCGCGCTTCCTTTCTTCCCCTTCGCCGCCTGCCAAGCTCACGTGCCGCCACGCCGCCGCCGAAGCTTTAAGCTTAAGCCCCGGCGGAACACCGCTCTGCTCCCATAGAACCCTAACCCTAGTGCTCACTCCCCCCATGACGCCGCGCCCCCGCAAGCGGGCCTCTCGCCCCAAGCCCCGCGGCGGGGATGAGGACCCCTTCTTCGAGTCCGAGCCCAAGCGCCGACGCGGAGGTCGCGACGAGGACATCGAAAGCGACGACAGCGACGATGATGCCGTGGCGGTTGGCGGCGTCGGTGAGGACAGGGATGAGGAGGAGGAAGAGGAGGAGGAGACGGCGGGGGAGAAGAAGATGCGGATCGCGAAGGAGTTGCTGAGGAAGGTGACGGAGGCCTCGAAGAGGCGGGAGGAGGAGGAGGAGGAGGAGGAGGAAGATGAAGACGGGGAGGCCGGCGGGAGGCGGTTGGCCGAGATCCTGCAGAGGAGGCAGCTCGAGGAGAGCGGCAGGAAGCGGAGGGAGCTCGCCGCGAGGTGAGCACCTTTTTATTTGGCATTTTTATCTCCACAATGGTGGATGCGATCTCTGGTTGCATGCAGACATTTGATACTAGTGCAGTAACCTGACAATCTCCATGGCCATGAATTATACCCGTGGGTATTACGAAGAATCAAAATTCGTAATTTGAAATTAGAGTTAAGGAACCTCATTTTGGTTGTGATGGTAATTTGAGGTGAAGTTGCAGTGTATGTATTAATTAATCGTTCCAAAGGAAATCCCTTTCCGAACATGCGCCTTGGGGTGATGGTTGCATTTTGGGTTGGAGGAGGAGCATGTGAATCAGGTTGGTAAGAATAGAACAACATTGCTGCCGACTTTTGGTAATCTGAATCTGAAGACGGGGTAGAATTATATAGGTTCCATACTGAGCGGAAAGAGGTGCTCTCATACTAATTTAATGAGATTTGATGTTAATGCTTATAGAAGACCGAGGGAAAAATATAAAAATAAGTAGAAATAACCAACTGGAGTAGACCAGGAAGGGCATGGAAATACAGGCTACCAGCCTTGATCCTTGTGAAAAGAAAATCAGTATACTTCTTTTTATCCTTGTAAGCACCCTCAACCATAAATGTCATCATATACTCGAGGCTGGTTTGATTTACAAGATGAGAAAGTTGGTTGGTGTGATACTATTTGCATAGAGGGGAGGGAAGTGGGAGTTTACCTCCATTTCCCTTTTTTCATTCACCATTGATTTTTCTTTTGCCATCGATCCATTACATTTTCTTTGTTCATATTTTTAATTCATGTGGTTTTATTCAAAACTTTGAATAGTATCCAAAACTAGGCATTGGACAAAGTAGGAGATATGGTTCAGTGTGGAAGGATACGTATGTTTTGGTTCCTCAGAGATGCATATGTTTTCATCATGAAAATAGAAGGTGTTGCACTTGTTAGTATGCATTGTCAGTTATCTGAACTGGAGTATGTTAGAGTCTCCAGCGTTTTAAGCTGTGTTGGCCTTTTAATTGAATCCAACATGTATTCTGTAAGATTTTATTAGCGCATGTGATAAAAGAATGTCACAGTTAATTAAATTCAATAATTGACCCTTATTTGTACGTCTATCATCTGATCATAGAAACATCGAGTTTGATCTTGTAGATATGACTAAACTTTGCAATTTCAGGGTATTACCACCAGACTCCAGGGATGGATTTAGCCTTCTTATAAAGCACCGACAACCAGTTACTGCCGTTGCTTTATCCAAGGATAGTGATATGGGTTTTTCAGCATCAAAAGATGGTGTCATTGTCCATTGGGATGTTGAAACTGGAAAAAGTGAGAAGTATTTATGGCCAAGTGAAAATGTATTGGTTTCTCATCATGCTAAACCACCTCTATCAGCTAAAAGAAGTAAACAGGTTCTAGCTTTAGCTGTCAGTTCAGATGGTCGTTACTTGGCAAGTGGTGGCTTGGACCGTCATATTCATTTATGGGATGTTCGGTCACGGGAGCATATACAGGTAGAAAATGACAGCAGAGTTATACTTTACTTTACAATTTTGAGATATAGATGAGAAGGCAATTTTGTTGGATTAGTCTAGAGAACTTACAAATTATTTATATTCTGTGTGGTTTCTGTTCGTTTAGACTTAACCGTCGATATTGATGAATGCATTGCCAATTCTTATTTTCCCCGGACAGTTGTGAAAAACTGCTGTCTCCCTAGTCCGTACAATACTGGGTAGGCAAAGAGTAATGCATGATCAACTGGGGAGACTATTTAACATACCCATTGTTCGCATTTGCATCTGATTTTGGTTATCTAGCTGACACCAGGCTGTGCAAGCAATCTGTAACAATAGAAATATCGAGCTAATGCTAGCTTTTTTATGGTCAGCGTAATTTTTACAAGATTTGCAACAATTACCTCTGATATCAACAATGTGTTGAATTAAACTGAAAGCTTGTATTGCATTTTCTTTGTCCAGTATAAACGTAATAGCATTTAATATCCTGTTTCAAGTACCGAGGCACATTGTTTTTGTAGACTTCAAATGTAGTCCATTTCTGTTCTCAAGACAGATATTATTTGGCTTGTGTCTTAAGCTTATCAAGATGGCCTTGTAGAATCTTAGTGCTCCCAAAACAAGTTCTTCCATGGTAAGAATGTATTAGTTGATCTGAACAAAAAATATAAGTTGTCTTAATATGTCATAGTTGTCCTGAATATATGCTAAAATTATTCATAAAAAGAGAACCCTGGAAGACCATGGGCACTTTAAGTTGGGACTGGCTCCTTATTGATACCATCTTCCTTACCCTATTCAACATTTTAACTGGCTATTGTTTTTTTTTGTTGCCAGGCATTTAGTGGCCATCGAGGACCGATATCATGTCTCGCTTTTGGGGTGGACTCCTCAGAGCTATTTTCTGGTTCTTTTGATCGTTCAATAATGCAGTGGAATGCAGAAGATAGAACATACATGAACTGCCTGTACGGCCATCAGAATGAAATTTTGACAATGGATGCACTTAGTAAAGATAGGCTTCTAACTGTAGCACGGGACCGGACAATGCATCTTTGGAAGGTAATATTGTGATTAAGTGTAAACATATTAGTGACCCAGCAGTCTCATTAGACGTATAATTTTCTTCCTTGTGGGACATGATTGAGTTGATTGCATTAAGCATTGAAGGGGACATGATTGAGTTAGTTGCACTTAGTAAAGGTAGGCTTCTCACTGTAGCACGGGACTGGACAATGCATCTATGGAAGGTAATATTGTCATAAAGCGTAAACATATTAGTGACCCAGCAGTCTCATTAGATGGATAATTTTCTTCCTCGTGGAACATGATGGAGTTGATTGCATTAAGGATTGAAGGGGAGATTTACTAAATAAATGTAAGCCATACTTGGCTACTGGTACCTGCCTTTTTAAAGCCTTAACTTTAATATTTTACTAGAATTGGCTAGGTTCTCTATAATTAACTATATTACATTGCTTCCACAGCACAAATAGCAATGTCAATGGACACTAGCATACTATTTGGAGCAAACCTTCAGGATAAACTAAAGTACAGCTTTGTACATTTTCTTAGGAGCATCATTCAGTAAATTGGCCCCTCTTGTCACAAAAAAGTGTCTTTTTGAGTATTAAAATTCTCTACACAACATAACTCGGACCACTAATTTCTGTGGTAATATGTTGTATGTGGCCCTATGAGTTTTGCCATGTGCAAGATGGCGGCAGCAATAGTTTGGGCGCAGCCTATGTGCATGCTAGTGGCAGTAGATGTACGTGTTAAGTAGGATAATTACATCAAAAAAATGTATTATCATTAAAGTAGACACAAAAGTTTAAATGAAAAAGTAAATATCTACATTAATTAGGGACAAACAAAAAAACCAAAGGTATATTTAAATTAAAATATTCTCTTCATGATTTCTAAGAAGATTATGAACAGAAATATTGAAAATCCGAAATCATAAATCCTGTCCACACAAATTGTGCGGGTCACACTGCTAGTTTGTTAAGTATCCTTGTTGGGTACGTTACTAGGAGTTGTAATCTAGTCAGCTGGGGAGTTTGCAATAGCCATCCTGGCCAAGGAAAGCAATGCCAAGAGAGTAAAAGCTAGAAGCCAATTAGGTTAGGGGAATCAAGATTAGGAAACAAGAAATTAATGTGTAAATTGAGTTGTATCAGGATTGGAGTATCTCACGTGTTTTAGGAAGCCAAGGAGTTGATCCTATACAAAGGATCTATTATGTAATCTTTTATACAAGCAACAAGAAATTCAATATTAAATTAAGCCTCAGAGGTTTGATGAGGGCCAGTGCCCTATCCCTCCGGTCTTCAGACCATTACTTTACCCAAATTACCCCGTTGTGGACCAAGGTTCGCAACATTGTAAAACCTAATAGAGTTACAATATTGCAAGTATGCTTCGAGACAAAGCTACTCGTATCATCTTTGGCCAGTCCAAAATTCCTAAATGATATTGTTGCATTGTTGGTCAAAGTTGAATTAGTATTTCTAACTTATTAGGTTTGACTGTTTGTCTTTTCTGATGCGAGTCATGTGGCAGATGCTGAGATTTACCCTGACAGTTGAAAACTCTCTCTGTGGACAGATTCCAGAAGAGTCACAGTTAGTTTTCCGTGCTCCTGCTGCTGCATCTTTGGAGTGCTGCTACTTTATTGATGACAAGGAATTTTTGTCTGGATCTGATGATGGAAGCATTGAGCTTTGGAGTATAATGAGGAAAAAACCTACTCACATAATAAGAAATGCTCATCCAGTATTGCGTAATAACCTTAATTCACTTGATAATAATCTTGACGATTTACCTAAAGGTAAATGCTATCCGAGAAATACTCCTTACTAATGCAAAGTTCTCCTGCTCACTATATAAACTTTTGCCATTGAGATGTCGATCAATTTAAATATCAGTCATCATCATCACTGCACTATTTTTTTTTGTTCCCTGTATCTATAGAGTCCTTACTTTATTGCTTCATACCTCATTTCACTATGCAGAGAATGGGATTTGTAAATCTGAATGTGTCTCATCAGCCCAGTCATGGGTTAGTGCTATTGCTGCAAGAAAAGGTTCTGATCTTGTTGCATCAGGAGCAGCAAATGGTTTTGTTCGTCTTTGGGCTATCGAACCTGATTCTAAGGGAATGCGGCCATTATTCAGTTTGACACTGGTATATTGCTACTCAATTAACATAATTTAAATGTTATTCTGAATATATTTGCTTCAGATATAAAAATGGATTTCCTCTTATTTTGGTTCTTGGTCTTTTGAGAGTTTTGAGTTGATCGTAGTAGGTAAATGATCTCTGCTTTTGGAAGGTTCTAGGGCTTAGCTGTGCGGAACTGGAGATATATAACAATTGTTGTTTCAGCGTGTTGTTTAATTGGCAGTCTGTAAGGTGGAATTATGTACTGCCATTCATCCGAATGTACCAATATCTTGTCAACTTTATAGTCTGAACTGCTATGTTTTAGTACATCGGGAATTACTTTATCCTGTATTTAACTTGTGCACAGATGTGGTCATTGTGGTGTATGTTGGTCGTATGGATGTTTCTGAGTAGCTAGGCTATTGGCAGAGGCCAGCCATATCATGGTTCGTTTGGGTTGGCAGCTATGTCTGAACAGGGGAATTAGTAGTATATAGGCCATTAGTTTTCAAACATAGGAGTCTTTTAAGTCTACTTTATGAGACTCATTAGTCCTCCGCAGATATAATTAAGTCAACTTTTTATTAATCGTTCTTCAATTCTCATTCACTAGCACCTTTGGCTCTTTCTATTTCCTAGGATCAAATACGCTTATAGGGTGTTTATTACTATGTCTTAACAACAACATCTCCTGAGTTCTTCACCTAAATGGCCCATTGTCCAAATTATTCTATTTGTTTAATGTGAGAAAATACCTTCAAAGTGAGAGTCTGTACAGCCCATCTTCTATATAAATCAACCCCCCACCTGGTGCAAAGGGATTCAAATTGGCATCTTGCAAGAAACTTTCAGGGTGCCATTTAGTAGATCCAGATTTAAGAGGTGCCTTGTGTTAATAGATTTACAATCTGGCATGCTAGAGCAAATTGGCCATAACTTGGTGATCTTGAGAGCAATGGGTTCTCAATTAGTATCTGTTGATGACTTAGGACTATATCTCCAGCAAGTTACTACTCAAATCAAACCACGAATTGGGATGTCACCAGAGCAAAGTATTCATGGTCTGAGTTTCTGATTATTCTGCTTCAGTTTTTGTCATCTGAATGTCTATAACTGATCATTTCCCCGCCTTGGGTTACGGCCTTCCCATAGTTGAGTATGTATGAGACTGTGAACTAGCTAGTCATAAACTCAGCAAGTTCAAGTCAGAGTCGCCTCTTGATCACCAAGTTGTGGCCATTTTGCTCAAGTGCATCGAATCTCAAATCTGCACATGCCAGGGTTTTCTTTCACTTGGATTAACAAAATGCCACTGGTCAAGTTTTATGCTTGATACATCATGCAAATTAACATACCATTGCATCTGCACTAATGAGTATGATCTGATGGAATTCCCTGCACTTGGCTGTCAAATAGAAAATTAAGGCTCTTTATGCTTCAGCCGCTGGAGGCAGGCTCGGGCGAAGTGTGAACTGTCAAATGTACCTTTCAAGATATTCTGGCTTCATGCATGCATCACAAATAGCCATGGAATTACTCATTGACGGAGAGATCATTAGTTTGAAATTGAATACAACTTACAGTTATGCCCATGAAATTGTTTCAGGTCAAACTGGGTGACACCAAGCATAAATTATGAGTTGTGACAGTATGGCATATGAATCTCTGAAAAGCTATCACCAGTGATTTCCAGAGAGTTATAAGAATATTTGTTTTGATCGAAGACCAAAAGGCTGTTTTCGATTTATGATTAGATCCCTGGTAGGCTAGAATTTACTTAGACATCAAATATGGATTTTTACCCTGCACAACTGCTGCATGTTTCTCTAGGGGGTTCATAGTTAATAGTCCGTCGGACAATTGAGATAACAAAAATCCACCATACTACTGATGCAAGATAACTGTTGGATATTATAACTATCCCTTAATGAGGGCTGCAAATTGTTGCTGATATACTTTTCCACTGCTATGGCCAGGACGGATTTGTTAATTCTCTCGCCATTGCGAAATCTGGACGCTTTATTGTTGCTGGTGTTGGCCAGGTCTGTATATGAACAGCTTCCCCTGTTACTAGTGATCATATACTTGATAGTCCAATTTCTTTGACTTCACTGCAATATTGAGAATAGAAAAAAGAAGAAAAAAAATATTTTCAAATAGAGCTTCCTGTTCACTTGAAGTTATTCCGTAGGGGCCTATTAACTAGCTGTCCGTTGCATTAAGTTATTGGTTTCGTAATACCTCTACAAGCTTAATAATGTGCAAAGATACCATTTTCGTTCATTCTTTACGTAGACTGCATTACCTTGCAGTACCATGCTCTTATTAGTAACAATCTTGGAAGCTCCACTTTGGTACTGATATCTTCCTTCCATCAGGAGCCTCGCCTTGGAAGATGGGGCCGTGTTCGATCAGCTCAAAATGGAGTTGCAATCCATCCAATACGACTAAAAGAGGAAAATGAGGACTTGTAGGGTGATTGCTACATCAATAAACCCCTTGAACGTTGTAAAAGATCACACAATGGGCATTACAGTTCAGCATCCATCCACCCTGCATTGTGGCAACCATGTCAGCAGAAGGAATTCATTGCGAGAAGCTGGGAATTCAGAGTGTGTTATAGATGATTTGAGTTCGAAATATGTATGCTGGTTGGGAAAGATCCTGCTGGACCTTACAGTTGATTTTGTGAGGCAATTTTGTAATACCGCTGCCTTCTAGAGAGTACAGACAGAGAGATAAATTTATCAACGTAGAATCCGGTTGCCTGTTGTTCCTGAAGATCTTGCTCACAATTTGTTTAGAAATGTGGGGTTTCTCCATTGTTGTTCAGAACATAGATTACTCGTGCGCGGTTGCCTCCTGTGGGAGTTTTTTCCGGGGGGTGCCGTGATTCAACAATCTATGTTGTCTCTGTAACGGAAATGTACTGTGTTGGCTGCATGTATTGGGCAAGTTGCGGCTTCCGTTTATATTTAGCTGCCGCTCTCACAGATGAATTCTCTCTAGGCAGAGATGAGAGGAGTGGAGTGGTTTTATGTACCAAGTGCAAAGAAAAAAAAACTAGGGTCGGAAAATTATCTATGTCTATACAATTTGTTGCTGAAAGGGTAAGAAAAGATGTTTTCATGCCTGAGAAAATTGCATTAGAGCACATTAAACTTGTGCCACTTTCTCATTTTCCTGCCAAAAGCAGAAATGAACTCTCCTTAAGCTTAGTTCTGTCTCACACCTGTGGAATTTCTTTTGACACGTGTACCTTAGCAAACCTTTTTTCTCACACACGTGTCCGAACTTTATTTCCTTTCACACATGCTAAACTCTTTTGCCATGTCAACGTATTCCGTTAGCCTAATGGCATTATGGAGGAGCGGTGTAAATGGATGAAAGTTTGGGGAGAGTCCGTTCAGAGACTTTAGTTTCAAGGGAAAAGTAAAGAAATGACACAAGTTAGGGAGGCTCGATGCAGTTTTCTCGCTACTGCAAAGGCTCTGGCCCTTCCAACGCTCCAAGAACGATGTGATAACATCTGTTAACGTGGCCTGCCCAAGTGGACCGTAAACTGACCTTAGATCTAGATGCGGCTCTCCGTCAATGCATGGCCTGTTCGAAAGCATCCCAGACAACAAAGGCTTTTCCCGTCACTCCACGAGGGTCAGGCGCAAGCGTGCCCATGCTATAGACACCAGCATACCGCGCGCGTCGCATCGACACTGCTAGGAGAAGACGAGCACGTCCATCGTCGTGGAATCTACAGGCTCGGTTGGTTGCGTGCATGTGTGATGCCAAGTTATCACAATTTTGCACTTCCCCTATTGTTCTGAACCAACACCCAGATTGGACGTCCCACGAACCATCGGATCGCGTCTGCTGGATCCCGACACGCCGTCGGATGGTTCTCTTTCGACCTTGCACAAGCTCCATCTCCTCGTCTTCCTCCGCGTTCTCCATGGCGAGCCCCCCCTCCCCTTCCCCGTCCTTCTTTCTGCTAGTCGTCTCAACTATCGTCGCCCCCACTCCCGTCCTCCTTCCTCGTCTTCCGCGGCTACTGCCACCTGATCCACCGACGCCAACCACGGCCTCCAAACCACCGTCGTTCCCGTCGCGTCTACCTACCCACCAGCTCTCCAAGTCTGACTGTCGTCTGCCGTCCCTGGCCCAGCCTAACGATCCACTATCCCACACACACACGCACACGAACCCCTAACCCTAACCTCGAAGGCGAGGTCTCTGGCGTTGCCCCCCGAGGTCCGGCTCTGCCTTCGCCTCCGCCTCCGCCATCACCCTCGAGCTCAAGAAGCGGCAGTAGGAGCAAAGAAAGAAGAAACAGGAGGAAAGAATACGACCCGCACGTCGCATGTTGCGTCCGACGCAATCGCTCTCTGGGCTGTGGGCTGCCCTACCCACGCTCTGGTCCGTAGGCCTTCATGTCCAATTGGCATAAAAAAGAAGAGCACACTTGGGCTCATATACAAAAACTGGCCTTGGTCTAACTGTATGTTCCCTTTTCCATTCATGCTCCTGCCATGGCGGCAAGGTTAAGGCTTTATTCCTTTCGTTTTGCTCGAAAGCAGTGATCGAGGTGTGCACATATCATAGCGCTTGTGCCGTTCATGCATCAGAGGCTGGCTGTTCATTGGACAGTCATGGATTAATAATCTGACCAACCATTTCCGAGAAGAGAATGTTTCTCTTCCCTCCTTTCTCGGGAACAAGATCGACGAGCATATTCTCATTTGCTCGCACCTGCAAGATAACAACACCAAACGAATTGCTCACCGCCGGACATGGATGAGTTCTGCTGAAAATAAAGCGCCCTATTTGAACGTGGGAATTTGTCTCAATTCCTGCAGAAATTGAACTGTTTTTTATGAAATTTATGCACTATAGCTAAGGCTTACATTAGGTAGGCTAATATTTCACACAAGTTTCCAGGAATAAATGAGCTCTTTTCAGGCTCATGCAGGAATTCAACTGTTAGATGTGAAACTCTTCTGTATTAAACATGCCTTAAAACTAGAACTTAATTTAGTATTGGTCTGTCAGCCTAGGATTCTCATGAGAAGCATGATGGAAATTTTGTAATCATGAGTTCTTCCCAAGATTATCCAGGCATAGATGGTACGACCCACTGAATTATCTTAAGCAAGCTGCAGAGTACTGCGATTAATTATGTGGAGTGTTCACCAAAGGTGAGACACACTGCCACACATGACATATATAGTCTGGCCTGTACCTTTCCCTTAGCTCGCAAGTTACTGTAAAGCAAAGCATACATATCTAGTTCCCGTAAATTCATGGTGACTACTTGTGTTGTGTACATCGGGGTGCTCGATCCTCTAAACTGACGTTTATTATTATTTTGTCCCAAATGTTTTCTCGTTGAGAGCAATGGTGGAGAATATCGGAAACATATATAGTTTTACGATTATATGTGCCATTGCAATTTTAGAAAGAGATATGAATTACTATCGCCGTTTATAGGCACACTACAACAATTTAGTGACTCTTTCTCAGAGACTCATCGGTGAAGTGTAGGCATGAAGTAGCTCTCGATGAACTTTGAAGTTAAGTACGGCCTAACACTATATTGGGAAGACATGGGGCAAATTATTTGTTTTAAAGAAACTAGCCACTGCCTGTATAATTTGTACAGCTAGATTATTGTTCTTGTACTGAATTCTGACAATATTTTATACTCTACAGTGTTATAATCTAGTGCTAGCAAAATAAGCAGTGTAGATCCTTTTTCTACTCTAAAACTAATCTACACAGCTATAATCTTGTCCATTAAAATAAGTGGTGTAGATATTTTATTTTTTCTCTATTAATGTGAGAATTTCTAAGTTTTTAGACTTACGTGGAGATTTCTATCCTCAAAACAAATGTGGTACCTCGAATCCCATATTTGTTTATAGATATATAGATGGCGTCACAAGACATTGTCTGCAATGAGCTGACGTCTTAAATAAGGGTTTGCCCATCATCCGCAGAAAAGAAGTCATCCAATTTCATTTTGTTGATACAAGAATTCACGTCACAAGGAAATTATAAATTTCATAGGACAATGGTTTTTACGCAATAAGCCAATAATACAACAAATCTAGTGTTGAGCATTCAAACATAATTAACCATTGCAGGTGATAATGACAGTACGAGAGGTCAGTCTGATTTGACTAAATAATGGAATTAAACACAAACATGATTTAAGGGTAAGAGTCCAACTTCACATTTTAGCGCGCTGAACAGAGAAGTGGAGGGACATGGATTAGCTAATCGTGCTCTTGATCCACTAAACCCAGTGTTTTTTTATACTACTGTGGAGCAACAGTTAGTTGACCCATAGGCACAATCACCTAGTCAACTATCTCTCTCTGAATAGCAAATGGGTTCTACCTCTTCCTTGTTCTTTTTATTTTGCAAGCTAGGAAATGGCTCAGTCCCAACAAATATTACAAGGAAAATATGCTGTTTGGGTTGTCTGTTGATGTTATTTGTGATATCCGTCCATTTAATTAATGTTGTATCTACTCTTCACCGTCTACGTACACTTCTCAGATCTTGGATTTCATTCTCTCTCGCAAAGAAAAATGTTAAAATTAAGAAAAGGACAAGATGAGAGTCTCAATATTTTGAGCCTAAACGGTACAATCTAACGACACATAGGGCCAGGCCAGTTATACGCGTGCAGAAAGGAGAGAAAGGACCGGCACCCCGAATGTGTAGAGCTAGCATTCACGAATAGCCTAGATAAGCTACCTAGTGGTCAGTCATATCTCCTACTCATCAACAGATCACATGTATGTACATGTCATGTGTATACATATTCTTTAGTTTGAGCAAATCCATCACTTCGTTATTGTCTAGCTGGGGCTCTAGGCATTAACAATCTTTTTCTTAGTTTACAACATATATACGGGTTTTAGACAATTTGATAGCTTTGTGATTCGTGCGATAAAACCCAACTCTATGCCATCGATCATCACCTCCCTGCTTGCACTCATGCAATGGCGGAGCCAAGATCCTCTCTAGAAAAGGTTTGACGAACTTCCAATCACATTACTATCTTTTAGAAATAGCTAACTGATTCTGAGCAAATACTTTTTGTACGGAAATCAATAATTTCATCGGTTGGTATGTGCATGCAGAAAGCGAAAGTAATATCGTGTTTAACTGGGCCCTCCCCTGAATTATGAGTTAAGCATGTCTGCGTAGGTAGTACCAAAGCTAGTAGGCTACATATATAGCTGGCCAGCATGCAGATATCTTTGTATCTACGGTTTTTATTTCTCTACATTTTGATCATTATTGTGGTGAGCGCCCTTCACGTACCGGCACTGCTTAATCATACCCATGCATGCTTGCATGCACCCACCCTAGCGTGTCTGCATGAAGTTTAATTGCAGTCGTTCATCAATCATGTGTTTGCATGCAGCTCTCCATGCAGATCTGATAGAACCGTCCATGTCGACGGATCCATCAGCACAATGGAGACCTTCCATATCGACGGATCCATCAGCACAATGGAGACCAGTTTTTCATGACAATTATGAGCCATTCCATTATCTTTAAAAATGACAATTATGAGCCTAGCTAGTTTGCACAATTTATGTTTTTCTTCAAATATAATGACATCTCTGTTTCTTGAAAGTTGATCTTCACAAGTATAGTAAAGAGTTGTTGGATAAGTACGTACTTATATAAGATATATAGGCCCTCTTCTAGAGGGCTTATGGACAGGCTTATGGCCACAGGAAGCCATAAGCCCTCTAGAAGGCAAAGCTTCTAACTAGCTGTGGGGTTAAGCCTCCTAAATTCTATGTACATTGTGAAAAGCTGGGTAGAAGGTGCTTATATTATACTACATCTGAATGGCTGGCTTTTAGCCAGACTCCTCAACCCTCCCCGGATTTCCACCAAACCAAAGTCTACACGTGTTTTTCTTTACTGCGCTCTCCTGTTTGGCCCTCCTTTCTACACCAACTCACTGCACGTGGGCCGTTCCACGATTTTCCGGAGTGGGTCCCTTGTGCACTGTTTGGTGGGGGTTGAAAACCAGGTACAACCACCTGGGTTCGTAAAGTGTTTGGTGGGATGGTTCCCAGCCGTCCGATCACGATGTACGTCCTACATAGATCGTGGGGTGGCGTCCAACCAAAAGACCTAGCTTCGGACCTGTTTGGTTGGGTTGTGGCTGTTGACAAAACTGTTGTTGGCTGACTGTTTAGAAAAGCTGATGTGGCTGTAGGAAAGTGAACATATGGCTTTTGGTTCATCCAAACCATTTACAATATTTTGGAAAATGAGCACAGAAGCTTCAGCACATTGCAAAAAGCTGGCAAAAGGTAGCTTTTCTAAACAGCTAAATTTGCACTGCAAAAATCACAGTTACCGTTGGCAAAAGCTGCTGAAAAGCTGGTCGTTTGGTTGGGCTGTAGCTTTTTTCAGTGAAAAGCTGCTGAAAAGCCCAACCAAACATCCCCTTCGTGCTCTTCTAGTAGGCGCTCTGCTGTGCTCTTTGACAGCCGCCTCCTTTCTTCGGCCCTACCATTCGCATCATCTCTTTCTCCTCCTCCCCCGGGTGGTTTTAACTACTCTTTTTCTTTGCCTCCTTCCTGGAGTCCATTGTGCTGCCTGCGAGCCGGTCCACCACTTGCCAACATAGGGGAACTGGGTGGCGAGCTGCAGCCATGTGACGGGGCAAGGTGGGATAACGGCAAATGGCGCTAGACGCGAGGGGGCAGTGCCGGAGGTTGAGGCCCTCTTTGGTTTAAAGGATTTTCAAAGGAATTTTGTAGGATTCTAATCCATAGGAATTTTTCCTTTGGAGTCCATTTGGTTCAAAGGAATGGATCCTCCAAAATTCCTATGGATTGCTTTCCTACACCACAATTCCATAGGATTCCTAGCAAGAGGTTAGACCTATTGGAAAATTTTCTTTGAGTCTATGACGACTATGGCATCCACTCAATCTCTATACAAAATTCCTGTGTTTTTTCCACGGTGCAACCAAACAACTTCTATTACTGAATCATGTGTTTTCGATTTCTGTAGGATTATAAGTGCCATGACATCCTATTCCTGTATTTTTCCTATTCCTGTGTTTTTCGAATCCTACGAACCAAAGAGGCCCTGAGGGTGGCAGAGGAAGGGGGACACAACAGCGCCTTTTGCTTCACCTCCTCATCACGAAGTTCTCACCATGTCCGAGGACATGCTCTCCACCACCTCTCCAACCGGCTGACGATGCTCTGCGGCGCCGGCAGACTTTGCTACCAATCTTCTTCTCTCTTCACCTCTCCTGTTGTACGCTCACTATATCGGCTTCGCCCAGCGAAACATGCGTTCTGGTTGCTCCACCACAATGGCATCCTAGTTCCCATTGCCAGCACCTTGTGAGTACTATTTGAACCTCTTCACTAACTAGGTGTTCCTACGTTCCAACAACAAACAAAAAATCAAATAAAGTATAGAGGGAATTGACCTCTTTTATCACTGACATATAGGGAATTAGCTCATTAATTAATTACATATGAGCTTTATTAATCATGGAACCAAAGCATTATAATCTTGGTGCACAAGAGGGATTAGAAAATCTAGCTTGTGTGACAATCAAACCGCCCATCCACATAGCTTAATTCCCTCTCATGCAACACCCATTACTACAGAATGGCTTATCAACCACACCTGTCTGGGATAAAAGATATCTTAGAAAGGTCGCCATAATAACCTGTCTATGATAAGCTCGGGAATAAAAACCATCAGTGATGACAGATCATCACTTATGGGTTTTTGCTTACCCGTTAGTGATGAGTCATCTCTGACAGTTGTACTATCAACTTGTGTGTGATAAGTGTAATTATCACCGACAGTTTGTTATACAGACCCGACTGAGATGTTATCACAGACGATGTAGGTTAATTACCCGTCTGTGATGACTCTCAAACCTACATATGAGATGCCAGACCTAGGCTTCTAGATCCATATCTGTTTCAAAGGTGGCTGCGACTGGGCGATTTTGTGGTGATTTTGAGGTGATTTTACCATAGATTTTGAGGTTTTATTGTAGACCTACTACTTTTGTTGGTCTAAGGTTACTAATTTGTATTTATTCTAATTATTATTTTATGGCTACGGTTTCTGGTTTTTATTTAGGGGAATTTGAGAGAATAGGGAGAAGTCAAGCCAAAGGAGATTATTGATAATGGTATTGGGTAATTACATGTAAATTGGGAATGGAGAAAATTGTTCTAGATAAGCTAGGTAGCACATGGTTAAAGATTTATCTAAGACTATTGGTATAATTAGGGTTTAGCATATAGGTAATTAGTGAATTTTTTGGTAATTATCATATATAGGTAATTTAGGTTTTTATAATAATAGTTCGTATAACTAATTACTTTTTATATGCATTGCATAGATAGAGCAAAGCCACATGTATGGTAACCGTGTGTCCGAAGAGTACTTGAATGGTGTATCTGAATTTTTTAGAGTAGGAAAGTAGTATATGTTGAGATCATGGTCAGATGGCTTTATGTCTTGTCCATGCATTTACTGCAAGAGCGAACAAATGTGGAAGAACACAACACAAATCCAAGGACACTTGATTCATCGGGGTTCCATGAAGGGTTACACTTGTTGGACCAATCATGGTGAAGAACAGATTATACAAGAAAGCGATGAAGTCAACGAGATACCTGCTGATGTCGATTCTAAATCCAATGATGATATTTGCTCGATAACGACATTGATATGGATCTAGGATAGATGTTGTGCGATGCAGAAGGAAAGGACCTCGGTGGGAAAGAGTATGATACATTCATGAGTTTGATGGTGGACTTGGAGACACCTTTGTACGAGGGATGCAAGACGAAATACACAAAACTATCATCTGTTCTTAAACTTCTCAAATTGAAGGCAAGCAATGGGTGGTCCAGCAGAGGTTTCAGAGAGATGTTAACTCTCTTACAGGACATGCTACCAGAGGAAAACCATATGCCTGCAAGCACATATAAAGCCAAGAAGGTGATTTGTCTCCTAGGAATGGAAGTAGTAAGGACACAACATGTTCAAATGACTATATCCTATTTCGTAAAGAGTAAGAAGATTTGCATGTATGTCCAGTGTGCAAGGCATCTCGATATAAGAAGCGCAAGAATCAAAATAATGATGCGGAGGAAATGAGGTGACAAAAGGGCCTCCAGCTAAGGTTGTGTGGTATCTCCCTATAATTCCCTGTTTGAAGTGTCTGTTTGCGAACTCGAGGGATGCGAAAATGATGCGTGGGCCCGCTGAGGGGCATAAGAAAGATAGAATGCTGAGACATCCCGCCGATGCCATCTAGTGGAGAAATATCAATAGGAGATATCCATTTTTCGGTAAGGACCGAAGGAATATAAGGTTTACATTGAGTACAGATGGAATGACATTTGGAAACATTAGCAGCCAACAAAGCACTTGGCCTGTGCTCCTCAATATCTACAACCTTGCTCCTGGGTGTGTATGAAGCGGAAATACATTATGTTGTCGATACTTATCCAAGGGAAAAGGCAAGTAGGGATAAACATTGATGTGTACCTAGAACTAATGATGGAAGATATGCAAAAACTGTGGAAGGAAGGGGTCAAGGTATGGGATGCGGACAAACGGGAGAACGTTACATTACATGGCTTGTTGATTTTAACCCAATGACTATCCTATGTATGGTAACCTGTCGGGCTATAGTCCAAAAGGACACAAAATTTATGCTCCTTGCGGAGATGACACAGCAAGTGTGTGGCATGGCAAGTCACGCAAAATGGTGTACATGCGTCACTGAAGGTTCCTGAAGAGAGATCATCCATACTGGAAGATGACATCTGAATTTGATAGGAAAACAGAGGAATGTCCTATTCCAAAGCCTAAAAGAGACAAAGAGGTCCATGCATGGTCAAGGATATAGATGTTGAATTTGGAAAGGGATGTAAACTGAGGGAGGACATCTGGAAAAAGATATCAATATTTTGGAAGTTACCATATTGGGAGGACTTGGAAGTTCGCCACTTCGTCGATGTGATGCATGTAGAGAAGAATGTATGTGAAAGCTTGATCGGTTTGCTACTCAACATTCCTGGTACAATAAAATATCATGTGAAGGCACGTCTTGACATGCAAGAAATGGGAATCAGACCTGAGCTAGCACCGCACCAGACTGAAAAAGGATGAACATTCGTCCCCACTGCTTGTTACACTATTCAAGGCCGAGAGAAAAGAACTACACACAAGCTTACATGATGTGAAAGTTCCTTCCTGTTACTCCTCAAACATCTTGAAACTCATTTCAATGAAAGATCTGAAATTAATTGGCATAAAAGTCTCATGATTGTCATGTGTTGATGAGACAACTTTTATCTATTGCAATTAAGGGTATTCTACGACCCAAGGTCGAGAGACAATCCTGAAGCTTTGTCATGTTTTTAACATAATTTCTCAGAAGGCCATCAATCTTCAAGCAATACACACTCTCCAAACAGAGTTGGTGGAGACTCTATCTGAGGTTGAGATTTATTTCCATCCATTGTTTTCCTATATCATGCTCTATCTCTGAATTCACGTCATGAGATAGAGATGACCGGGCTAGTCTTCCTATGTAGCATGTACCCTTACGAGAGGTACAAGGGGACTCTCAAGCCCCTTGTACGGAATTAATCTCGGCCGGAAGGCAGCATTATCAAAGGTTATGCTACAGAAGAGGTCATTGAGTTCCGTGTGGAATACATGACCCAAATCAAGCTGATAGGTGATGCGTGCATTTCGCCCATACATGTTTTTATTCAATTCATGCATAATTAGTTGTAGATTTTAGTTGCTTTTTAGAATAATTTCTGCTGTCTTGATGCAAATCTGCTTAAAAGGCAGATTAAGGCTCTTTGGGAGCACAATTAAGGAATTCAATTAAATCACAGAGTTTTCTAGGCAAACCAGATATATACGCATCATCTAAATGCCGAGAAAAGACCCTTGGAAGAAACTCCATCATAATCGGAGTCTCAAGGAGGCTAGCCAACCAGTGTTATGGGCGCACCGCCCATACCGCTTGGTCGTACTACCCTCCAGGAGAACCGCCTCGTCAAACCCTACTTGGTGACGGCGGCCATATAAACAGAAAACATTCCTACATGATGGGGAGGCAAAACAGAAAGGAAAACAGGGAGAAGATAGATTGATATGCATCTGAAGAGAAGAAAGCTGCCTAAAATATGATCTACACCATAAGAGCAGCCGTCTTCATCAAGAGAGATCACAAGGAAGATAGAGGAATCATCCCCATCATCATCTCCATCATTTTCTCCATTAAGATTGATCTTCCAACTTGTTCAATTCGTACTTTATGTTTGTGGATTTGTTCTAAGATTACCCTTGCACATTCAATCATGATATTCAACTTCCCTACTTCATTCATGCCTTGTGACCTACCTCTTGAGTAAGGCTGGACAGAAAGCTCGAGGCTCGTAGCTCGCAGCTCGGCTCGGGCCTGGCGAGGCTCGACTCAGGCTTGGCTCAGCTCGGAGGCACAATGAGCCGAGCCTAAGCCTCCTCCTCGGCTCGTAAAACTCGGCGAGCCGAGCCAAAAAGTTCGTGGGCCACTCGTAGGCTCGTTTAGGCTCGTTGCATAAAAAAATTTGGCATGACTTTTACTAGAAAAATTGATAATTCACATACATATATATATTGAACAATTATACAACAGTTCCATCAAGCACATGCTAAGAACTAAGACACGACACACACTATCCACGCAGCATATGAGCAAGACGAGATCAATATGTACTCAATCTTAATAGTAATAATCAGAACAAAAATGATAACCATATAACTTCATTAAAGAGGCAAAAACTAGTTATCTATCCAATACTACCTTTATACAAAACACAAATGATAACTAGTCCAATTTCTTGCACTGATTGGTCTGGACGATTCCGTAAACTAAATGCGCTGATTGGTATATGCGTGGCTTGCTTATGACTAATTAATTAAGTAGATGACGATAGTAGGAATTGAAAGGAAGTTACACACATGGGTAACTTATATTCAGTCTTTTTTATACCACATCAAGATCAATTTAGGAATCGAGCTTGTTGTTCACCTAAACACTAGACAAGCATTGCTACATCAATGCACGTTTACCTGCATAGATTCAGTCAATGAATCAAGAGGCCCTAAACGGTGCATTGGATGCAGCCAGCCGGATTAGAGTGGACCAGCAAATGGCCACTATCAGAACTCGGAAGTGCCAATAGAAAAGGTTCGATTTGGAGATCTTGATACCAAAATCTGACCTTCGTTTCAATTGCATTCAAACGTGCAGATGAGTTCAGGAATCGAGCTTGTTAATGGATTCTAGATGATTACCTTATTCATAGGTGAGGTGCGGCCCGCGGCAATAGGCAGCAACGGGGCGGGTGAGGTGCAGTGCCGCTGAACCGGGGGGAGCACCTGCGGGAGTGGCAGCGTGCAGGGGAACGGCGGTGCTCGGGGCGGCGGCCACGGGGGAACGGCAGCGCGCGGAGCCCTAATGGCGTCGACAGGGCCGCAGGGGAGAGAGAGAGTGCGAGAGGCAGTTGGCAGTTGTGGCTTGGGAGGGTAGGCATGCGGGCTGAGTTGATGCCTGAGTGTCACGCCCTGATTTTTCTAATCCCGCATTTTAGCATGAAACCCTGCACGTTAGGCATAGCTTAGTCATCGCATGCATTTTATCCTTAATCTCACCCCTCTCACGATTCCCCGATCTAAACCCTAATCCGGAAATCTGCCCCATCTCTTCGCTCGAGCGATACCCAGTGGTACACTCGCGGCACCTCACCACCAAATCTTCCCGGGCATCATGTCGAAGCCCCGAAGACATCCCAATCCATCTCCCCACCTTGCCACACTCCGGAACCCTAGTTCCGACCCTCGAAACCCCTTCCGTCCTATTTAATCTTTTCTTCTCCAAAACCCTAATCGCGAAGTATACCACTTCTCGATCTCTCCAAAAATCTCGAATAAAATCATGAAGCACCCTAATAATATCTCTGACCCAAGGTACAACATAAAATATAAGTGATCAATGTAAAAATATTGGGATATAAAAATATTAAATCTTAGGATAATAATGGGCGTTGTACTGAACCCCTATAAATATATCGCGGAAAATTTTGATAAATTCCCACAACACTCCCACATCTCCAGGGGCCCCAATACATAAAATCTTGGGTGGGTCGTGTGTGAAAATCTAAAGAGCCAAGCATCGAACACCTTCCCCGTAATAACCCTCTCGCATAAAATCACGACAACTTCTCTGCCAAAGCTACCACAATTTATTGAGAAGTCACCACACGCTGCCTTCACCCTTCTAATCCCAATTAAGTCCCGCTGGCAGCTCATGTCCCATCCCTTCTAATCAAGCTCACGTATGCCAGGCACTAGCATCCAAAGAACCACGTGAACCGCAGTACAACATTAGGTGCCCCGCTCTGCAAAACTCCTGAACACGTGGTTGGGGACCTCAATGACATTGTAGAGCGCAGCAAATCACCCCATGGCACCTGGTGGCATGCCCATGCCGCTCCAGACGCGCCCTGGACGCGTCCAGTCTCGCCACAGTGCGCATTCGCTGCTCCCCTCGCTGTACCGGTCATCGTCGAGGCTCATCCGAGCAACAGGCACGCCTCAGGCGACCCCCATTCACCCTCCTTAGGTCTGCCCTCGCCATGCACTAGCTCCGGCTGCCATTAATACCTCCCCTGAGCCGTCCCATCCCGAGTCCAGGCGAGCACCGGTGGCGGCATCGTCCTGAGCTCCGGCTCTGGCTATAAAAGGGACACCCGAGCACCTCAAGCATCCATTCCACCCACGCCGAGCTACCCTACAACCCGAGATCCCCATCTCCTTCTCCTCTAGCTCAAGCCGTCCCGAGCTTCACTAACCCCGCCGGGGAAGCGACCGCACCGCTAAGCTCCGCTCTCCTCTTCCTGGCTCGCCGAGTTGTGCTCCGCCGCCGCTAACCCAAGCCACTGGAACCAGCTGCCTCTGACCAACCTAACCACCGAAGCCCTAGCTCGCCGACCACTCCAACCGCCGCCGCCACCCTGTCCGAACGGCCGACCAAGCCGGTCGGATTCACACACCCGCGAGGAGGCCGCGGCAAGTGAGCAATGCATGTGGGCGGAGCAGCCCATTTAGCCGGGTCGGCCTACCCTTCCCGCTGTGAGCTCGCGCCTTCCCTAATACCCGCCTCCGCCCCAAAGAAAGCGTAAAACCCCCCAGAGAAAGCGTATTCTTCCTCTGATATCCGGTTTTCCAAATTAATTAAACCGATGGCCTCTGGTTCAGCCGGTTCACTAGGAACCCGACCGGTTCTTCAACATTTAAGACCGGTTCTGAATTACTAAAAGAATTTCCTACCTTTTGGTTTAAACATAATTCTGAAATTCAAAATCTTTTGAATAGGAATAGTAGAGTTTGAATTTAGGGTTATTCTTTAAGCATTTAAAATCCGCATAGCTAATATATACTGTATATATGTTCCCTGAGCAAACCAAAAATAAATCTCTTCCCATCCAGTAGCCTTAGATGATCTATTGTATTCCCGTAATCCGTTTGGATGAAAGTTTCTGAATTCAAAAGCTTAGTAAGAGCTTTTCCCCATTCTAACGCATTGTCATTTTATGTGACAATCCTTGCATATACCTATCGCCAAAGTCATTCTCTACCCTCATAAACCTAGGCCATGAAATCTTGGGGTCAAATCTTTAACCTAACTCCAGGTATACGCATCCTATTCCCGAATCGCCTTCCGAAACCCTAGACCCTAATTCGATTGTTCCAGGGCAAGCATCTCCCTGAGTTCACCTGGCTATCAGCGATTTATTTTGTCATGCATATTATTTGGTTTTCTCGAAGTGTTTGGATGGTTTCTTATTCGTTGTTTCTTTCGACGCGCAGTTCGCGGAGTGAAATACGTGCATCAGGACAAACCGGAATCACCCCCACATCAAGAGCCAGAACAGTGATCATGTTAAATCCTATATTTGCAAAGTATATTTATTTTGATTATGAGATATGAATGCTATGTTTATCAATGATATTTTATGTAGATTTAGCTATACCCGATAGGTGCATTTGAACTAAGGTTGACTATCCGATTCCTGGTGACCCTAGCTGATTCGCCGGTTGGTTTCCAACCGACAAAATACTAAGGTTATAGGCAGTAGCCATTGCTTAGCCCCGCTATAGTTAAGACTAAAACTTTGTCCGGTTGATACAAACCTTCGGGTGTGGGAAATTAAACCCACGGGTAACGTATGTTATCCGCGGTGACTTTTAAAAGAAATGCTGCCAAAAACCAAAATAAAGCTGGAGATGATTTTGATTCGGGAAAGAAGGTAAGGTGGTCTGAAGGAAGATGAAGTAGCAGAAGGCTACACGATGAATGAAGATAAGCTGGAGTCTTGCTCGAATCAGTTAAGGACCAAGCCCAAGTGCCGCTAAACCAGTTCCCCCATCGTACGTCCACATGTCCTTTATGGGAAGGACTTGACTCAGTAACCCGCCTAATATTAGGGTTCGGACCCGTGGGAAGTTAGAAGGAAGTGCTAGGTGAGATATGTATCCCTAGAGAATCTCCACGATGCTGCATGGGTAGAGATTCTTAGTGAGCTCCATTTAGACGTGAGTACATATTCGACACAAAGATGAGCGTTTCTCCGGATCGTGGTGTCAGGCTGCCTGGGCACAATCGGAGTTGAGGTAAGTCTCATTTAGCGGGTCCGGCTCTAGTATTAATGCAGGCGAAGGGTTTCGTTGTAATATCCCTGCCAATACGCCTCATCAGGTGTATTAGTTAGTACTCGGCATTAAAGGGTATTATTACATCCTGTGGGTAAAGCCGTACAACCTCTGCAGAGTGTTAAAAACTATTCGAATAGCCGTGTCCTCGGTTATGGACATCAACTGGCGCAGCCACACACTGGTTAGACTAAGTTTCGGTTGCAAAAGAGGGACATTAGGATTAAGGACGTGGGCATGACGTGTCCACAGTGGGCAATTTTAGGCCACGTGTCGGTGGTAAGGAAATTGCCGAAGTAAAGAAATTCGCCATATTGTCTGAAGTGGATGGAATACAGTCTAGTGATAGAAAACCTAGTTATCGGATATGTGGAAACTACCGTTCGATGGATGGTGCCATGGATGGTGAGTGGAACTATCGGTAATAGGTTATAAGCTGATTAGCGGTGTTTACCACGTGAGATGAGATAAGATGAGGCGAGATGGAATGTGATGAGATGCTACTTGATTTACCATTAGTTTTCAAATTGCTTTTACAATCTACTATTCAGTATTTCAAATTCAGGACTTACATTTTCGCACAACCAGCAACATAGGTTAGAGCTGCCCTTTTTAAATACTCCTGCATGAAATATAGTTGTATAATCCTCCTACGGGGATTGCTTGCGAGTACATTCAATGTACTCACCTGGCTTGTTGATTTGGCCAGAGGACGAAGAAAATTTCGACTTTGAAGTGGTTGACAGCGATTTCGAGGGTTAGGACGTTTTCTCCCCAGTCAACTGCCTGTTGGTTTGGCATGTCGATGGGTTATCCACTACACTATGTTTTATTTCCGCTGCTGTTTTATTCGGCCAATAGGCCTGGTGTTGAACCTCGACCATAAAGGTCTATCTGTGTAATAAGAATTCGGTATTGTATGTGTATGTTATCAAGTGTTTGTGTGTACTGGCTACTGATCCAGGGACCAGTACAGTAATCACAAAGGACATATCCGGCCTTAAAACCGGGCACGCCACACTGAGGGAGGTTGGCTTGCGAGCCGGACCGAGCCGGCTCGAGCCTGGCCCGAGCTCGAGCCGAGCCACCTCGCTGGCTCGTTGGTGAGGCCGATCCGAGCCCCGAGCCGGCTCGACTCGGCTCGTGTCCAGCCTTACTCTTAAGTAGTTCATTTAGCTCTTGAGGTTATGGGGTAGCCCTAACCAAGTTGTGATTGAGATGCAGTAATTCAAATTTGCTATATTATATGATTGTCGTGATGTTCTTCATGGTGGTGTACGAACATTGACTATTCACCATCTTGCCTTCGGGGCATGAAGGATGCCAACACTTAGGGGAGAAGAGATTAGAGGTACCGTAGTGACAAAAGCTACGTTGAACCCGTGGATCTTTTAGATGTGAGATTCACAAAGACCCTCTACTTTACACCGTTACCAAGGGTGAACTTAATTGCCTTGCTTGCCAATTGGACATTCGGGCAAGTCAATGGTTGTGAGAGATGTGTGTCCGATGTTCGAGCCACGTCTTTATAAGGCTCTGCTCTCATAAATTATTATCATTTACACAAAGGTATCGGGACCCTCAGAAAGGAAACAATCACTCATCAAAATGATGTGTTTGATCGAGCCTATTTCACGGTCTTCCAACACATTACTCTAGTATCCCCGTAGGAGCACATGAACAGGGTACGGCAAGAGAATCCGTCGCGATCTGATATTTGGATCACGAATCAACAAAACTCACCACTCAATGAATTGTTCAAGGACTGACTCACCAGGAGCTCGTCAAGTGACGATATGCTGCCATGGTTGGCAAGAAAGCCTGCATTTTCAGTTATGACATGGCAAGGATACGACACAAATGGGTATTACATTTTATACGAAGGCTCAGGATGCAAAGAGAATATACCAGAAGAGTCGTGTGTCCGTTGATGCCCTCGATACAACTAAGACAAAAATGTCATACTGTAGGTACATAGAGGAGATTTGGGAGCTCGACTATGTACGTTTCAAGATCCTGCTATTTAAATGTGGTTGCGTCAGTAACTCACATGGGAAGGAAAAGGATTTTGGCTTCACTACCATGGACATGAAATGTGCTAGATACCGAAATGAACCTTTCATTTTTCGCTAAACAAGTGAAGCAAGTATTCTATGTCATCGACCCAAAGAATAAGAAGTGACACATTGTTGGGAATGGAAAAGGAAGTATTGTTGGAGTCGATAATGTAGTGGATGAGGATGAATAAAACAAATACGGTGATGAGGATGAGGATGACGATGAGGAGCAAGAAAAGAAGAGGATGAGGAGGGTGAGGATGAAGACGAGAGACCTAGCCACATATGCAAGGATCATGATGAAGGAATAATTTTTAAACAAAATAAAGAAGTGGTTAATTAATATGTGATGAAAAGAAGAACTAACTTAACTGTAGTACTATATATGACAACGACATGTTTAATTAATATGAGACACATGCATATGTTGATTAGATATTTATTTTGAATTCAAATGTGCATGAATTGTGAATGATCTTTATGTAAAAAATTTGTTGTGTGGTTCTTCAAACGATATGGCTAGAAATCCTAAGGTAGCTACTAAATCGGAAAAAAATACATGCCTTTTAGAAGGCTATCTCAGACGGGTCTTAATAAATGCTCGTCTGAGATAAGAAACATCACAGATGGACATTAATATATGTCCATCAGTGATGACACTTATCACAGACAGGCATTTCACTTAACACGTCTGTGATAAGGGTTCTGTAAGGGCAAGGAGTTAGGG